>VWZT01013065.1:359127-391827 GCA_013397055.1 Pachycephala philippinensis
TGTGTCTGTGTGTGTGTCTGTGTGTGTGTCTGTGTCTGTGTGTGTGTCTGTGTCTGTGTGTGTGTCTGTGTGCCGTTGGCAGAGGAGTCCCCTTGTTAACTTCTCCCACTCAGGCCAATTAGAGCTGATTAATCTCCCTCCCACTGATGGCACTTGGTCTCTCTCATCTCGAGAGCCTGACTTGGGCTCGGTAACAGCATGAGTGCTCTGTGGTGCGGGCACCTTTCCCTGGTTATCTGGGGCTGCTCCTGGAGCCCGTACCTGCCGTCACCTCCGCAGGGCAGGATGAGCCTGCGGGGGCTGCTGTCCCTGCAGGGTTGGTGGCTGAGAGATGTCCCCAGTGATGTCCCCAGCGCTCCCTGCAGGGCAGCAGCGTCCTGTGCCGGGGCTGCTCCCAATTCTGTGCTCACGGTTGCTCTCTGCACTCGTCCCTTTTGTCCCTACGCTGTAAAAGGGTTTTCCCTGATAAGACACATAAATCCACGAGATGTTTTGCTTCCTCACTCACCTCTCCCCATCTCTCTTCCCCCACAGAGCCCATGCGGGCCCCCAAAGGCTTGGCCTTCTCCGAAATCCAGTCCAGACAGCTGACGCTGCAGTGGGAGCCGCTGGGCTACAACCTGACCCGCTGCCACACCTACACTGTGTCCCTGTGCTACCGCTACTTCGTGGGCAGCGGCCACAACCAGACTTTCCAGGAGTGTGTGAAGATGGAGCGCAACGCCAACCGCTACACCATCAAAAACCTGCTGCCCTACAGGAACATCCACGTCAAGCTCATCCTCGCCAACCCCGAGGGGCGCAAGGAGGGCAAGGAGGTGATATTCCAGACAGATGAGGATGGTGAGTCTGCTCGGGGAGGCTCGTCATCCCCAAAACTGGAACTCTAGCTGGTGAGCTGCTGGGGTGGCATGGTGTGCATTCCTGGCTCTTGGCCCATGGGCAGGAGGGGAATATCTCCTGAGCCAAGGGGGAGGCGAAAAGGATCTTGCAGCCCCAGAGCTGTGCAGGAGGAGGTGAGAGAAAGGGGCGGTGATGGTGTTTGGGGAAGGGAGATGCCTGGGGAGCTCAGGGGCTGGATGGGGACGTCACTGTGGACACACTGCCCTCATCCTTGGAGTGGAGCTTTACCCATGGCTGGTCCCATGGAGGTGTGAGAGTTGGCTCATACCCAGCTCCTCTCATCACGAGTCATCCTCACTCACCCGGTATTGGGAACCACAGCCTGGCAGCCATAATAACCGCAATTAAAGCAATTAATGCTTTGCACTCAGGTTGCATCTTCTATCTGCTTGGTTGCCGATGGATTCGGCGCTGCTGCATTTCTGGGAAGGTGCTGCTCACCAGGGCAGGTGCAGCTTGTCTTGGCTTCCCTGGTGCTCTGCCCTGGTGGAGTTTGCTCTTGGATGGGTTTGGGTTTGTGCAGAGAGCTCTGCAGTGATAAAGCTCCAGTTTTTGGCAGCAGCTTTGCTCCTGTTTTCCCCTGTTCTGGCTGTGCCCTATTCTGGGTTCCCTGTCACCTGAGCGGGAGGACATCCTTGCTGGAGGCTCCAGCATCGCTCCAGGACTTCTTGGTTTTGGAATCTCTTGCTCTGGCCTAGCCCTTCCCTGAGGATCTGCTCAAGCTGAGGCTGCTGGAGAGGTCTCCCGGGTCCAGCCTCACCTGCCCCTCACCCTGGCTGTAGCTCTCCATCAGCAGTGCCTGGGTCACTCTGGCTCTGGAGATCCAGCGGATATGGCAGGAGCTACAGGACAGAGCTGGCTCTGTGTGTCCAGTGCCACCACCAGTGACAGGCCACATCCAGGGCTGGCCTGACCCTCTGCTCAGTGCTGGGGGCTGAGTCTGGCCAGAGCAGTCCTGGCTCTCACAGAGTCATCTGTTAAGCAAGAATGGAATTAATCTCCAAAGCACTTTTTAGCAACGAGAATCAGCAATTAAAGTGGAGGAACTAATAATTGCAAAGGATTGAGCCGGCTCCAGAGCCCCGGAGGACCCTGAAGAGAAGCCTGCCCTGGAATTCCCGTGCACAGGACTCGCTGTTGTGTGTGCGATGCTCACTTCTCTTTCCCAGGCTGGAAAGCAAAACCTGAAGAGCTGGAGTGGAGCTGGAAGTGTCTCCAGGTCCTTTTTCACCTTCAAAGCCTAAATCCAGCACCTTCCTCTGCACACCAGCACTTTCCATATCCCCAGCCCTGCGCCTGCCCTGGGGGGCACCCAGCTCACCCTGCCAGTGGTTTATTTTCCAGCTGTAATTGCTCCAGTTGTTCTCACTGGGCTGTGACTGCTCCAGCTGTTTGCTTATGGAATATTAATACAGGAGCTCCAGATGTCTTTTTGCTGTACTCTAATCACTCCAGCTGCTTTTCCCTGTGCCTCAATTAACTGGGGCTGGTGGCTTTCCCCTTGGATTGAACTTGAGGCTGTGAATACTTTCTACGGATATCCTCATGGATACATGGCAGATACTCCTCACGTGTCTGGCCCAGCATCTCCTTGCCTGCCTGGGAGGATGATGAGGATTTGAGCTCCTAGAACTGGGGATGAGCAGCTGCCCATGCAAGTAAAGCAAGGTGCTGAAGGCTCGTTAAGGATAGGACCCTTAATTGTGGTTTATTTTGGCACAAGGCCAGTTTTGGCAGCAGCATCCCCTGGGGCTGCTCCTGGTGGGCTGCAAAGATGCATCTCCCCATCCCGAGTTGGAAACCCTGGTTTTGGGCTAGAAAATCCAAGTAACTGGGCCAAACCAAGGTTGTTGTTCACAGCATCCCTCTTGGACCCCGGGCAAAGCTGTCCTGGACGTCTGGGCACTGTGGGAAGTGGCTGCATCCATGGGTTGTTGTCCAGCTGATGTTTCGGTGCCCCCTGTGGATCCAGGTGACCCACAGCTGAGACTGTTCTGAGTGTGCATGAAACGATGAAACTCAGTCCCAGGGACCTGTGGAAACACCCCTGCAGCGTGCTGGTGCTGCGGGGAGCCTGTTCTCCCTGTGCAGGCAGGGTGTGTGCGATGCAAGCCAGGAAAAATATATATAATTCCATAAATAAATACATGTGCGCAAGCACGGATAGCAGAGGGGTGTGGGCACACCTGGGAGCTGTTGTGGGCATCCTCTGCCTCTCTCAGCCTGGTGTGGGAGCACAACATCTGTACTTACATACATGAATATATGTATAAATTATAATATTAAGATAATACATAAATTATCCTATAGACAGTAATGATAACACAACATACAATAACAGAAAATAAGATGTAATTGTCTATATAATGCAGGCTATATATAATAATAGAAAATAACATGTAATTATATATATAGTGTAGGTTCTGTATATTAAAAACCCAGTCTCAGTAGGGGCACACTTTCCTGCCCTACAGGTTTCCGTAATTCTCCCCGAATTTAATAAGCGCCTGTGTACTCATGTAGGACACGGTGCCTCTGATTAAATTAACTTGTAAATCAGGTGGAAACGGCGCGTTTGCATGGTGGGGGAAGTGCGGGAGGTGATCCCTCTCTCCCGGCCCCATAATTACACTCGAACAAAAGCTGCAGAAAAAGCCAAGCAGAGGGAAGAGCTGCTGTCCCCCTGTGAGGTTTGGGAGTGAGGGATGCTGCTGATGCCTTCCCGAGCCATCGCCTCCCCTTGCTGACTGCCTCGGGTGGAGAAATCCATCATAAAGGAGCGGATATTGATCCCGGCGCTGCTGATCGCCGTCAGTGATTACAGTTATTATTGTGCTGGTGTTAATTAGAGGGGAGGCCAGGGCAGGCCGAGCCCGTCTGCACGTGAGGATGTTGCTGCTGCTGGCAGTGTCTCCACAGGATGCTGATGGCTCCGGGCGGGTAATTGGGTTGTGGAGCAAAAGGGACTTTATTTCTTTTCCTCACACTGGAAAGGTCGGGCACGCTGTGCTGCTGCTGGTGCCTGGGCTGAGGTGCTGGAAATGGTACCTGTGGGGTTTCTGCTGGTGTGGGGACCTCTCCTTCCCGTGGCAGTGTCACCAGTGGGTCCAGGAGCATCAATGCCTTGGGCGTCTCCCTGGGGAGCCACCAGCCCTGTCTGGTGGCACCTGCTGCAGGTGTTTGACACAGCAAAGGGAATGTGGTGGCTCGGTCACAGGGCACAACTGCCACAGCCACCCAGAGGGGTTTCCTGCACAATTTCTCCTTCAGACTGGTTTCCTGCTGCATCCAAGCATGTCCCCTTTCCTTCCCCAGTGCCTGGTGGCATCTCCTCCGAGTCCCTCACCTTCACTCCGCTGGAGGACATGATATTCCTGAAGTGGGAGGAGCCGGTGGAGCCCAACGGCCTCATCACACAGTACGAGGTACGTCCAGCCAGTGTGGCACCTGGGGGACATGGGGACACGGGAGGGGCCCATCTTGGGGCATTGGAGGGGTCTTGGACACCCTCTGCTGTTGGCCATGGGGATTAGAGGCAGCTGCTGCTACCCCTGAGCCCTTTGGCTTTTCCAGTGAACCTCTGCTTTTGTTTTACCTCAAAAAGTCCCTGGCTGTCTCCATGCTGCCCCGTGACCATCCCCTCCTCTGAATTCATTGCTTTAATCCCTTCTCCACCCGAATCCAGGCTCTGTCCCCTCTCCCCCGGCCACGGGTGATGCTGTGCCCTGTCCCTGCAGATCAGCTACCAGAGCATTGAGTCCTCAGACCCTGCGGTGAACGTTCCAGGCCCGCGGCGCACGGTGTCCAAGCTGCGCAACGAGACCTACCACGTGTTCTCCAACCTGCACCCCGGCACCACGTACCTGTTCTCCGTGCGGGCCCGCACCGGCAAGGGCTTCGGCCAGACGGCGCTCACCGAGATCACCACCAACATCTCTGGTAAGGTCCCCTTCTGCATTCCTGCTGCTGGGGCTTCTCCCCCACTCAGGTGTCCTATGGAGCCTCTGGCTCACTCCTGTGGTTTTGTGACTGGGAGGGTTTTGGTGGCTGGATGCTGTGAGAGAAGATGCTCTTGGTGGTGGCAGCTGGGCTATGAGCCCCCGGGCAGTCCCCAGACTGGTCAGTACCTGTCCGGGGAGTCTGGCCAGCCCAGTGCTAGTGGCTGGTGCTTTCTGAGCTCTCAGTGTACGAGCGAGGGATTAATTTGGCTTTGTTAATGAGCCGTGCAGCACTCGGGGCTCTTTGCTTGTGTCCCAGCGTTGCATTAACTGCAGCAACTGGGCTGAGCTGAGCGTGAACGGGGGCCCTGAAACACAGTGGCTCCAGCTGGACCCCAGCAGCTGCCGGCGATGGTTTGGGGACCACAAGGCTGTGCCAGGCATGAGGGGGGTCCCCCACCTCGGTGTGGGGGCGCTGCTAGGCTACCTCAGGTGTGTTTCTGCCCTGGGGTGGGGGAAGCTCACACTGTGCCAGTGATTCTGAGTGGTGCCATCCTTGGGCAGAGCTCAGGACTGGAGCATTCGGGTCCTGCCAAGGTTGGATCCCACTCTCATTTCCTCCCCTCTGCCAGGCTGGCGTTGGTAACCCCCCTTGTGCACACCAGGAGTCCTCTCCCAACTATTGTTCAAGACCTGGAGGGGTTTCCTTTATTTGCAATAATTCGTGTTACACCACTGGGTGATGCCTTGCCCCAGGCTAAGCTGCTCGTGCTTCAGTTTCCCCCCAAGCCGGGGGAGCCCCGGGACTCACCCCTGCTCCCGTTGCAGCTCCCACCTTCGACTACGGGGACATGCCATCGCCGCTGAGCGAGTCAGAGAGCACCATCACGGTGCTGCTGCGGCCGGCGCAGGGCAGAGGGGCTCCCATCAGGTAGGTCAGGGCTGCAGGAGGGTGAGACCCCACAACGGGGTGGGCACAGTGGGGTCCAAGGAAGGGCAGGACCATTCTTCCCAAAGCTAACCCGGGCCTGGCCCTTGGTAGCACCTACCAGGTGATCGTGGAGGAGGAACGGCACAAAAAGCTGAAGCGGGAGCTGGGGGGACAGGAGTGCTTCCCGGTGCCTCTCACCTTCGACGACGCCGTGTCCCGCGGCTCTGTGCACTACTTCGGGGCTGAGCTGCCCGCCAGCAGCCTCACCGAGGCCAAGCCCTTCACCGTGGGGGACAACCAGACCTACAGTGGCTACTGGAACCCGCCCCTGGAGCCCAAGAAGGCCTATCTCATCTACTTCCAGGCCATGAGCAACCTCAAAGGGGTGAGTAGCCCTGGCCCCTGCTCCAGCCAGGGGTTGGACCAGGTAAAGGCAGGCTGGGGTCTGGGGGTTGGTAAAACTGGGACTATTTTAGATTCCCCTCACCTGGATCATCCTCTGGGTGCACCCCTGGTGTCCTGCCGGGGCAGTTGGTGCTCCAGGCCACCCTTTTGGCACATTGAGATCGTGGATGGGTGTTGTCCTCCAGCACCCCTGGGTGGTGCCTGTCACCATCCCAGTGCTCATGCTGGGGGTGGAGCCGCCCAATTTCCCCCACCCACTGCAGAACGAGCCAGGATCCCAACAAGCCCCAGTGCAGGGGAGACCCCATTCCTGGGGCTGCTCCTGGGCTGGAGAAGGACCGTTTGGGCAGCCAGGGCTGCGTGTGACAGCTGGGACCCACTGCTGCAGGATGGCCAGTCCCAGCTTCAGGGAGCTACTGGGAGCTCTAGCTGCCCTTTCCTCCCTGCTGCTGCCGGTTCCCTCTGTGGAGCTGCACCTCCTGCATCCCCTGTGCTGATTCCTCCAAGGCAGGACCCCCGGGACCCTGTGGGGACCCTTCTCGGCATCACTGGCTCCAGCAGCTCCTGTCCCACCCGCGAGAGCATCCTCATCCTGCACCTCTGGATCCTGCTGGAAAGGCGCCGGTTACCGAGTCCTTTCCTCTGCTCCGTGCTGTAATTGGAGCCAGGAGGGACAGGGAGGATCCCGCCTCTGGCTCGCTTGGCACCGCTGGATAATAACTGGTGGCTGATGCTGTGTTACCACGTTCCTGCTGGGAGGCAATGGATTTGTCCCAGCTGCCGTCAGATGTTGGAAAAATGCTGGATCGTAGCAGGGGTTTTCATGGTTTTTGTGCCAGATGAAGCAGGAGAAGGAAAAGCTGGAGACCCCAGGGAGAGCAGTGCTGGAGCTGGCCCTGCCCTGGGCATGTGGCATGAGCAGGTCTTGGGCCAGGGGTGGATGGAGCAGCATTGGTGCCTGGTATCCTGAGAGACTGGAGGATGTTCGGAAAAGGCAGTCCTGCCCAAATGGTGCTTTTTATTTTGCAACAGAAGTTGGATGCACGAAAAAATGGAATATTTTAGCTGAACCCATCCCTAAATTGCAAATGTTAAAACTGTTGGAGACTTGAGCTGGAACCTCATGGCAACCTTGGCAGCAGGTGCAGAGCACCAGGACTGGGGCTTGAAACTTCGACTGATGGAAGAAAAGCCCCATGAAGCTCTGGATGACAACCTGGGAATGTTTTAGCTGTAGCTGGTGGCACATTGGTGACACGTGGCTTGGCTGCGTCTGCTGGGTCCTCCCACGCTTCTGAGCTTTGCCATCCCCTCTGTGCCAGGAGCAGTGGCTTCAGCTAAACCGAGGAATGCTGGGGACAGATCATTCCGCAGCATCTCTTGGGATGTGGGTCCCCGGGAACTCTGTGGGTGCTGCAGCACAAATCCCCACAGACTTCCTCGGTTTGGGGGCTGAAGCACCAAAGGACCAGCCCCGTGCCCACCCAGCCTCGCTCGGGGTGGGAGTGGGGAGCGGAGCCGTGGGATGCTCGTCCAGCACTGACCGCCCCTTTTTACCTCTGTAGGAAACTCGGTTGAACTGTGTCCGGATCGCTCGCAAAGGTGAGCCCTCCCTTTCCCCTGCTCCCACCGCAGCTGTGGCTCCGGCCCCGTGGCTGCTCCAGGGTCAGGGCTGTGCCGGTGGGTTGGGAGCAGCGCTGGCGGTAGTTGGACTGCATGTGATGGGTTATTCCGACCCCATTCCACACTCCTTTGTTTCCCACTCTCTTTGTGTCTGGGGTTTTTCCCTTGGTTGAATTTTCCTTCTTAATGCTGTCACCATGGTGGGGGTGGCAGGCTGGGGTGGTGGTGCTGGATGCTGAATCCAGGACTGGGTGATCTGATGTGGGGTGTGGTGAAAGGGGCACAAAGGGACTGTCTCACCCTGCTGGGACTGAGAGAGGGACTTGTCCACGGTCGTAGTGTGGCACTGCAGAGCGCTGTAGCGTCTTGGTGGAATAACTTGTATTCATGGAGAAACGAGCATCCCACGGGATGAACCCCAGGGTTTTTGTGTCTGATGTTACCAACCCTCCTGGAGTTAAGTGCTGACCCCTCCTGCCTGTCCTTGTCCCCTGGCAGCTGCCTGCAAAGAGAGCAAGCGTCCCCTGGAGGTGTCCCAGCACTCGGAGGAGATGGGCCTGATCCTGGGGATCTGTGCCGGGGGGCTCATCGTCCTGATCATCCTGCTGGGAGCCATCATCGTCGCCATTCGGAAAGGGTAGGGAGACCCGGGCTGGTGGCTGGTGCCTCATCCGTCCCTCCCTCCCAGCTCAGCCCTTCTTCACCACCCCAGCACTAACTGGGGGTTACTGGTGGGGATTCTGCTGCACTGGGCAGGCTCCAGACGTTCCATCGAGCTGTGTCTCCATGTGCCTTTGCACCCCCTGGACACAGAGCCCCCGTGCTCTGTGACACCAGACACGGCAGGAGACACTGGAGACCGAGCAGCAAAGTCCTGGGGATGTCCCTTCTCCTTCTGCGGCTTTGTTCCACTGTCCCTCTCCTCCATATTTTTTGGTCTTTTGCCTCTTTTCCTGCTGTTTCTTGGCTTTGTGCTGCTCTGGTGTTCCTGCATGGATGGAAACGCTTCTGGCTGTGCCTGAGCCCAGCTGTCCCCGTCCCACCAGCTGTTCCTTGCCAACAGCAGCCAGGGGACCCCAGGGTGTGCAGCCCTGCACCCCCAGCCCAAAATTACAAAAATCAGCTTAGTCTGCTCTGAGATGTTGCCTCTGGGCTTCCCCGTTGCCTTGGCCAGGCCAGCATGAGCACATCCAGCATGGATGTGGCCGTGGCCATCGAGGTGGGCTTGCACTGGGGGAGCTCCTGGGGTGGGAGGGAGGAGGACGAGGGCTTTTCGGGACACTCATCCCCGGGAGCACCGGGGATGCGGCCGCTGCTTTTCACGTGGATGCAACGCCCTGGAAAAGTGGCTGCTTCTGTGCGGGGCTCGAGGCAGCGCTGGGCCAGGGGGGCTCTCAGAGCTGGGATAAAGGGCAGCAATTAAACACGGGGCTTGGGAGGATGGAGCAAAGTACGTGAACAGCCAGAGGGAGAGAAAAACAGCAGGGCACAGCCGTGGCCCCTGTAAATCTGCAAAGCGCTTTATGGCTCCGTGCGCTCTGGAAGGATCCTTGCGGATTTACGCTGCTGGAAGAGTGGTGCTGTAATGTCCCTGCACACTTTGGGGTGCAGGGCTGGCTTGTGGCTCCATTGGATCCTTCCTTGATGGAGCAAATGCCAGCAGTGCTGATGTGTTTTGAGGAGTGATGCTGTGGGTGGCTGCTGCATTCCCACTGCCAGTGCTGCGGGACAGGAGGAGGAGGAGGAGGAGCTCTGCTTCAGCATCCCAGGATGAACCTGTTGAAGGACAAACCAGAGCCGCAAATGGGATTTGGTGCTGAGAGCCCTGAATTTGGGGCTGTTGGGAAGCTGGGATGAGCTCGTAAATCTTCTCCAGAGTGCTTTGCCATTGGAGAAACACTGGTGTGGTGGAATGGAAATGCAGCCTTGGAATATGTTTGTCTCTAGGTGCACTGGGAGTGTGACACCCTGACCCCATCTCCCCCTCCGGGCCCCCAACCAGCAGCCTGGGGGAAGTCCCTACTTTTGGGACATCTTTGTTGTTCACTCTTAAAAATCATGGAATAACCCCTTGGACAGGGGTGCTGTGGGCACCCACCACAAATATGGTCACCCTGGGAGCTGGTGCTGGTGCTCTCCTCCCGGAATGCCGGCTCCTGCCCAGAGTAAATAACCCGTGGGTGCCAAAGGGGAGCCGGATTTCTTCATGGTGCATTGAATTTTCTGGCAGCTGACTTGCCCCGTAACCTCCCTTCCCTGTGCTGGAGAAAAGCTGCTTATGCAATTTCTGCTATTCTCTTTGTTTGCACGCTTGCCAGGAGGAACTACTATTCCTACTCCTATTACCCGTAAGTAATTGTCATTTTCCTCCTGCTTTACCCTCCTCTCGGCCGCCCCCCTCACCCCGCTGCTCTAACAAGTCCTTTTCTCTGCCAAGTGCATTTTAGGGGTCTCTTTGGATCAGGGAAAATAATGCTGCCGAGTTTGTTAGAGGCTGAAGGCAGCATAAAGGGGAAGGGTCAGCGACTCTGAGTTGAATTCCGGATTTTAGCAGTGCCTTGCAGTGTTCCAGCCTCACCACGATGCTGACATGGGCTCAGATCTCCCGTTCATCCCTCTGGTTTAATCGCTGCTCTGCCTTTGGAGCCTGATGCTGCCTCTCAAAAACATTCATTCAGGTTTCTTTGCCAAAATGACTTGAATTTGGGGTGTGAGGTTCTGTCCCAGTGAAAACTCCTGGGATTTCCCAGCACCTTCGTTAGGTGCCTAAAGAGATCTTGCATGGGGTGAAAAGCCTCTGCAGTGGGTGCTGAGCACAGGTTGCAGTCAGGGGGTCCAGCCTATCCTTTGCAATGGATTTGGCCCCTGACACGGCTTTAAAGTCACAGAATGGTTTGGGTTAGAAGGGACCTTAAAGCTCCTCTTGTTCCAGCCCCTGCCATGGGCAGGGACACCTTCCCCTAGACCAGGGGGTTGTGCCTGGAGGAACGGGGCTGGGGAGGGCTGGGGCAGATCCATGTGGTGGGAGATGGCTGGAGAGAGCCTTTGATTGCACAAGGAGCACTCCTGGCTGTCCAAGGGCAGGGGACAGGAGGGGACACTCAGGTTGAGCAGGTGGAGTTGCTGCAGCCAGCAAGGGATGCTGCACGTGGGGCTGTGACAGGCTTGGGACAGCAGAGGACCAAAGCGTGATGACCACACTGCTGGAAATAATCCGTCCTGCTTCCTGGAATAATCCATGCCCAGGAGCTTTGAGGGGACCTGAGAGCACCTGGTGGTGAACCCTGCTCACTTCTGCTCCTCCCCGCTGCAGGAAACCCGTGAACATGACTAAAGCCACCATAAACTACCGTCACGAGAAGACGCACATGATGAGCGCCATCGACAGGAGCTTCACCGACCAGAGCACCCTGCAGGAGGATGAGCGCCTGGGGCTGTCCTTCATGGACACACATGGCTACGGAAACAGAGGTGAGGGTGGGAGCCGGGCATCCCCTGTTCTCCTTCCACAACCATGGAAACCGAGGTGAGGGTGGGAGCCGGGCATCCCCTGTTCTCCTTCCAGCCATAGCAAGGATGCCCAATAAACCCAAAATACCACAGAAACAGCCTGCCTCAGCTCCAGGAGTGTTTGGACAATGCTCTCAGGCACAGGGTGGGATTGTTGGAGTGTCTGTGCAGGGCCGGGAGTTGGACTGGATGATTCCTGTGGGTCCCTTCCAACCCGGCATATTCTGTGATTCTATAAATACTGAAGGCTTGGTGTTACATCTGTTTTAGACTGATGTGTATGGCATAGCAGGCTCTTCCCTGCCCTCTGTAAATCTCCAAGGGCAGGGATCTCATCGGTGTTGGAGCTTTTGCCACCATCCAGGCTGTGCCAAGGGAAAGCTCTTGTGGGGAGCTGGGTCTCTATCTTCTCGTGGAGATCTGAGCTTGGGCTGGGCAGGTTGAGGCCGTTTGTGGGCTCAGGATCTGGCTGGAACCGGGTGAGTCCCAGCTCTTGGCTTACACTGAGGTTGGAAGCTTTCCCCAGCCTTCCCCAGCACGGCTTGGGCATTGAAGGGTTAAAGAGCCCCCGCGCTCGCATCAGAGGGAGACTGATAACTTCACACCCACCGGAGGATGTGTCTCCATGCTGATTTAGTTGTAAAATAACTCTCTGGGTGCCCCAGTTTCAGCCATATGCTAATAACATCTGTTACAGTAACTGCAAGATGCTGCCTGCGCGGCTCTTCTGCGCCTCCCGCCATTGTCTCATGGATTGGAGAAGCCCAGAGGGCAAACTTTTCCTCCTCTTAATACACAGAGCTAGGTTAGGTGTATTTTTTCTTTGGTCGCTGTCCTTGAAACTCCCAGAGGCTGGTGGGGCTGAGCTGGGGCTGAGCTGGGGAGCTCAGGCTGCCTGCCATGGCTGGGAGAGTCGCCAGTGCCTGTAAAGATCCTTAATTAATGAAGGGAAATGAATGACTAGGTGACTGGTTGGTGGCTGTTCCCCTTCCCCGTGCTTCGGTTTCTGTGCATTTAAAAGAAAGTCACTAATCTTCATGGCAACCCAAGAGGTTCCTCAGCGCGTGGCTGTGGCAGCACCTTGCAAATGCCAGCCATTAACTAATTTCTCATTAATCCTAGTGGCTGACAAGCCCATTGGTCAGGTCATGGGGTGCAGAGGGACCCTCCTGTGTTGTCCTGTTGGTTCCCACTGCCAGGGGGCAGGGATAGATGGGATATTAGGAAGGAATTGTTCCCTGGGAGGGTGGACAGGCCCTGGCACAGGGTGCCCAGAGCAGCTGTGGCTGCCCCTGGATCCCTGGCAGTGCCCAAGGCCAGGCTGGACAGGGCTGGGAGCAGCCTGGGACAGTGGGAGGTGTCCCTGCCCATGGCAGGGATGTAATGGGATGGGATTTAAGGTCCCTTCCGACCCAAAACATTCCATGGTCCCTGCCCATCTCCCAGGAGCAGTGCAGAGCATGAGGATTTATGCAAACCCAGATTTTGGGGTCTGGTGTGGGAGCTTTCCCTGAAAAACACAGGTGAGGTCTCAGCCTGGCTCTTCTGGTAATGACACGGCAACAATATAAACCAGGTAAATCCTGCACAGACTCCCCATCAAACAGCAGCGAGCTCCATTTGTGGAATCCAGGGCTGGTCTCTAGCGGAGAGGAAAATGAACTGTTAGGCTGTGCTGGAGACTTTGGCAAGGTGATTTTTCAACTCGGGATCTTGTTTGACTATTTGGGCACGAAGCTCTTGGTTGTCTGCCTGGGAGCTCATTGTTCCAGCCAATGGAAGCGAGGTTATTACTCCCTTACAGCTTTGCCCACTGATTTCTGATAGATCTGCTGGGCTCCTAAAAGGCTGTGCTGGGCATTTTTGGCTCTGTGTGCAGGAAGAGCTGCAGAGAGCATGAGGGGGTGGGAGTGGGATCAGGGGTGGGAACCCTGGTGGTCCCCAGAGAGGGGCTGCAGCACCAGCATCTCCCAGGGGTGTTTTCCTGCCCCTCTGTGGGTGCAAGGAGGTGATGGGGATGCAGCCTAAGGTGTTGCTGCCCTGATGGCCTCTGGTTGTCCCCCCTTGTGCAGGTGACCAGCGCAGCAGTGTGGTCAACGAGTCCAGCAGCCTCCTGGGGGGCTCCCCCCGGCGCCAGTGCGGCCGCAAGGGCTCCCCGTACCACACGGGGCAGCTGCACCCGGCCGTGCGCGTGGCCGACCTCCTGCAGCACATCAACCAGATGAAGACAGCGGAGGGCTACGGCTTCAAGCAGGAGTATGAGGTGTGGGGACAGCTTGTGCCAGGGTCTTGGGGGAGTGGGGGCTGGGATGGACAGGGGGGACACAGATGGGATCCATGTGCAAGGAGAGGATGCTCCAGGTCTGGAGCTTTGGGGGGGAGCTGGAGCTCACAGCTCTGGGCTGGCACTGTCAGCGCAGGGGTGTCCCTGAGCCTGCATCCAGTGGCTGCTGCTGGCAGCTCTGGGTTATTTGTCAGCTTGAGCAGGTCCCTGGGATGAGCCAAAGCAGCCCTGCCAGCCCTGTCCGCAGTGCGTCATCCCAGCTCTCCTGCAAGGGCCGGGGCTCCTCCTTCCTGTCCCTGTCCCTGGGCATCACCATGTCACCTTCTGCTCTCCAGCACACTTGGCCTGTGATAAGCATGGCTGTAGCCTAAGGACAAGCAACTTCTCTGCAGCCTGGCAGCTCCAAGGCCATGAAGACCCTGGGGAGGGTGATGCCAGGGGAGGGATTTCTCTCCCAAGAGTTGCTGGCTGCATCGTGTCCATCCCTGCTGGCCAGGTTGGAGCAGTCGTATTTCACAAGCCTCTGCCTCAGCACAGCCAGCGGAGTCATTTCCTGACTCCTTGGTGTCCCACAGGTCTGGAGACTGAAATTTCCCAGTGAAATGACTGTTTAATGCTTGGCTGTCTCAGGAGCAGGAGCTCTCCCCCCCGTTCACGCATTGGACAAACCAGGGCTTGCGATAATCATTAGTGCTCCTTGAAAAGCTGCTGTATGTTCTTGGAACTAGTCATTTTAAAGCACTCAGATATTATGGGAGGGGAGAAAACATGTAATTTCCTTCCACTTTCCCCCTCTTACACCAATCTGTGAATGTCACTGTTATTACACACAAACCTGTTCTGTGCTAGGGAGAGAAGGGGGCTGGGGAGGTTTAGGAAAAAACCCACAACCAGCCCTGGAGAAAAAAAACCAGGCAGTCTGTAATTTGCTGGAAAACGGAGCATTTTGTGGATGCAACAGGAGTGTGTAGTTGGCAGAGTGTGCTGTGGAGGTGGAGCTGGGGCTGCAGGAGACAGGTTTTGGGGTGGAGGTGACGCCTAAAGAGGCCAGCCTAGAAACAGAGACTGGACAGGAGTAAGGGAATAAAGGTGGATGTTTATTTGAAAGGCCTTCAGAGGCACACCCTGGGCAGGCCAAAGGCTACACCCAAGATGGACCCCGAGTCACGAGTTCTTCACACTTTTATAGCTTTGGGCCATTTGCATCTCAACCCAATTTCGCCAATTAAACTTTAGCTAATGATGGAATTTCCCCTCAGCTTGCCCCCCTTCTCAAGATGCTGGGTTACACATTTTGGGCCTAGGCCGGGCTGGGTGTCCTTGGAGAGCAGCCTGGAGAGGCTTTGTTATGTCTGTCTTAGCACGAGAGAGCAGCAGCTCATAGGCTCCAGGGCACTTCAGAGTTACACACTGGGAATGCAGGATTTGAAGAATATAAAAGCTAAAATGTAAGGCATCAGAGGCACCACCCTGTCTGCCCTGCTCCCCAGGGAGCTTTTGGGGCTGGGGGGACCCCACAGTCCTGCTCTTGGCTCAGGATGTCCATCCTTTTCTTGCAGAGTTTCTTTGAAGGCTGGGATGCTTCGAAGAAGAAAGACAAGACCAAGGGGAGGCAGGATCACATGTCCACATGTGAGTGCCTTTAGCAAAGGCTTAGACCCCGGAAAGCTTCAGAAAGCTGAGGTCTGCAGGTTCCTGGGGCAGAGTGGTGGCCCAGGGTGCCCTGGTGGGTGACCAGCCCTGGCACTGATGGTCCCTTGTCCCCTTTCCCCAGATGACCGGCACCGCGTGAAGCTGCACCCGCTGCTGGGTGACCCCAACTCCGACTACATCAACGCCAACTACATTGACGTAAGTGGGGACAGGGCCCGTGTCCTTGGGGTCTGGGCTGGAACAGGAGCTTCCTGTGGATCCTGTGGACTCTCGGGGTCTGTGTAGCAGCATTTGGAGGAGTTTGGACAGCCCAGGGTGGGCTGGTCAGTGCATCACTGGATCACATCGTGAAGGACCTGCCTGATTTATTTGTGTTCATCAGCAGTTTCTGCTCGTTGCATCTCTCCCTGCTCTGCTCTGTCCCTCCTTTCTCATTCCCTCTCTGCTTTTCCATCCCCTCACCTGCTCACGTGGCTGTGGATCTCCCTCTCCCTGGGTGGAGGATGCAGAGGTTGAGAGGACCAAGGGACCATCTGGGGCTCACCCCAGGGTACCCCTGGCTCCTGCTGGTGTGTGTGAATCTGGCGATGTCCCTGTCACCTCCAGCGATGCTCAGACCAGGGCAGGTGCAGGAACGCTCCAGTGTCTCCTGGAAGCAGCAGCAAATCCCACTCTTCCCTCCTGCCCAGAGGGTGTTGTCTGTCAGTGGTGGCCTGATCCCAGTGCCCGAGCAGTGTCCCTCTGCCTGTCCCTGCCCCCTGTGTCCTTTCTGCCCTGTCTCTCCCTGGCCTGCTCCGGGGCAGTGCTCTAACTCCTCTCTGCTCTGTACTAATGTCTCTGTCTGATCTTTTTCTCTCAAACCTGTGTCCCAACGGGATCGTTAAGATTCGGATTAACCGAGAAGTAAGTAACTGTTCCCCCTCTCCTCCTTTCTCTGCTCCCACCTCCTGCTGGGCCTCGCCCTGGGCAGTGTGGCCTAAATACCATCAGGGAGAAGCAGGCTGGGAAAACGTGTCCAGAATGGTCCAGGGAATGGGAAAGCAGGGTCTGTGTGCTCAGAGAAGGGGTGGAATTCAACCCACAAAAATCTCCTGTGAAAAGACCCACGGGGGATGGAGAAGCCACTGTCACCTCCATGTGTGTGGTGTGGTTTAACTCTGCTGGACCCATGGCCAGGGTGTGGACACTGTTCGCAGTCCCTCTGGCAGCAGCCTGGCTGGAACGTGCTCTTGGGGCTGGCATGTCCTTGTTCAGGGTTGAGCAGCGGGGATGAAGGGGGGGAGCCGGGCTCTCTCAGCACCAGGGGGCTGCTGTGGGATGGGGGGTCAGCAATGGGGCTCTGCTGGCAGCAGGAGCTGGAGTGGAGCTCGTGGATCCCTCAAGGTGCTGATAAAGGATTCTGGTGCAGACCAGGGGTGAGGGTTGGGCATTACCTGAGCCTCTTGTGGGATGCAGGAGATCCACCCTCCCAGGACAGGGTGCACTGACTGTGGGGTGGCTGCTGAACCTCCTCCTCCTCCTGTGGTGGACCTGCAGGACCTGGCCCAGTGGCTGTGGGGAATTCGTACCAGTTGGGTGACTGGGAAATGTCTGATGGGTCTATGCCCCAGCTCTCAGGTGTCTCAGTGTCCCCCAGCTTGGGACTGATGTCTCTGCTTGCCTTGCAGGGCTACCACAGGTCCAACCACTTCATAGCCACACAAGGTGAGTCAGGCCCTGCCCTGTCAGCTCCTGATGTAGCAGACAGGTTTTGCGCCTGGTGGGATTAAACCTTGCAGGAGCAGGAAAAGAAGGGAGGGGGCCAATGTGGAGCAGCTCCCACCCCTCCTGCCTCCCCTTGGCACTGCACAGCCCTGGGGAGAAGGGCTCTGAGGTGCTGTGGGGGCTGTTTGTGCTGCACAGGCAGGAGTGGGGAGTAGTGGCATCAGGGCCCTGCCAGGGCTG
The DNA here is from genome assembly GCA_013397055.1 of Pachycephala philippinensis. NCBI lineage: Eukaryota > Metazoa > Chordata > Aves > Passeriformes > Pachycephala > Pachycephala philippinensis. The sequence continues at coordinate 376,319 of VWZT01013065.1, forward strand.
GGTACTGCTGGTGGTGCCCATCCATCCGTGGGGGCTTTTCCCGTGTCCCACAGGGCCCAAGCAGGAGATGGTGTACGACTTCTGGCGCATGGTGTGGCAGGAGCACTGTTCCAGCATCGTGATGATCACCAAGCTGGTGGAGGTGGGCCGGGTAAGGATCCCATCGCATCCCATCGCATCCCATCGCATCGCATCCCATCCCATCCCATCCCTCCAGGCTCCAGCTCTGGTGGAAGCCGCCTCCACAGAGCCAAACCCCATCCTGTCCCCTCCTTGCAGGTGAAATGCTCCAAATACTGGCCCGATGACTCTGAGATGTACGGGGACATCAAGATCACGCTGGTGGAGTCGGAGACATTGGCTGAGTACGCTGTGCGCACCTTCACCCTTGAGAGGGTACGGCCCTGCCCCTGCCCCTGTTCCACCCTACCTCTCACCCTCCACAGCTTGGCATTTACCAGTTCCTTGTTTATTTAACCCAGTATGGGGTCACCAGTAGCTCCTTCCTTTGCCTATTCCCTGGCTCTGTGCCCTGGGCCAGGTGAGCGGCTCAGCCCTGTGCTGGTTTGGACAGTGAGTGAGTGTTTAATTTTCATGTGAGTGGGGTGGGGGTGAAGGATGCTTCCCTCTCCTCTGGGCTGGAGGTGGTGCAGCCATCACTCTGCAGCCTGGGAACTGGCGATGGAGTCAGTGCAATTTACTCTTGGTCTACAGGAATGTCACTGTCTGGTGATAGGGCAGGAGACGGAGGCTGCTGCCACCTCGTTTTTCTCCTTGGTGGTTTTTAACCCTCTTGCAGCCGAGAGGAGGGAGCCGTGGGGCTGCCCAAGCCTGTGTGGTCCATCTGCCTGGATGCTGAGCTGGCAAAATCATGGATTCCTGAGAAAATCAGGTGTTAGAGTGACCTTGCCCTCTCACCCTTTCCTTGCAGCGGGGTTACTCGGCCCGGCACGAGGTGAAGCAGTTCCACTTCATGTCGTGGCCTGAGCACGGTGTCCCCTACCACGCCACGGGGCTGCTGGCCTTCATCCGCAGGGTGAAGGCGTCCACGCCGCCGGACGCCGGCCCCATCGTCATCCACTGCAGGTACAGCTGGGGCTCATGGAACGGGTGGGACCTTAAAGCTCATCCCCTGCCACGGGCAGGGACACCTGCCACTCGTCCAGATTCCTCCAACCGCTGTCCAGCCTGGCCTTGATATCCCTCTGCGATGGCATCTGGCTGTGAAGTGTCACCACTGGGCTGGTGGCAGCAGGGGTGAGGGGCTGTGGCTGGTCCAGGGGGACAAGCAGGGAGCAGCACCATGTTGGGGCTGCCCCAGGCTGCTACTGGTGACACAGCTCTGTCCCAGTGGGCCGGGTGAAACGGCAATGGGCAGCTTGACCACTGCTGATGGTCAGGACATGGGGTCTGGCTGAAGGGAGAGGCAGGGGGCAGCAGGACAGCCCTGTTCCCGGGATTATCCGCAGGGCTGTCCCTGCAGGGCTCAGCCACAGGGACACCGGAGCTGGGAGGACACCAGTGACACATCTGAGCAGCTTTGGTGGCTCTCTGTGCCCTGAGCAGGCATTCCCACATGATGGGCTAATGGCTCTTCCTCCACTGGGCAAACCAGGAGGGGCTGATGAGTGGGAGGGATTTTTTTATTTTTTATTTGATTTCTCCCTGTCAACTGCCTCATCAGCGTTCATTCACCTGCCAGTGTGATTAGTGCCCATAGCCTGTAATCACTGATAATCACGATGAGTGATTCATCAGCCCCAGAAATTGGTTTTTCACTGGAAAAGACTCCGTAGGAAAGGAGCAGAGGGGTGGTTCTGTTCCTGACACACGTGGCGGGGGTCATGGCACAGCAGGTCTCTGGCTGTTGACTCCGGCCATGCCAGGGCCTGGGATGTCAGCACTGCTGGGCTGGCTCTGGGCGTCCTGCTGGGCTCAGCCTTACCCCGAGGGTGCCCCCTGGGGCATTCAGACCTGCTCATGCCCGGGGAACCTCCCCGCTCTCCCAGGGCTCAGAGCTGAACCCTCCTTGGTGCTTTTGGGCTGAGATTTGGATGGTTTAGCTGTCGGTTTTGTTGTGTGTTCTGCTGTCTTAAATTAAAAATTAACTTTAGACATGAGTGCCCACCCACAGCCTGACCATCACACACCCCTGGGGCTGCGGCAGGGGTGTTTGGGCAGGTTTAAGGCTAAACCAGGCTGTGGAGGTTTGTGGGGTCCTGGCAGCCTTGCAGGGCTGCCCGGTGCAGGGTCTGTGTGTTGAGCCCTCACCCACGCAGACCTTGCTCGGTGCCCAGCAGCCTTTTGGGCCGTGTGTGGGCGCCAGCACAGACTGGGAGTGTGTTTGCTGTTTCCCCTCCATCCCCAGCGCTGGCACGGGGAGGACTGGCTGCTACATCGTCCTGGATGTGATGCTGGACATGGCCGAGTGCGAGGGCGTCGTGGACATCTACAACTGCGTGAAGACCCTCTGCTCGCGGAGGATCAACATGATCCAGACGGAGGTGAGCAGGTGTCGGGGGCAGCTGGGGACACACAGGACTGCCGTCACCAGCCGACTCTGGAGGCTCAGCGCTGTCCCCTCTCCTCCCCACAGGAGCAGTACGTCTTCATCCACGACGCCATCCTGGAGGCCTGTCTGTGTGGGGAGACCAGCATCCCCGCCAGCGAGTTCAAGCCCACCTACAAGGAGATGGTGAGGATAGAGCCGCAAAGCAACTCCTCACAGCTGCGGGAGGAGTTCCAGGTGAGTGCCCCAAAACCTCTGCAGCTCCGCCTTGTCCTCACCCTCCCAGTGCCCACCCCAGCTGGGACCAGGCAGGGGTTTGAGGGGGACCCGTGTACCCGCAGACCCTGAACTCGGTGACCCCACACCTGGACGTGGAGGAGTGCAGCATCGCGCTCCTGCCCCGCAACCGGGAGCGCAACCGCAGCATGGACGTCCTGCCGCCCGACCGATGCCTTCCCTTCCTCATCTCCGTGGATGGAGACAGCAACAACTACATCAACGCGGCCTTAACTGATGTGAGTGCTCCCTGCGAATGGAAGGGGCCGCTTCCTGTGGGCTCAGGCAACTTTTCATGGCAAAACTTCGCTCGATTTGGACTTATGGCCTTGTTTTGCACATGGGCAGGAAGGCTCACGGCTGCTGCGTGCAGGGGGATGAAGGGCTGGGGCTGGTGTAACGGGGTCCTGCACCCCTTCTTTTGTGTAGCAGCACCCTGCAAGAGCTTTCCTCCTGCTCTCACGACCCAGGCTGAGGGGCTTCGGGATTTTGCAGTGACAGCGGAGCAGGGGAGGGAGAGGAAGCTCCTGGGGGCCTTGGTAGCATTGAGCCCCCCCTGTGCTGCCAGGCCCCTGTGATCCTCCTGTTGCAACTGGGGGGCTGTGAACTGCTCCCAAAGCCACCGTGCATCTGCCTGGTGCAGTCAGAAAGGACCCTGTGGTGACAAAGCTATCTCCTGGTGGCTGATGATCACAAAGCAGAGCAGAGGATGCTGCAGGCTCTGAGGCCACACTGAGGGATGGGGTCATTCATCACCAGCCCCACTTCCCTTGAAATGCTTTGCATGGGCAGCACGGAGCCTCCCGCACCCCAGGCATCATCCCCAGACCCTCCTGGTCACAGCTGAGCGCTGGCACCAGGCTGAGCCTTGTGTTTTCCATCCCGCTGGATCTCTGTGCGGATCCCATCTCCCTGATTCCTGCTCCCACAGCAAAAGCAGTTTGTAAGGCAGAGTGGACTGGTGGTGGTGGGGAGTGGCTCCCAGAACGCTGCAGTGGGATGGGAGTTTTGTTTCCAGCTTGCTTGCTGTTTGCATATCCATTTTATCTTTATGCATCACTGAGCCTCCCTTAATCTCTACTAAAGGGTCAGTGAATGAAATATTTTTTATAGACAGACAAAGCCCTTTGGATGAAATTCTTGCTGAAGGGATAAAACCCATTTCCCTCTTTGGGTGAAAAAAAAAAAAAAAAAGAAAAGTCTCATTTTCTTTAAGTGCCAAAGTGGTTTGCTCAGTCAGTCTGTCCATCTGTCAGATCAGCTTGGCCTGTGCCATCCGTCACCGGTACTGGTGCCGGTGGAGCCGTGCCGTGCTGCACACCCTGCTGTCACTTACACCTGTGCCAAAGAGGTGGGTGCCAAGGCAAACCTGGTGAAATCTCTTTCCCCCTGCTGCTCTCATGTCCCTCCTCGAGGTTGGGAAGCTCTCGCCGAGCGCCGGGGTCTCACTGCTGCCCCTGGACAGGGCCAGCGGAATGGTTCAATAAAGGCATTTCTGTGAGCTCAGTCAGGGGCTTCTGCAGCAGGCAGAGGAACCCCCATTAGCAGAGAGCTGTGCTGATTCTGTGTCTGAGGAGGCTTGAGCCAAACTGTGTCAATTTAAGTGAGCCTGATGCAGTGTTGAACTCAGCTGGCCCTTGGCAAACCAGCAGCAGGATGACCAAGGGGGTTGTATCTTGTTGAAAGCACAAACCAGAAATGCAGTAATTTCCTTCCCTCCCACTTCCTTCTTGCAGCCTCTAGGATCTTTCACTTGGGGTTTTCTTTCCTCCCCACAAAAAAAAATTGAGCCCAGGTCAGTGGTTGTCTCTGCTGCTCTCAGTGCCTGGTGGTGGGGCACTGTGGGTAGGTGTGATGCAGTGGGTGATGCTTCCAGTCAGGGCCAGGGTGCAGAGCTGGGGTCTGGGGTCTTCTGGGAGCCACGGCTTCTGCTTGTTCTTGGCTCAAAGGTGACATCTTTTCCCTAATTATTTATGCAAAATACCCTTTCCTGTGAGAGCAAAATGTGGGTGCTTTCATCCTGACCAAGGGCAGGGATCACTTGGATCTCCCTATCACCAGGGCACAGAGGAACCGTGGCTGTGCCAGGGAGACCAGCTCTGCTCTGGCAAGGAGAAGAGGGGTTTGGTCCCACTCACCTGGTTGCACTGGTTTTTTGGGGTGTGACAACAGTGGCTCCAGTGTCACCACCGTGTCCTTACTGGTGCTCGTCTTCCCTCTCCGCAGAGCTACACCAAGAGTGCTGCCTTCATCGTCACCCTGCACCCGCTGCAGAACACCACCACCGACTTCTGGCGGCTGGTGTACGACTACGGCTGCACCTCCATCGTCATGCTCAACCAGCTCAACCAGTCCAACTCTGCCTGGGTGAGTGCGCCGGCCCCACGGGTGGCTTTGTCCTGCCCCGTCCCCGTTGCCCTGACAGCGCTGCAGCCCCTGCCTTGCTCATTCAGCTACTTCTCCTCTGCAAGGGGACATGGCACTGTCTGTAGCTCTCAGGATTTGTTCCCTGTAAGCACAGGGCTGGCCAGCTGGAGGCAAAGAGGTGTTGAGCAGCAGCGCAGCCTGGCTGCATGGGTCTGGTATTGCACTGACATTGCGTTGGCATTGTGCTGGCGTTGGTGTTGTGTTGGCATTGACATTGCCTTGGTGTTGAGTTGGTGTTGGTGTTGGCATTGTGTTGGTGTTGTGTTGGTGTTGGCATTCCATTGGTGCTGACATTGCAATAGCGTTGCATTGGCATTGTGTTGGCGTTTGCGTTGCCTTGGCTTTGAGTTGGCGTCGGCATTGCCTTGGCTTTGAGTTGGCATTGGCTTTGAGTTGGCGTTGGTGTTCCATTGGTGTTGGCGTTTCGTTGGTGTTCCATTGGCATTGGCTTTGAGTTGGCGTTGGCGTTCTATTGGTGATGGCTTTGAGTTGGCGTTGGCGTTCCGTTGGCGTTGGCGTTCCATTGGCGATGGCTTTGAGTTGGCATTGGCGTTCTGTTGGCGTTCCATTGGCGTTGGCGTTACGTTGGTGTTCCATTGGCATTGGCGTTCCATTGGTGTTACCATTGCTCCAGTAGGTCCATGTCCCCGAGGATCCCTTCCCTCTGCCATTTTCCTCATTGCTCAGCCCTGCCTCTCTCGCCGTCTGCTCTTCAGGGGTGTCTGCTTACGGTATTTAGCTGGATCCTAAATGTTTACTGGTGTAAGACCAACAGGTAATAAATCAACCTTTCCAGCAGGCAGCTCCGAAAGGTGACTTTGAGGGTACAGCCCTCACTTGAACTACGCCTTGCCAAGGGAAGTTTTAATACCCAAATTATAGTTCTGAGTCTGGAAGGCTCAGAGATCTCAGAGATTTATAGCCCCTATTAATAACCAATTATTCCTCAGACACGTTTGCCGTGCGGTCGGGCCCAGGCCGTGGCTGACCTGCGTTGCTAAATGCCCTGTGAAAGTGCGGTGACAAACATCATATATTTTGTGTCGGCGCTGGTTTCCCAGCTGTCACACTGTGAAAACAACCTCACCCGTGCTCCAGGGACCGAGCCATCCATCAGTGCTGTGACGGACACAGGAAGGGGGAGTTGCTCTCCAGGGATGCAGGCTGGGATTGCTTTGGCTTGATAGGATGTCCTGGCCATGGGATGAGGAGCACTGACATCCCATGTTGCTGTCACTGCTGGTGGCAGAGTGGCTGCTAAAGCCAACAGGGCTTGAGAGCCAACTGGGAGCAGCCCAGCCCTGCTCTGACATTGTGCAGGATCAGGTCTGTGCTGGAACCGGGCCACAGCCCATCCTGCCTCCTCCTGGACCAGCAGTGACCATCCCACATCCTCCTGGACCAGCAGTGACCATTCCCAGCAGTGTCTGTGCAGTGGGAGGGGGCTGTGTGGGTGCTGCGGGTGGACCTGACCTTTCATCTCTGAACCCTCAATAAGCTGGGATATCCTCCGTCCATTGATGTGCTGCGTGAGAAACGTGGGCCACCCTGTGCCAGCAGCCCCCGGGGGTCCAGCACCAGCCACTCCCTTCACGGGCGTTTCCTGTTCTGCCTGCTGTCCTTCCCGTGTCCCAGCCTGCATTCCCAGTCTCGCTGAGCCGTGCTTCTCTCCACAGCCCTGCCTGCAGTACTGGCCTGAGCCAGGGCTCCAGCAGTACGGCCCCATGGAGGTGGAGTACATCTCTGGAGCGGCAGATGAGGACATCGTCTCCCGGCTCTTCCGAGTCCAGAACGTCACACGGGTGAGCTGCTTTGTACAAAGAACAGAATCCCAGGATGGTTTGGGTTGGAAGGGAACTTCAAAATAATTTTGTTGCTGCCATGGGCAGGGACACCTTCCACTATCCCAGGTTGCTCCAAGTCCCATCCAGCCTTCCAGGTGGCCTTCCAGGGATGGGGCAGCCAGAGCTTCTCTGGGCACCCTGTGTTAGGGCTTGACAACTCTTTTGGTGGAGAAATTTTTTCCTAATACCCCATCTGAACTTCCCATGATGCAGCTTGAGGCTGTTTCTTCTTTTTTAATCACTTGTTACCTGGGAGAAGAGACCAACCCCACCTGGCTCCAACCTCCTCTGAGGGAGTTGGGGAGAGCAGTAGGAGCCTCCCTGACTGCTGGGATCTCCAGCCTAGCTCAGCTCCTCCAGAGGAGGCAGTCTCAGCTCTGCTCCTGCCAGGGAGGAACCTGTAAAATTGCCATTGCTCCATCCAACCTTTCTGGAGTTCACAGCTCCTTGAAAGGTGTTAGAAAGCTGCAGGAAGATCTTTTTCCTCCTGCCTGAAGGTCCATCTCTGCCCAGCCACAAACACAGCACAGGATGGACACTCCCCACATGGGCTCGGCAGCTCCCCTGGCAGCAGCAGAGCCCTTTCCCTGCAGAATGAGAAGATCCACACAGATTTTTACCCTTTGTCAGTGTTGCTGGTTCAGCTTGCCTTGAAAGAAGAGAAATGCAGGGCAGCAGGGCAGGGACATGGACTGTGGGGATGCAGAACTGTACGTGGAAAGAAGAAGCCAATTTACCTACAAATGCTGGCTGGGAGGAGGTGGCATCCCTGAGGTCTTTAAACTACTGATGGCTGCCAAGAGGCTGAGGCCAGTGCCCCAGTGAAGGTCACTGGGCAGATGGGAATTAGGGAGCTTGGAGGGGAGTGTGTGGCTTGGCTGACGGCCCGGCTGGGAAGGTGCTTCGGCGGGGCGGCTGGGGCCAGAGGAGATAAATCCTGATTATCTGGACTCAGCACAAAGAGGGTTTTGGTTCATGCTCCCTGAGGGAGCATCTGGCATTTCCTGGGTGTCAGCACAAAACCCTACACCAAATATGCTCAGCTCTCGGGTGGTAGAATATACTCCGGGCTAAATTAAAATGCAGCGTGATGGAAATCTCTGGATCAACGAGGAGATTCCTCCAGGGAGCAGATTGCTGGAGCAGGGCTGGTAAATGCATGGACCCACTTTGTGCCAAGCCTTGCTTGAGTGGAGATGGGCGTTGGGGGTGTCACAAGTGCTCCAGAGCTTTTACCTCACTTCAAAACAGCTCCCAAAACTTTCCTTCCTGGGCTGTCAAAGGAGTTTTCTTCTGTTTTAACTCCATTTATTTGTTTCCTCTTCCCCCTCTGCCTTCCCGGCTTGCAGCTGGAAGCAAAAACTGGAGCCCAGGGTGGTCAGCCCATCACAGGCACATCACCAGCTCACATCAGAGCTCCCAAAAAGGTTCAGAAATTCCCCTGTTTGGGGTGTGCAGGTTGGAGTGGGCACCAAATGCCCCCAGCTCCCAGTCCCCAGGAAAACCAACTCCCCCCCAGGAACACCTGGCCCTGTTGGGTGGAGAAGGTCTGGTGCTCATCCCACTGAAACTGGGTGGATGGAGCCCTCCAGAGCTGAGTGTCCCCCATCGATGGCCGACCCTCCATCGGTGCCTGACCTCCCTTTCTCCTCCACGTGCTCCCCACATGAGCTGCAAGCCCCAGGCTGTGTCTGGGGGGGTGACCATGATCTCATCCCATCCCGTGCTCGGGGTGCTCCGGGTGCTTCTCAGCAGGAGCCCCACATCTGCCTGGCTCAAGCCCGTTGAGCTCTGTGGATGTAATCCTGCTCCTGGATCCAGCTAACCAGATTAGGTTTCCAAACTAACCAGATTACCAGGTATTAAGCTCCCGCCTCCATGGCAGCTTCTCAGCAGCCTCCTGGTTTCCAGTGAGCATGACAGAACCACATCCCGTGGATCTTTGGTGTGCAAAGGGAAGGGTGTGATGGAGAAGCCTCGGGGAGGCTCAGTGGCCTGGGAACAGGTTTTGGGGGATACAGAGACGACCCAAGATGCTGTGGGGTTGGATAAACCACATCAGAGGAGCTTCTTCCGGGCAGGATGAGGTGGTGGAACCAGTGTGAGCTGGAGGATGGGGCTGAACCATCCATGTGAAAGCAGCAGGAAAGGGTTTTCCTCTCTGCCTGTACTGTCCATGCATGGCAAACCCCTCCCATCCTCCGTCCAGCCTCCAGTGGAGGCAAGTGAGGGCAGCCCATGGGTTCCAGCTGGTGAGTTTTGCTTTTCCAGTTGCAGGAGGGGCACCTGATGGTCCGGCATTTCCAGTACCTGCGCTGGTCGGCCTATCGAGACACCCCGGACTCCAAAAAGTCCTTCCTGCACCTCCTGGCCCAGGTGGAGAGGTGGCAGAAGGAAAGTGGTGATGGCAGGACTGTGGTGCACTGCTTGTGAGTGTCAGCTGGGGAGGAGCAGGCTCTGCTGGGGCAGAGAGGCCTCCAGGTTCCCTGTCCACAGCTCTGCCTAGAGGTCTTCCACACAGCCCTCGCCAGGGTGACTTTGTCCCCACATGGGGCTGCCTCTGCCACAACATGAGTTTTGGCTGAGGCACCCTGTGGTCACCTCCTCCGTGAGGTGGATGCTCAGCAGGGGTGACACCAACCTGCCCTTTGTGCTGGTCCCCACCCTTGGCAGAGGTCCCAGCCCTGTCTCCCCACCCCGTGTGTGTAACGGGCTCCGAAGGGATGGGGCGGGAGCTGTGCCACCCCCACCACTTGCTGCTCATTGCGGGGGCAGAGAATCATGGTCTGGGAAGGGACCTTAAAGCTTATCTTGTTCCAGTGGGAGTGACACCTTGTACTAGACCAGGCTGCTCCAAGCCCTGTCCAGCCTTGGATGGTCTCCATCCCCCTCCTCCTGGGGGGATTGGCTCACAAACACTGAGTGTGCTCCACTCGGGTGGGACCCGGCACGTTCACAGATGGGGAGAGACAGCAGGCGAGCCTTTAATCAAGAACTAATTACAGCCTTGTCCATCTTCGTTAGCTGAAGGATAATTTGAGAACACGCTTTATAAAGCTCTGGCATCGTGTTCTCTCTTCCTCTCCCCTGTTCCCATTGTTGCCGCGGTTCAGGTGTGGTGGTGTGGGAACAGGGGCTCAGCCAGGCTTTGGGGAGGTTCCCAGAGCTCTGGGTGGGACGTGGGACGGTTCCTCCAGGCAGCAGCACCACCCTGTCACCAGCCCAGGGTCATCTCTGGGACGTGGCATCTTCCCCAAGGTCACATGAGGAGCTGACCGATGGCAGGGCTGGGAGCTGAGCCCAAATGTCCGACATCCAGCCCTGGTGGTCCAGACAGGTGTTTCCATGCTCTTGGGAGGGCAGGATCATCATCCTGCCACCCTGTGGGGCAGGTTCAGGTCCCCATTTTGGGTACAAGGCCCTGCTCTGGGACATCCCTGGGATGCAGGGTCAGGTGGAGAAAGGGAGACTTGGAGGGAGCAGGAAGGGGCTCTGATGCCACCTCCTCACCCCTGACACGTGTGTTTGTGCCACCAGGAACGGAGGTGGCCGGAGTGGCACCTTCTGCGCCTCCACCATGATCCTGGAGATGATCAAGTGTCACAACATGGCAGATGTCTTCTTCGCTGCCAAGACCCTCCGCAACTACAAACCAAATATGGTGGAGACCTTGGTAAGCACCAGACCCTCCCTGTCCACCCTGGCTGCTGGTCCTGGCACAGAGGAGAGGTGCTGGGGATGCTCAGCTCCCAAAATGCCGCCTTTTCCACCCCAAATCCTGATGAGCATCATGGGCACTCTCACGCCAGCATGGTGCTGGGATGGGCTGGGAAGTGAGGCAGCTCCTCAGAGCAGCCTTGGGCTTGTCTTCATCCTGCCGTGCCAGCGTGGCCTCGGAGTCTGTGCTGGGACTGTTGGAAATCCTCCCCAGGAGTCGTAAGGCACAGTCACATTTACCCACGGGATGCAGCTGTGGTTCTTGGGAAGGTTTGTGGCGTTGGGAGCAGCTCTGGTGTGGAGTCAGATAAATTCCTGTCAGAAATACAAAAGGGAATGAGCATTTGGAGTGAAGTGAATGGGTGGACAAGCTGCTGGGAGCAGGAGTGGAGTGATGTGTCCTGAGGAGGAGGCTGGAGCTGGCAGCAGGTCAGCACAAAGAGCCCCGGCCCTAATTCAGGCCCCTATGATGGAACAGGGGAGGGGGCAGGCACATGTCCATCCCCGTGGTGGAGGAATCCAGGTGCCCCATGATGTTTTAAAAGCAAGTCAGCTGGAAATGTTTACCCTGTTTGGATTATAAAGTCCCTAAGTTGCAAAATGAAATGGTTTTGAGGAGGAGATGTGATTTACATTAGGAATTAAAAGCAGAGGAGAAGGTGAGGGAGGGGAGAGGGGAGCAGGGGGAGGGATGCAGATAATGGAAAGATCATTTGACAAGCATGAAGCCACCAGACCCATTGGGCTAAATTGCAAAGGTATTAGAGAAAGGCAACATTTCCCATCAGGACACGAGCCTCCTCCTGCCTCAAATGAACCTGAACCGGCTATTCTGGGAATCTCAATCTCCCAGAGTCACTGGGAGGCCGGATCCGTGCCTGGTGTGAGGAGCTCAGCCCAGCGGAGAGCACTTCCTGCTGCCTGTGCCTCTTCCCCCTCCGTTTGCCCCGGGGCTTATTTTTATATGATGATAAATGGAAACAATCCCTTTTCTTAATCCAAAAAGCATTATGTGCTTTTAATCCGGGCTGCTGCAGCCTCCTTGCTTTGAAGTCCCTCTCTCCCTCTGCCCGCTCCCACCTGGGGTCCCGGAGCCGCCCACCCTGTGGGATAACAGGATTTTCGTGCTGGTGCTCAGGCTCCAATCCCTGTCCTGCAGCCAGGATTTGGGGAGATGAGCTCTCCCCTCTCCCTCCTTCTGTCATACCTGGAGTGCTCCCACCTGATGTCGCAGCGCTTGTAGCAGCACCAAAATCCTGATTTGTTTAGAGTTTTTCCCCCACTCTGGCTGGTTTTACTCACTGGAGCAACATCTGGGAGTGGGCACTGCCCTGGTCAGAGCTCTCCCGAGGTTCCTGTGCTGTCAGTTGTACAAGGTGGCAGAGCACGGGAAGAGCTCATGGAGAGGAGGACAGGGATGGATGAGTCTGCCCTCACAAGCCCCAGGTCAGGGATTTTTGTTATAAAACCAGGGGTCAGCCACTCTGGTGGCTGTCCCTTTGCGCAGCTGAGGGGGAGTGAGGGGTGGGAAGATGCTGGCATCATCCCTGGATGTCTCAGGAAAAGGTGGGAGAGCAAGCCCGGTCCTGCTGGGCAAGAGAATTTGTGATAAAGGAACGTCCTGGCAGCCAGGGCAGGGCATCTCCATCCACTCCAACCAGGGATATTTGCCTGGGTGCTCTCCCCTTTTCCAGCCTCTGCTGAGCTCAGAAACAAAAACTCCTCGATTTCCTGCCTAAGGTTTTATTTCGGGCACCTCCGACCCCAGACTCCATCGTTCCCACAGCTCTGCCACCATTTGATTGACACCTGTCAGTCACTGAGGTGATGAGGTCGCTGAACCCCCAGTGCTGGTTGTACCTGGGGTGGGGAATAAAGGTATTTTTAGAGGAAGGAGATGTTGCAGTCCTGGTCCCTCCCTCGGGGCAGGTGCAGGTGCCGGGTGTCCCCAGAGTGCTGGATTGCAGCGCGTGGGGCTGTGGGATCTGGGGCACCATCGCCGGCCCCAGCAGTGGCTGTCGTTGACCAGGAGTGGGGTTTCTCCTGGCTGTGGCTTCAGCAGGACTGTCACGGGCCCGGGAGGCTGACAGGTGTTTTCTTAGGGCTGTTGACGTGTTTTTCCTCAGACAGAGATTGGGAAATGCCCTCGGGATCGTAACACCCCCCTCTTCTCTCCCCCAACAGGAGCAGTACCACTTCTGCTACGACATAGCACTGGAATACCTGGAGTCCCTGGAGACCAGATAGCACCTGGCCACGAGAGGGGCACCAAGGGCTGTGCAGGGGCCGTGCCAGCCGTGCTGCCCAGCTGGACGCTGCGTCCCTGCTCGGGGTGGGGAGGGAAACAGCTAAGGACCCCCCAGGAAACCCTTCGGATGCAGAAAACGAACAGACGTGGGGATGCATTGGCTGCTCTCCATCTTCATCCTCTGCTCTCCATCTCTCCTCCCGCGGGTGGATCCTACAGCTCATCCTGTCCCTCGGAGTCCCAGCCCGGGGTTGGTGTGTGCGGGATCAGGCCCTGCGGTGCTGGTGGGTCTCTGGAGCCGCTGCAGAGGAGGCCAGGGAGGGGAGGAAGAGGAGCCAGAAGGAGCCGAGGCTGTTCCCCAGCAGGGCAGGATGGATACTGGGAGATGTTGTTCTGTTGTGTGTGGAATTGAAGCTGCTCCTGGAGGAGCCCAGAGGCTGCTGGAGGTTTTCCCTCTGTGGGACTCTCTCTGAGCCGGAGCAAAGACCCCCCCAGGAGCTCTTGAGTTTCTGCCTGTTTGTGCCATGAGTTTGATCCTTGCTTGTTTTAGTTCTGTGAGTTCTGACCCGTTGTGTGCCCAGCCCTGGACAGACAGGGGTGAAGGCTGGGAGGCATGGGGGGCACGGGCCAGGCCACGTCCCTCTGCATGGACCGACCCTGACCCTCCTGCTGCTTCTGCAAAGCTTCTGAGGGGATGGTTCCCCAGCATCTCCACACTTTCCTCTCCCTCTGTAGCAGTGAATTCCTCCTGGTGTCCCACAGGCATTGGCCCGCGGGTCTGGTTTTAATCCCTTGTGCGTCACTGCATTTGAAGCAAAATCCTCAAAGTTCGGGTCCATCCTAAATACTGCTTGGAGGCCGCCCCTGGGCAGTTCCCCGTTGATGCTCTTGGCTTTTGCTGGGCCTGGTGGGGCGGGAGGGTCGGTTTTGGGGTGATGTTGGCTTGGGCTGAGCTGTGCCAAAGCCGTGGCTGTGTGTCGGGGCTGGACAGGGGGAGGTGCCCACACCCCTGTGCCCCCGGGGCTGGTGGCTGAAGGTACCTGGTGCTTTTTAGCTCCACCCTGCTGTGGGTGGATGTGCAATGGCACTTTTTCCATCTCATGATGTGGTAATTACAGGGGTTCTGCTCTCAGCCTGGTTGTAATAAAATAAACGGCCTTGGGAAGGTGCAGCCAGAGGGATCCAGGTCTGGGGTCTGCCCGGGGAACTGAGGGGAGGTTGGTTCTGTCCTGAGAGCCAGGCAGAACCCTTCACCATCACCTCTGGGGGGGATGGAGCAGGCAGATGAGAAACTGTCCTCCAGATGCTGGAGGTTTCATCCTGTGCTTCATCCATCTGCCATCCTTCATGCCCATCCGTGTTCCCCCATCCTCCAGCTCCACCTCCCCAGGGCAGGGGCAACTTCCCTGCCTGGCGCTGGGGCTCCCTTTGCCCAGGGAGCTCTCCCCGGGGAATCACGGAGGCTGCCCAGCTGAAATGGCCGTGTCCTGGAGGAGCAAACCCAGGAGCTGTTTCCATCCTCCTGCCACGAGTGAAGGAGAGCAGGAAGAGCCATCCCTGCCCTCTCTCCCCTCGGACAATGTGCCACCGCTGTGGTGATGGGATTCCAGCGCCGTCCCAGACCGTCGGCTCTCCCACCCCCTCCCTGAGGAATTCACAGCCTGACAATGACTTATTCCAAGGGCTATTTGACACCATTCCTTCCTTCTTTCCCTCCCTGCTGACTCACCTGCCATGTGCCCAATCTGTCTCGTCACCAGAAGGTCCTTTCTACCCCCAAATGGTCCGGTAACACCAGTACCTGGTTACACCAGTACCTGGCTACACCAGTACTCACACTGGGGTAAATCAGTGTCATCGAGGGCCTCCCTGTCTCTCCACAGACCTGTCCATGCTGTCCTAGGGAAGGCGCTGCGTGGTGGCTGCAGAAAGGTGCAGAAATTTTTTGGTTTTGTGTGAAAATGGCTGAGCTGAGCCTCCAAAATCCCTGGGAATGGGGTGGTTTGGGGGCTGTTCAGCCCTGGGAGCTGGGGGGATGGTGCTGCCCAGGCCACCCACATACTCCCTGCGGTCCGGAGGGAGGGAGCATCCCACAGGGCTCCGCAGGTAAAGTATTGCCAGAAAGAGGAAAAGGAGGAAAACTGAAACCTCAGTTAGTCCTACAGAGACAATAGAGACTGGAGGAGCTGTATATTTGTTTTAAAATCAAGATTTTTTTTCTTTTTTATTTTATTTTGATACCTCCTTGCTGGGTGTCTCTGGCTTTTTAGGGCATCTCTGGTGAAGGGCAGACTTTGAAATCCAAGTGCTATAAAACCCAACCCATCTCCAGCTCCTACTGAGATGCTCCTCTGACTCGAGGCAAGGACATCCTGTACATAGAAATATATATATAGAAATCTATATATAAAAATATAAATACTGTTCTTAAGATGGATAATGTTTATTGGTATTACAGATTGGAGTGGTGCTTTTTTTTTTTAATACA
>VWZT01013065.1:410165-463976 GCA_013397055.1 Pachycephala philippinensis
GTGAGGATGGAGCAGCTCAGGGCTCGGGGAAGCAGCGGAGCTCACAGCACCTCCTCGGTCACAGGCAGGGATGAAGAGCTCAGGAAGGGCTTTCCCGGCTTCCCAGGAGCTGGTTTGGGATAAAGCCCTGGCTGCTGCCTCCCCATGGCACCTTCCATCCGTCACGAAGGAGTTAATTGCCCTTTTTCTCCAAGCAGGAAAGAGCACAGAGGTAAAAAAATCTCAGTGATTTCAGTCGATTAAACCAAAGCCTACTGGGTCTGTGGCTTTTGGATTTATTTATTTATTTATTTATTTATTTTACATTTTTGTAAATGAGTCTTCCAGGGTCCTCGAGTGCTTCCCATGGGGAGTGACAATCACGATCTGCTGCCTCGCTCTCCCCACGCTGCCTCTCCATGGGAGCTCAAGAAATCTTAACATCCCATCAAAAGCTAATTACATTCTGACACAGCAACTGGAGGCCTCGAGAGCTGGGGAGAGAGAGCAGCTGACATGATGGCTTTAAAATTACACGGAACATGCAGAATATTTGGTGCTGTGAAGTGCCAGTGGTTCAGGGCAGCAGAGGGAGAAAGGAAAAGGGTAATGGGAAGGAGTTACAATGGGATTTGTACTGGAGACCCACTCCAGGCCATGGGACCCAGACCTGATGCTGCACCTTGTTGCTTTCAAACACTGCAGCTCTTCTTTTGAAGGGGAAGAGAAGTTTCCAACCTTCCCCTTCCTGGGTCTCATTCCCCCCATGGGATCGAGGCACCCCCAGAGCAAAGGCGTGGGTGTTGTCTCCTCACCCTTTGGGTTCCCCTGAGGTCCCAGTGGCCAGAGACAGCCGCTGTCCTGTCTGCAGCCCCCGGAGAGAGGGGACAGCTGAGGGCAGAGGTGAGAGGAGTCTGGGAGCAGCTGGGCAAAGGATCCGGCCGGGGCTGGTCACTGCAAAGCTGAAAATGGGACCAGGCTGGAAGGGAGCTCCTCGGAAGGGCTCCTGTGTGGTCATCCCTCCGTGTGTCCTTCCCACGCCCTCCGTGTGTCCTTCCCAGGGCGTTTGCTGCTGGCTGCTCCTCGGGGCAGGGCTGGCTGAGATGAGATGGGAACAGCCTGGAGCTGGAGGTGATGGAAATATCCACCTGGAGAGGAGAAGGATCCAGGCAGACCTTAGAGCCCCTCCCAGTGTCTAAAGTGCTCCAAGAGCTGGAGAGAGATTTTGGACAAGGGCCTGGAGGGGCAGGACAAAGGGGAACGGGCTGTGGGGCTGTGGGGCTGTGGGGTGCAGTGTCCCCCCCACATCCTGAAGGAGCTGCTCTTCCCAAACCCCGCTGACCAGCTGCCTCTGTACCAATGTAATTCTTTCTTAAGATTCTTCGCTCTGCTCAGGAGCGTGGCAGAAGGGCTGTGGCTGACCAGGCAGCAAACTAACTGGAATTTCATTATCCAATAATTTATATGATGCCTATGTATTTTAGCGAGACACTTTCTTTAATAGAAGATGCCCCCTCTCCACTGACTATTTACACTGCTGGGCTCCCGGGGGCTTCACGTGATTCTTGTCTTTTTAGTGACCTTCACAGGAGAGAGAAGAGTGATCTTCATTTCCCTTGGTTTTTATAATGAATTTTGTTCCCTTCTGCTTTGCAATGATTTATTCCGTTGCATTTAAAGCACTACAAGCTTAAAATTCCCTGTGTGTATTGGTGTAAATCAGGATTCAGTCCCCAGGTGTGGCCTAAGCTGCTGGGTGGCCCTAGGAAGATGCCAGGGTGGCTCTGTGCCTTGGGTTTGGTGGCCCCAGGACCGCAGGACAGAGCGTGGTGGCTGTGGGTAAGTGCCAGCACATGGGTGTGAATTCCAGCCAGGAATGTCATCAGCTCCTTGTGGCCTTTGGAGATGCTGTCCCATGTCTCAGGCATGGTGGCAGTGCCCCTTTGCCACCCATCCCTCGTTCCCTTGTGGAACCAGAGCAGTGCAAGGCACGGCAGGGGCTCACCTGCCCTGTCCTGTGAGGACTGTGGCATGTGGCAGGTGCCGGTGAGGACAGAGGGGTTCCGGAGTGAGCTGGATGTTGTCCCCAGGTCTCTGACATTCTGCTCTTTCTCTCAGCCCCTTCTGCAGTTCTCTGTCCTCCTGTGGGGATAGAGGCAGTGGCAGAGCGACCTGCTGGCTCCTCAGGATGCTGGAGACTGAGCCTCTTTGAGGTTTTTCTTAGCTGAGGAAAACAAAGGCTCATTAAAGCCATCTCTGCGCTCTGGTGATGCGGGGAGGTGACATCAGGGATGTGACTCACAAAACACCAGCGGAAGAGCAGCACCCCGGAGGGCAGGGTGGTGCTTGGTGCTGCTGGGAGGGGACAGGAGGGAGGGGGCACCTGAGGCCTGTGTGCGTGTCTGGGGGTGGGCGCTGTGCCGGGCTGTGCCCCCTCCCCTCGGTGCCCTGCTCCCACCCAAACATCCTGGGAAAAAGCCCTGCTGCAGCTGCAGGAGCTGCTGGGGGACACCTGGCACCTCCCACCCCGGGGCTGGGAGCCCATCTCAACATCGTGGTGTTGGCTCTGTGACCACACCAAGCTTGGGTCCGTGTCCAGGTGCCCAAACTTCCCAGATATGGTACCACCCCTCCTCCTGAGCGCAGCAGGGACAACACTCTGGCTCTAGGCACTGGCAGTGGTTCCTTTCCTCACCCCTGGGAAATGGCCAGCCCAGGCTGGAGAGAGCTTCTGGCAAGGAAAGCCTGGATTTACAACCCTCCTGGCATGGATCAGCCCTCAGGCCCTGTGGATAGTGTGATCCAAGCTCCCTGTGCCCCAGTGCTGCCTGACCCACAGCAGGTCCTTCATAGGCCAGAGCTGAACTCCCGGGTGGTTTCCCATCATGCAGGGGCACCAGTTTTGCCCGAGCTTGGTTGGGAATGAATTGGCTGTCACTAACAGAGGGCGAAGCCTCCACGGAGTGACACTGCCCATCCTCCCCCCGACAGATCTGCAGAGCAGGATGAGTTGAGCATCTCCATTTCCCAGGGCTCGAGGGCTCAGTGAGAGCCTCTCCCAGGGAGATAAGGATGCTCCACAGCACCTCGGCTCAGCTGTGCCAGCTGGCGCAGGGCACAGTGAGGGCTGCCTGGGAGCAGTCGTGGCTCTCCCTCGCTGCCAAGCCTCCTCTTGTCCCAGAAGGGCCCTCCAGCCCCCAGAAGGACCATGCCCTCGAGGGATGATTCATCCCGGCCCCTTTTCACCACAGGATTCATCTCCCTGCTCCGAGCACTCGCTTCCTTTTAATTAGAGCTGAGAGTCGCGAGGGTGTTGTGAGGGGAGGAGGAAGAGCAAGGTTTGACTCATGGTCTCAGTCTCAGAGGACGGTGTGGGGGAGTCAGGGCTGGGTAGATTTTTGTCCAGGTCCTGTCTGATCTTGTTTGCTGCTTTAGCCTCTTTGAAGGACACAAAGTCCTCGAGACCCGAGTCAAAGGCTGCTGCAGTGAGGTTGTGTTTCCTGGGCACTGACTGTGCCAGCATTGCTGCCCCCGCCTCGGGCAGTGCCCACACTGAGCTCTCTGCCCTGTTCCCTGGGGTGCCCTGTGCTGGTCCCTGCAAATAAAATGTAAATTATGGCTCAGCCCACTCCTGCTTTTGCAGTAGTGTGAACTGCACCCAGTGAAGGGGGAATGGGGATTTGGCCTTGGCTCAGTAATAATTAGGATCTGTATCTGTGGGTCTCACAAGCTTGGTGGGTCACTGGCCCTGCTCCGTGTCACTCTCTGCTCCTCTGCAGCACCCATTGCTTTTAATTACCACGAACAAAAGGACAGGGTTCAACCAGAGCCAAAATCCAGAAATGCATCCACTGCACTTCCCTTGGGCAGCAGGAGAACCCTCTGATGTCCCTTATGGACACTTGGCTGCCCTGGCTCCCAGTCTGGGGCCACACCAATAAATCCTTTCTGTCTCCACCATTCCCCAAGACACAGTGGGAGCTGGGTAGAACGGTTTGGGTTGGAAGGGACAAATAAAGGTTTAGTCCAACCTCCTGCAGTGAGAAGGATCATCTTGGACTAGATCAGCTCGTTAATGGTCCATGGTACGGCCAGAGACTTGAATTTGAGTTGGGATTTCCCGAGGCACCAGGACAGGATGAGGAGGAAAAGCAGCCTCGTAACAGAAATGAGTCACTCTGGAGCACAGGGCTGTGCCTCCCAACGAGAGCGGGATTGAAGCTGGGAACCCCTGGCTGTGCCCCGAGCCCCTGCAGAAACTCGGGATGATCAGTTGGTGTGTCAGCTGCGGGATCTGCCCCCGCCGCAGCGCAGCTGGAGCGGGCTCAGCATCCCCGTGGGATGGATGAATCCTGGTGGTGTGAGGAGCTCCCGCACGGGAGGGAACGGGTTCCTGAGCGCCAGGAACGTTCCTGCTCCTGCGGCTCCTGCGGCTCCTGCGGCTCCTGCGGCACGGGCGGAGTGGGCGGGAGCGCCGCACCAAAGGAGGGATTTAGAGAGGAAAAGAGATGTTTCCATCTGAGGATTTCAGCTGCACAGGAAGCTCTTTCCTGCTCGCTCGGGCAATTATCTGAGGCTCCACAGAAGCAGAGCTGGTCTGCAACTGTGTTCCCTCAGTGGGAGATCCTCCTCGCTGTGGTGGGAGAAGGTTTAACGAGAGGGTTTTGGCAGCAAGTGAAGATCCTGATTTTTGCAGATTTTTGCAGAAATCAGGTGTATGAAATGTTGTCTCTTGTTGGGAAATTATTTTGTCAACTCTGTAAACAGATAGGTCTGAGGTGGTGACAGGAACTCACCTGAATCCAGAGGCAGGGGTGAGATGTGGGGAGAGCAGATGCTAAAGCAGAGAAATGACCAAAGGAGCCAACATCCTCCCCAAGGCAGGACTGGAAACAGGGATATGATGTTTGCATTTTGGCATTCAAAGGAGAATCGGATCTCCAGATTTTTCGGGGTTTTGTGGTCACAACAGCCTGGTCAGCCTGCTCAACATGGGCTGATTTCCACTAGAAGGTGAAGAGGAGAACTGGAAGCAATTCCAAGCAATTCCCTCCCTCCAGCTTACACGTTGCAAATTACTGGCAATCAGCACAGGGAAGTTTTGCAGCACAATTGATGATGTTGTGAGGCTCCAAACTGGAACCCTACCGGTGATTTGGAGAGAGCTGGAAATTGCTTATGATCTCATGGTGTCAGGTGTCTCATTTATAATAAATAAATACAGAAAATGCACCCCAAACAATTGCTGGCAGATACTGGGAGTCATCAGCGAAAGAGCTCCCTCGGAGTTAGGTATTTTAGGTCAGCTGGGTTTAACTTATTGGAAACTGCAGGCAGATAAATATCAAGGACTTTCTGAGTCAGAGCTGTGGTATTCTGGAGATGTTCAGTTGTTCATGTGGGGTTTGGGGCAGTGTGTAAATGAATAAATGAAGTGAAGAATCAAGCAAAAGCCACTTGCAAAATTTCCCATGAAATTAAAAAGCAAACCTTGGGTTGTTTTCTCTTCACTTGCCGTGAATATCAAAGGCAGGGCTGCCCTGGTGGGCCTGGCAGTGGGTTCAGAGAGTTCCTGGGAAGGGCAGGGCTCATTTGCAGCAGATGAAATGGAAATGGAGAAATCCCACTTTGTCCCCAGGTCCTGCAGGGCTGGAGATGAGACACAGTGGCTGCAGTGCTGCTGGAGGTGCCAGTGTGACACCCCACTGCACCCTAGCATTTGTAAATCATTTGTAAATATAATCTTCCCAGTGGAAAACCTGATTTGCAGAGCTCTGCTCTTCGAATGAGAGAGCAAACGGGAGCATCCAGCCCCCTGTGCCCCCTCTGATGGGTATGGCTCAAACCTGGAGCCCAAATCCCAGTGCTGGAAGGCTCAGGGCCTCTGAACTGAGCTCCTGCTGGCTTTGGTTCCACTGACGTCAGCACCACATCCTCACAGAGAATCTGCTCCCCGGAATTATTCCAAGCAATTGTTTAGTGAATAATTCTGAATAATGAAAATGCAGAGGGGAGGAATGGGGAAGTTGTTTGCTGTCGATTCACAAAAGAGGAGAAATGGAGGAATTTATCATGTCAATGATTTGCCTATGAATTATTCATTCACTTCACACAACAAAATAAAAATCCCTTTCCCCCCAGGCCCCCTCCCACCCAAGCTGAGGCTCGCGGGCTTTGTTTAATGTGTTTTTGATGTGCTGTGCTGGCCGTGCCCCCACAGGCCCCGCGTGTGGCACCGCACACGGCAGGCGTGACACGGTCCCTGCTGGAGGGGACGTGTCCCCAGAGCAGGGAGGGGAAGCAGAGCAGCCCAGGAATGGAGCCAGGGAAGCCATAAACCAGTGGAGAGGCCATTAACTGCGTCCAACCTGAGGCTGCTCTCGCGGCAATGGGAGGGGGCTGCAGCAGCGAGGGACATCAGAGCCGGGTTTCGCTGTCCCCGCGCTCCTCGGCGCCGTTTGGCCGCAGGGAGGGAAATGCCGATGGAAAAGGGGCGCTGAGGGAGGCAGGGAGGAGAAACACGCTCGTGGATGGCAGGAGGTGAAGGAGAGTGGGACGGGAAGGACGGTGCTGGGCTTCGGCTCCGTGCTGTGCGTGTTCGAGCCGGGGTCCCCCATCGGAGCCTGGGGCCGGGCGAGCTGCAGCTCTGCGCTCCTGGAGGAGAGTTTCAGCCCCAGCCCTGACCCAGCAGTGCTCGACCGGCCCTTGATCACATCCATCTGATCCTCCCTGGAGTGGGTGAGCTGAGGGCCTGGAGCACCCCAGACTGGGCTGGGGCAGTGACCTGGGAAGAGGATAAATGGTCATAAGGGGCATGAATCCATTTTTTTTACACTACTACTTAAACTTCCATTCATTCAGCTGAAGGTGCTATTTGATACCCCATGTGAGTTACTGGTGTAAGAAATGTCCCCACAAGAGCTTTCAGGATGTTCACTAAATTGGTTTGAAGCCCCAAGTAGGAAGTGGTGCAATTCAGGGGAAGAGGCAAGAGCTTCCTCTCATTTTCATAAAATAATAGTGCTAAAAGGGAGCCAATCTCTTCTCAATTTGGGAACAGTTGGACAGAGCTGAGCCCCTCTGCTCTGGAGCCAGGCTGGGAGAGCTGGGGGTGCTCAGCTGGAGAGGAGAAGGCTCCAGGGAGAGCTCAGAGCCCCTTGCAGGGCCTAAAGGGGCTCCAGGAGAGCTGGAGAGGGACTGGGGACAGGGGCTGGAGGGACAGGACACAGGGAATGGCTTCCCACTGCCAGAGAGCAGGGCTGGATGGGATCTTGGGAAGGAATTGTTCCCTGGGAGGGTGGGGAGGGGCTGGGATGGAATCCCCAGAGCAGCTGTGGCTGCCCCTGGATCCCTGGCAGTGCCCAAGGCCAGGCTGGACGGGGCTGGGAGCAGCCTGGGACAGGGGGAGGTGTCCCTGCCATGGCAGGGGTGGGATGAGATGGGATTTAAGGTCCCTCCAACCCAAACCATTCCATAATTCCGTGACTTGGGGTGAATGTGTATCATGGACTGGGTCCCACAGGGGGTGTTGTGTCCTGGTGCTGCACACAGGGTTCAGTGGGGAGAGGGGAGGATCAGGGACATGAGTCTGAAGGAAGAGCTGATTCTCCTGGAGTCTCCAGTCTCTGCCACCCTTCTCCCTGGCAGCCTGTACATTCTCTTTATTGGCCCCATTAAAGGCAGTTGTCTGTGCAGGGATTGATTTCGGAGGAGCACGGAGTTAATTCATTCCCCAAATGAAAGGCTCTGTGTACATTAAACAGTCTGTGTCTCTCCACGCCCTGGATTGGTGAGCCTGAGCCTCTCAGCCCATTTCCTCTCACTCTGGAAGCCCTCGCTGGGGCCATACTTCTCCTGCATGGAGATTCAAGGATAAAACGACAGATGTCTTTCATTAAACATCTCCGGAACGAGCTGTTCAGCAGGCAATATGTATTCAGACACTATCAATATTTCATAAAGCCGTAATAGATGTTATCATAGATCCTCCATCCAATATTTATTGCTCCATAATCACCGATCCATTGCACCAGGGCTCTCCATCCCCCTCCCCTGCCTGTCCCCACTCAGACACGCTCCCAGGTACGCGGGGCTGCAGTGAAGAGCAAACCTGGTGCCACAATAAATCTGAAGGAGTTTGAAGTTGTTTGTTACTTCAGGCACTTTCAGGCCTGACGATAATGAAACAAATCTGTTTGCAGAAGGCGTTTTTATGGAAGGGTTTCAAAGTGAGTTGGCTCAGTGTAAATCTCGGGGTTGAGGCCATTAGGAAGCGTTTAAGCTGCAGAGGCAGCAGGGCTGTGTCTGCAAGTCTGGGGGTGTTGGAAAGCTAGAGCCTAAAATTAGCAACATGGAAAATATGAATCCTTCTGGGAGTCTGCTGCTGGGTCAACACGGGAAGGAGAGACCTGAGTGCAGCTGGAGCCAGACCCTTCCCTTCCTGTCCCCACCAGCATCCGAATGAGCTTCCTGAGCCACTGCTGCTTCCAGGGGAGCTCTGCAGGGGAAGGGTTGGGCCTAGAAGATTTATGGTTGGGATTTTCAATGGATGGAATGTCACAGTTGTGTCACTCAGGGGTCAGAGCCCTGGGTGCGACAATCCTTTGTGCCCTCCCAGCCAGTAGTCTCAGGTTCATCAGTCACCTCTGCACTGGTTCTTAAGCTGGCCAAACCTCTCAAAAGCATTTGGCTTCACGTCACAGGACAATTCTGATGGATAAAGTGAAGCCTTCCAAAATCAACATGGTGCACATCAAATAAGTGGGGTGTGTGATTGGTTTCCAAATGGAGTCTTCAAAGGAGATTCCAGGCAAAGAGCTTTTTTCCTTGTGGAGACCTAAAGAGGCTGGTCTTGACCCCATCCCATTTAATGGCCCCAGGAAGGAGCCAGGGGAAAAAAAGAGAAGAAGTTGTTAAATCTTCACTGATCATGTTGAAGTGACACAAAGACGGGGGAAGAAAAGGGGCCCTTGCAGGGCCTCCGTTAATGACACCGAGCCTTGGGCCGAGCAAACATTGTATTTGATACGGCCAAATGTCAGATAATTCATCTCCCTGAGCTGAGGCCACCCAAAGGTCAGGTACGTGGGGTCCACTGCTGGTCCTGGGACGGGTGGAGGCACCTCCAGAGCAGGAGTTTTTTACTGGACCTTAGATAACCCTTGGAGTGGGATGGGTTTCCTCTGGAAAACGCCTGTTTCTGCTTCTCTCTACTGACACAGCTTGGATGAGCAGCTCACACAACTCCTGCATGGCTGAATCTGGGTAAGGCTGCCCTGCTGTGGAGCCAGGGAATGAGGAGAATAATTGCAGGATCTGGTAACTGATGGCCCAGGAAAGCCCAGGGGACACAGAAGGTCCCTGATGAGCAGCTTTCGATCCCCAAGCCAGGTCTGCACAGGAAGGCTGAGATAACCCTGAGCTTGGCTCAGCATCCACAGTTCCAAAAGGGCGTGGAGATCTTGGAGGAGATTCAAAGAAGGTCTAGAAAAACACTAATGAATAGGAAATTACACCTTTAGGAGGGAAAATCAAGGAGTGTGATG
Organism: Pachycephala philippinensis; assembly: GCA_013397055.1. Taxonomy (NCBI): domain Eukaryota; kingdom Metazoa; phylum Chordata; class Aves; order Passeriformes; genus Pachycephala; species Pachycephala philippinensis. The sequence continues at coordinate 419,690 of VWZT01013065.1, forward strand.
GTTTAATTTAGCTGAGCGAGGGCAATATCTGGCTGATGGCCCCATTACACCTGCAGGGAGGAGAAACAGCCCTTGTCCAAATCTTCTCATCCTGGCAGGGGGAAGCTGCAGGAGCAGCAGTGCCTGGAGGGCTCTGCCAGCACAGCACAGCCCAGGAGCAGGGCGGTGTTCTGAACAGCTGAGGTCTTGTTGTCCAGTTGTATTCCTGGATTTCTCATCACTGCATGTTTCTGAAGCAATTAACTCAAACCCATCCTTTTGCAGGGTTTATGATGCATCATTCTTTGTTTCTCACAGGGTTTTAAATAGGGTCACGAACTGTGGAAAATGCCTGAGAAACACCTACTTTACGGAAACTTTATCATCTCCTCAGGCCCCTGGGGCCCTGCCGGGAAGCAAACCATATGGAATGTGCACATGGGTGTGCAGGGGAGGGCTGAGCTTTTAGGATGTGTGAAAAATATTACTCTAAATGCTCACAGCAGTCTTGGAATTCAGAGCCTGAGAGAGAGAAGAGCTTTCCTTTCAAAGTCAGGTGTCCATGAAGACGCTGGGTGCAGAATGGGTCAGGGCAGCTGGGAGAGGGGGAAGTGCTGGGGAAGGCTGGGGTCTGGGTAGGGCAGAGCCCAGCAAGGTGGGACTGAGGAACACCTCGTGCCTCACTCCATTACAGCCCTTTAAAACAACACCCTGGGGCCAGGCATCACCTCGGTACACAAATGGGGTTTTAGCTTTGATTCCCCATAAATCACTGGCTGTTTCCACTGTGGAGAGCAGAGTGTAATGAGCTGGTTCACGGGGCAGGCTGGGAACATTTTTATTTGACTCTTTTGGACCCCATGAGCCCCCAGGTTTGACTTTGAGTTTCTGTGAAACAGAAAACATTTGCTGATGTAGAGGAGCCTGAAATAACCAGGAAAGCTTGGGGGCTGCTGACACTTGAATAAAACCCAATGTCCTGGTATTTGGTTAAACTTGAATCTGAATATTTGTGTATGTTTTTTACAACAATTACTTGCCTCAGGGACCAATTTGTGGAATTGAAACAATCCAAGACTTCTTTTTTTTTTTTCCTTTTCCTGCCTCGTATTTCCACCCTCCAGGAAGTGCAAAGCCTTGGGAAGACTGAATCCTGCAATATTTTTGCCCTTGCAAATAGTTCCCAGATGCACAGAACACAAGCTGTGAAAAATGCACAGAGCAAGCCCTGAGTGTGCCCCAGCTCCCGAAATGCCAACCAGGGAGCTGAGACTGGATCCTTCATCCCATGGATAGAACCTCCATGGGGCCCCAGCTGGGACCATGGTGCCTCGAGGTATTTTGGCAGGACCCCCCATTTTTCCCAAATACCACCTGCTCAAGGGGGAAGCAGCACCTTGGCTCCTCTGAGCTGAATTTCAGATTTCTGAGGAAACCTGGCTCCCTGACAACTTGGCTTCGAGTGCTTATTATATGTAACACATAACCCCTTTAATATTACACATGGTATGTTTAACTGCTTAATTTACTCCGGGAGGGATTGCCAAGTGCAGCTCTTCTGTTGACATATCATTTGCATGATAAACTGGTGTATTTTAAGCCACAAATAGGATGCGTCTGTAAAGTATCTGTCTGCACTTTTACAAGCTACAGCACTACAGCAGCTTCTTGAACTGGAGAATGGAGCCCCACACGGTGCTGGGGAGGGGATGGATGATCCTTCCAGAAGAGAGCAGAGACTTGTGGCTGGTCTCCATCAGGGAGTCAGACGGTGTAGGTCTGACTAAATCCTTGGGTAGATGTTTGGTTTGGACAAAAAATGGCTTTTTCCCCCCTTCAGAGCAGCTACTCTTGTTTGGCTAAGACTGGAAATGATGCTTTTTCTCCCTAAACAAAGCTGTTCCCCTGCTGTTTGCCCGGGCCCCAGGAAGTCTCCCTGCAAGGACCTGCAGCTGGTGGCTCTGACCTGGGCAGGCCTGTGGGGGCATGACACGGCTCCAGCCGGCCTCTCCGGGACCCCAGACCATGGGATCAGGAAGGGGTGGATTGGAAGGGGCCTCAGAGCTCTGGTCCCACGCCTGCCACAGGCAGGGACACCTTCCACTGTCCCAGGCTGGCCTTGGACCCTGCCAGGGATCCAGAGGCAGCCACAGCTGCTCTGGCACCCTGTGCCACATTCCCATCTGTCCCTCAGCCTCCCCAGACTCTCTCCTGTCTCTCCATCCATCTGTGGCTCTGTCTGTGCCCTCTCCCACCTCTCAGAGCTGGCAGAGCCCGCGCTGGTGTTTCCCAGCTGCTCCCCCAGTGCCCCACGGGGCAGTGTCACCTCCGGCTCCGTGCCACACAGGGCAGCCACACAGGGCCCCGGGGGGCTCCGAGGCCTTCGGACACTCGAGGCCGACATCTCAAACGCTAATTTGACATGTTTCCAGCAGGGGAAGCATTTATTACATTAGACAAGTTGATGCAGCTCCCAGGTTGGGAATTGCACTTATTTGCCATAATAATGGTGTAAAGTCCTCTTCCTTTTATTGTGTTATCTCTCTTTAATCACACAGAGACGCTCCCCAGTCATTTTAATCAAAGGCTCAAGCATCACTTATCTGATGACTAATGACTCAACTCCATGAGAGGAGAAACTTTGAAGAGCTTCAGTTGAGCTGGGAGGAGCAAAAAAAAGAGGAGACTCTCTTGAAACTTTTTTTTCCTTTTTTTTTTACACATGTGGTTATTTCCCCTAATTTTAGCTGGAGAAGTTTTGTGTGTCTGGGAGCAGGGGCAAGCCAAGTCTTGCTGGTTTTCCTGAGCATGCAGCACTTAGGAACGTGGCTCAGGGAATGGGAAACACTTTCACATGGAGGATATTCCCACTGAAAAAAAATGATGCTGTCCTTTGTTTGGCAGTGACACTGACGGTGCGACATTATGGGATGTGTCCCAGGCATTCCATACATCCGTGTGGAGCTGTGTTTGCTGTGCCAGGGCCTCACCAGCACCACACCCACTGGCCCAGGACAAGGGGGATTCCGTTCAAAGCCGCACCCAAGCCAGGGTTACTTTAAAAAGTGATTTAAATAAGGCTGTGACTACTCTGGGAGCGACTGTGCATTCACAGTGGTGTCTGTCCCTATGTCACTGGGGGTTTGCAGTGGTGTTTGTCCCTATTTCACTGGGGGTTTGCAGTGGTGTCTGTCCCTATTTCACTGGAGGTTTGCAGTGATGTCTGTCCCTGTTTCACTGGGGGTTTGCAGTGGTGTCTGTCCCTGTTTCACTGGGGGTTTGCAGATCCTCTCCTCCTCCACGCTGCAGTGAGAAGCTCTCGCTTTACATCTTGGTGCTCCCAGCTTCAGCCTGGGGGTTCCCATCTCCTCTCCAGGAGTGTCTGCAGTTTAGGAGGTGATTTAGGGCTGCTGGCAAGTTGGAACCAGTAGGAGCTGCCGGGATGGAGACAGGGCTGCCTGATTTGCCATCCTGATAAGCCAGAGCCAAGCGCACCCAGCCACGCCAGATGGCTGCGGCGTTATCTGCGGATCTCGGAGCAGATGGATGCCACATAAACATCTCACAACCGTGGTTATTATTGATGCAATTACTATTAATACCATTTATAAGTGTTGTGTGAACCCAAACACAGCGCTGTGGTGAGGAGCACAAAGCACAGTTACCGTGATTGCTGGGCTGCTAATTAAGGGTGGCTATCAGTAACACTATCTGCCATTACAGCTAATGATGCAATGGCAGCACATCTTGATTTCCAAGGGAAAGGGTTGGGGTGATGAGTCAGAGCCCAGGGAAAGCTGTGGGAGTTGGAGAGGATGCCCGGCTTCAGAGAAAATTGTCACAGGAGGCTGAATACCAGGGACATGAATGAACTGTGGGTCTTGGGAGACACACTTTGGGCCTGTAGATGCTTTGGAGCATCCCAGCTCTGTGTCTGACTCAGGCTTTGCAGCTTCCTGGGCTCTGAATTGAAGGTGGCCGGAGCATCTGGGCCAGGGCATTTTGAAGTGTATGGTTTGTGCCTTAGTGCCAAAGGAAAAGCTTTAATTGAGGGATCTCAGACCTGCTGCTTCCCTGCTCTCTCATTCCCACCCTGCTCCTGACCTGCTGTGCGTCTTCCCAGAAATCTGTGCCTCCATCTGTCCTGTTTATTTTTACCGCAGGGTTTTTGGGCAGGGCTTTGGCTGCGTATCTGTGCAGCCTGGAGCACAACAGGGGCTGGGGCTGGTCAGGACCTCTGCATCCCGTGACAACACTGCTCAGGGTCACTGGGGATGCTGGTCAGGGGTCCTGGGGATGCTGGTCAGGGGTTACTGGGGATGCTGGTCAGGGGTTACTGGGGATGCTGGTCAGGGGTCACCGGGGATGCTGGTCAGGAGCAACTGAAGGTGCTGATCAGGGGTTACTGGGGATGTTGGTTGGAGCTCAGGGTGCTCCAGGGGCAGGATTTGTGTGGCCTGACCTGAGACCCTGACTCATGTCCAAGCCTGAGCCAGATCCCAGAGCCCCATGTTTCCCTTCAGGCTGGTGCAGAATGAGATGATTTGTTTGCGTTTTTCCTCCATAGGGATTACGGAGACAGCTGGAGGGGTATAAATGTGTTTGACTTTCATGTGCCTGTGTCAGGGTGAGTGAAGCTCACCCAGAATCTGGCTCTGAGAGACGGGCCCATTTCCCCTCCGGGTGTAAAAGAAATACAATTGGTTTGGAAGCCCCTGAATGTTCCCAGGATTCAGTTCCCTTCCCTGGAAGGTTGTGCAGCCCTGGGAGAGGTGGAGGAGCCTCCATCCCTGAGATATTCAGGGGCTGCCTGAACAAGGTCCTGGGATAACAGTGAAGTCTTCTGAGGAGGACTAGAGACCTCCAGAGGTCCGTTCAACCCCAAATCTCTGACATTTGTAAAAACCCCTCTTTGTGTATACCTGAATCTTAAAGCATTTACATACCTTAAAAAATCAGGCCTAGATCTTTCTGCTCCAAAAAATCCTCTTTGAAAAACCTGGGCTGGGCTAGGAATGGCTTTAGAAAATATTTCCCATCTGTCTCTGTTGAACACAGTGAGGGAGTCGGCAGTTCCTGCCTGATACAACAACATGGAAAGATTCATGGTATGTGTTTTACCCCCCAAAGAATTTCTTGGCTTCCCAGTGCTTTGTTAATGTGCATTGATTATGTTTACTGCGCCGTTAGAAAGTCATTTACAGATTTATTGGGCTGGCGTTTAATACTGAAATTGAGTCATTATCCTGACCCACTTGTGCCTGAGCCTAAAGCTGAGTAAAGGAGGGTGAGACTTTGCCCCAGCGGTGAAAACCCTCACAGGAAACTCGATTTTGAGGACAACAAATGAAAAAGGGCTTGTGAAGGCACATCACTGCACTCCTGAGAGTGCAGGAATGGTTTAAATCCCTCTGCCATCCCCCTCAATCAGAGATAATAACAGGATAGCAACAGGAATTCCGACCGGATGGTGCTGAGAGCTGGAGAACAAATCCAGCCAGGCAGGCAAAGCCTGGCTCTTCCTGCCAGCATGGGAGTGAGGGATTTCTCACTGAGGGATTTCATTGGAGATCAATAGACTTGGCTCTCTGCCTCCCGTCATAAATTTGGATGTCTCTCCTCAGATCCAGACGATTATGGGTGAGACGTTGGCAGCTTCCCTTCAAACAGAAGGGGGATGACGGAGTTTTTCTTAGAATTTAGCATTTGGCTCAGCCAGAATCACGGGATGGGCCATTAGCCAAGGAAAATGTGAACCCATTCTGCGAGGACCATTCATATTTTTATGGGGTTTGTTTTTAATTGCGTTGCTTCAAGGCCGTGCTGGGGGTTTCTGGCTGATAATAGGAACAATAATGATGGGAAGACCCTGAGATGTCCTGGCCAGTTTGGTTCCTCCCAGCTCAGAGTCCAGGCTGGGAAGTTTGGCTGCTGTTCCGACAGCTCCCCGTGGTCCAGGGATGAGCTCTGTGGTTGTGCTCTGAGCACCAGCCAACCTTAACATTTCCATCTGCTTTTACATTCAGCACTGTTGTTTTTGGAGTAGGTGGAGTCCCCATTTTTTACTGGTGGACCTCTCCACCAAGATGTGGCACGAAATCCTGCAAACCTGGGCAGGCTGAGCTGAGCTCGGCGCGTCCAGCACTGTCAGGGATTGCTTGGATGGCTCCTCATCCTGAGCCAGCTCTGCTTTGGTGGCAGCTCTGCTGTAATCAGGCCAGCTGAGGGTCTGCTCTGAATTACAGCACTTGGCTGCAGCCCCTTTATCCCCCAGGAGCCTGGAAGTGCTCCTGCTCTGCCGTCCAAAACGCACATTTCTGCCAGGAGAAAACATCTCACAAAGGACTCGGCAAAGTCCTGCAGCCCCAGCGCTCTGGGCTGCAGGGACTGCCCTCAGTGCCTCACCCCACAGAGACCTGGGCTGCCCCCAGGAATGAGGTGAACCAAAGCAGACTCGCAGGAAAAGAACAGGGCAACTCTAATTGGGCTTTTCCAATGAAAAACAGAAAACAAAATGAAGCAGAAAAAGAAAAAAATAATCTAAACTTCAGTAAGGAGTTTAAATATCCCAAGCCAGCAGTGTGAGAGGAAGCCCCGAACTTTCAGAGCTCTGGACCCCAAGGTTTTTCCAGGTAAGCATCCTTGCTCTACTGGATTTCTGTAAAACTGGAGATTTCTGCAAAATATCTCCCCCTGCAAGTGTTTGAAGTGTACATTTCTTTGGGGGAGTAAGAACTAAATACTTCCCTCCAGGCTGATGTTAAACTGTTTTGTCTGAGTTGCCTCAAGTGGAGCTTTTGGGGTAAAAATTGTCACCTGAAATGTTTCTGACAGAAAAATCAGAATAGATTTAGTCAAAGTATTTTACAAATCTGCATTGAATTGTGACAATGAACAAAGGAGCCTCTGCACAACACCTGGCGTTCTGCCTTTCAACAACCCTAAATTGAAATGAGCCTTAATTCAAAGCACTTCTTTTTTTAGACACTTAATTCCTTTTCACTCAAAACACACACTTATATTAAAGGAAAAGAATATTTTCAGCCTAAAGAATAGATTTTATCCCTGTCAAAATGCTTTTTTCCTGATTATTTGTATTTTCTGCAGCCAAATGAGAACTCAGGTGTTTGTGTGCCCCAAGGGAGATGCTCAGGACCACGATGTCCTCGGGGAAGGTTGGATCATTTTTCCTCTGTGGCTTCTGAGGTGCCACCCCCAGCCTTGGTGTCTGTCCCCCAGCTCCCCCAGCAGTGTCGGCAGGGGTGGGTTGATGCTTGCTGTGCCAAAAGGAGTTGTTTTGACACATCCAAATGGAAATTGCACGGGATTCTGGTTCTCCCGTTATTTTTTTCCCTATGTGTTTTGAATTTTTCATTCTCATTTGGGACGAGCAAATGTCAAAACAGCAGTTTGGGATTTTTATCTGCTCCCGTCTCTCTCCGAGGCGCTCCGAGGATGCTCTGATTTGCTCCTTGTTTCACCCACGCTGGCAGATCGGGAGCTCTGTGCTCTGCTTCGAGGCAGTGACGGCATCGCGGCTCCCGGGAGGGCTTTTCCACACCGGCCTGGAAATCACCTGCTCTTCCCTCGTTTATGGAAGTTTGCAGATGCTCTGCGAGTTTCTCCCAGCCAGGGCTGGCAGCTCAGCCTGCCTGGGGCTGCCCCACTGGCACCTGCTCCGACCCCAGCTGGAAATGGGGGGAAAGCGCTGCCCCAGGAACCGCCGAGCGGGGCCGGCAGGGGAGCGGGATGGAGCACGGACGGGTCTGCCTCGTGTGCCTCGAGCCGGCCCGTCCCCATGGCGGGGGAGGCACAGAAACAGGCTGAGAGAGCGGGGCTGTTCAGCCTGGAGAAGAGACTTCAGAGCCCCTTCCAGGATCTGAAGGGGTTTCAAGGAAGCTGGAGAGGGGCTGTTCCTCGGGAGCTGGAGTGACAGGACAGGGGGGAATGGGGTCAGACTGATGGGAAGTTTAGATGGGAAATTCTTCCCTGTGAGGGTGGGGAGGCCCTGGCACAGGTTCCCAGAGCAGCTGTGGCTGTCCCTGGATCCCTGGCAGTGCCCAAGGCCAGGCTGGACGGGGCTGGGAGCAGCCTGGGACAGTGGGAGGTGTCCCTGCCATGGCAGGGGTGGCACTGGATGGGATTTGAGGTCCCTCCCAACCCAAACCACTCCAGGATTCTGTGATTCTGTGGAAGCCCCCAGCTCACTGCCTAGGGCAGCCAACCCATTTCTTCCAAAAACCTTCCTACACAGTTACCTCTGCCCCCAGTTAAACACAGAGGCTTGAAGAGGGCACAGCACGGCATCACATTCCCCAAATTCATTTCTGCTCCAGCTGGGAGTGGGCAGGAAGCTGCCTGACCTGGATTTCCACTCTCCCTCGACTGAGGAGTCTCGCTTTGCCGATGTCTCATTACATCCAGGGCTCCGATCTCAGCTGCCGAGGTGTGGGGGAGAGGAAGGAGCGGCCCCGGTACCGCCGCGCTGGGAGGTGGCGAGTCCGACAGGAACCCTGCACTCCCCGGGCTGCCCGGCGGAGCGGGGCTGCCCCAAACACTGCTTCATCCAACCGCGTTTTCCCCTCCTCTTTTTCAAGTCACTAAATATTTTATGAAAATCTGTAGGGCAAAACATTCGCTTCCCTCCGCACGCCAGCCCTCGGTAACTCACTCGCCGCTTTTACTGCGCATTAAATCCGTTATGGGTGTGATTGTGAAACCTCCGGAGGTGCTGCCAGGGCAGTGCCTGTCAGTGTCCCCTCCCCGCGGTGACAGCGGCTCGGTGCTGTGCCTGTCCCGTTGTGTGGCGATGATGGGACCCGGTTCAGTGCAAACGCAGCCAAATCGCTGCTCCGGGGCAGCGGCTGGGCTGGATCCTGCCCCGCCTGCGGGGAGGCAGCGAGAGGCAGGAAGGACGTGGTGGCTGCTGGGGTGTGAGCTCTGCGTGCTCGGGAAAGGTTTCCTTCGGAGGGGCAGCACTGCCGGAGTGATGGATGTGCACAGCGATGAGCCCTGACACGTCTGCGGCTGCCGGAGCCCGGGGAGGGCTGTGCTGGGGTACCCGGGGTGCCTCTGCCTCCTCCCAAACGAGCCCAAAACTGGCAGTGATGTGGCAGGGAGGGAGGCAGAGATTTCTGGTTGTGACCCCCGTGTCTGTGGGGTTGTTTTGGCACTCCACAGGGAGCCCCGGGTTCCCTGCTTCATCTTTGAGGTGTTTATAATCCACTGCGCTCTGCTCTGAGACTCCAGGTGAGGGAATAGGGTTGTGATAGAGAAATGGACCAGGACAAATGCAAATGCCAACATCTGCCTTTAATTCTGGATGATAACTTGTTTGATTGTTCACGCTCTCTGATTTCACTTCCCAGCTTCAGGGATCCATGGCAGGTGGGAGCAGTCAGGGAAGGATGGGCTCCAAGGAAGTGCTGAGAGCACACTGCAGAGCACAGAGTAGTTTAAAATATATATATAAACAGAGGTGTTCACACTGGAAATGTCATCCTGGGAGCTGCTGCCTTTCTGTCCAATAGTGAGAGTGACGTGGACCCAACCCCACATCCTGCTGCTTCCACAGAGACCCTGCTGGGAAAGGGGAGTCACAAAAGGACCTGAGCATGCAGGGAAGGGTCCCAGGCCCCAGCTGAGGGGCTTTGCCTTCTTGTGGGGGCTGAATCCCAAGTTTGGCATTGGGAATTTGGTGTTGACGGGTGTGTGAGCAGAGCTGGGAAAGCCAATTTGCTGAGAGGGACCCCGGCTGCTTCTTGTATCTGGCAGAACCTCCCGCAGCACCTCAGGGGAGACACAAGCTTGAAATCTTAATTAAAAAGCAGAAAGCGGGGTTTCATGCTAGGCTGATATTGTGACTCTCTTCCCTTTATGGACAATTCTCATGCAAGCTCCTACTGTGTCTGTGGAATTGCTAATTTAGAGGAAGTTACAGATTTGTGCAGTGCAGGGCCTGTGTCAGCAGTGTTTAACATCAGGAGATCGAGGTGTGTGCTGATCCCTTTCCTTGTGAGGAACTTTCTTTTTATTCCTTGCAATCCTTCCTTTCTTGGCATCCACTCCAGAACACACCAGAAGGAACATTGCCACCACCTGGGGTGTGGAGAGAGCACCAATAACCCAAAGTGTCACCATTCAGCACTGAAACTGTTCATGGCCAAACAGCGACAAGGTCTGGATCAGCAGGAGACGCCACCTGTGGCCTTCCCAGTCCTCAAGTCCCCTCTGGAAATTTTCAAGGGGAACAGCACAGCATTCTTGGATGAGCATCTCCGACCAAGCAGGCTGAGAACAGGGTTTGAGAGACCCGTGGTTTGTGTTTTACTTCATCCAGGCCCAATGGAAATTTTGGAAAGCCAGGCTGACATTGTCTAATCAGAGCCAGCCCATAACCAGCCAGATGGGACAGAGCTGTCCCTCCTCCAGCTGAAAATGAACCAAGGACATCAGCCTCTGGAGAGGGTTGGCTTTCTCTTCGTGCCTGATTAGGGAAGCACAAGCTCCTCTCTTGAGGCACAACTTTGAGAAATATAATTTAATTCCTTTTGTTTCTCCATCTTTTTAAGAAAATAGTATCTTCTGTCCCATTAGATCAGGAACCTGATAGTGATGGGAAAACTTACGAGGTCTGAAAGTAAAAACCTTTGGGATGGTCCTAATAGGAGCACCTTCACTCAGAATTGGGGAGATTTTAGGGACACGCTGTGCATTATGGAGATAGATGACTCCAGGGACATCCATTTGTGGGTCCCTTGGGCACCTGGGCCCTGCCCCACACCAGAGTTTGGCCAGGCATGACTCGCACTTCCTGGCAGAGATTTAAGGAAGATTTGAGTTCAGCTTGGTGCCAGCAGCAGATGAAATCCAGGATAACTTTATCTCTGCCCTCATGGAGGAAGGACGCTCAGACAGTGCCTGATCCAATTGTGAAACTCACGGCAGCGCCAGGGAAGGCCAAACACAGAGATGGCTTTGGAAAGGCATTAGAGAAATGTGGCCAGAAAGGGCCATCAGGGGCTTTTAAATGCAGGTTACTCACAGCTGCATCTGGCTCAGGACAGCCCCGAGCTGCAGATGGCCAGAGCTGGGCATGGTTTATGGCCTGTCCTGTCCCTGTGCCAGCCCTCCAGGAGATTGGCCTCGATGGACTTTTGATCTGGTCCAGGAAGCGCTTATACCCTTATCACAAATGGCCTCTGAGAAATGGGAAAAGATTGATCAAAATGGGAGCTGGGAGGAAATTCGGGTTGGATCTGACTTTGTTGCTCGTTCCCTGCAGGAAGGCAAGGTTTGGACACAATTTGGGTCTTTCCCCTTGCCCCAGAGAGGTTCAAACCCCATCCCTGTGACACAGCCCAGGAGTTTGCAGAAGCTGCAGATCAGGGCACGGAAGAGAAACCTCCTCCCCTCACGTGTGGGGCAGTGCTGGGAGGTTTCTCTGGGAACTGCTGCTCACAGGGCTCCAGGAGTGCTGGAGCATCTCCAGGCTGCCCAGAGAGCCAGGGAACAGGCGTGGGCTGGGGCCCAGTGCAGCTGCTCCCAGACAGAGCAGGCCAGCAAGGAGCTGCTGATGGATGAGTCCATCATCTCACTGGAGCGAGGTTTGCGGCTGCCTTAGGGCACGGCTGTAAATGAGCCCCTAATGGATTCTGCTCCTAAAACTTCCCTGTAATACAGAAATAGCTGCAGCCCCCGACGTGGGAAGGGGGGCAGAGATGGATGCACAGAGGGAAGGGATGCTGGAGCCCTGCAGTGGTTCAGAGGGTAAGAAAACCCCTCCTGAAGCAGCTGGGGCTGAGCCTGGTGAGATGCTGGGGAATGGGAGATGTGGCCAGCCCCTCCCACACTCCCAAACTCTGTTTTGCTGCCTTGGCTGCTGCTGAGATAAACTCCCCTGAGGCGTATCAGTGCCTCCCAGATCTCACCCCAAAGGAACACCACCCTCAGGATCAGCAGAGCACCTTCCCCTGCCCCCAACCCCTGCCCCTGCCACCTTCCCACATCCCTGCAGGTCAGCACACTAGTTTGGCTCAGATATGGGATGGAAGCAGGCGGCGGCCTTGGCACGTGGGAGGCCAGGTCCTTTTCCAGCCAGGACTGCGCCTTCCTGGTGCTCGCTCCTGCACAACCACCTCCGCATCCCTCCCTGCTCCCCCGCTGGGCTCAGCCGAGGCAGACGCAGCTCCGCTGCCGCCCTGGCTCCGCACGGGAGATGCTGAACAGCTCTGCACCCCTCCCGTGTGTGCAAACCAACAAACAAACAAATAAAGACATGGCATCTGCTCCGTGGGAACTTCAGCGCCTCACAGCTGTCCCTGGTTCTGGGGCTCTGGGATGGACAGAGCTGATCCTGACCGTGCAAAGGTTAGACACCACCAGACTTGGAGGAGGCTGCAGGAGCAGGTGCTCGGGGGCACCTGGGATAGTGGAAAGTGCATTTGGATGGTCTTTAAAGGTCTCTTCCAACTCAAATCATTCTTTCATTCTGTGATTCTCCCTTATCCGGTAATGTTGTGGGGAAAAACCCCAACTCTGTTCAAGTCAAGCAGGAGAGAAATCCTGGGGCTGTTTGCAAACCCAGTCTGGGCAAGAGGAGGGGACCCTGCGATGCAGCAGCCCTGGAGCTGCTTCCCAGACCTGCTCCTCTTTCTGCAGCTGAGATTTGCCTCTCAAATGGCAACCCCTGCAGCTGCAGCAGCTGCCCCTTGGCTGCTCTGCCGGGCCAGGCTCAGCCCTGGCACTCGCCCCGGCCACGCCACCCTTCGTGGAGCCAAACCCGGAGTTCAACAGCGAAAGAACTCTTCTGCCTCTCCCTCCACATCATGGGGATGATCTTGGGTCTTGTGCAAAGGCTGGCAGACGTTACCTTGCAAGGAATCTTTTTAATCTGCCAGATGATTCCCTTCCCCGTCCCCTCCATCATTTTTACGGCCCCGCAGCGTGCGCGGGTCCCGGCGCGTCCCGGCGGGAGGCGCAGAGCCCAGCCCGCGCTCCCCAGCGAGCGCCTGATTCATCACCGCTAATTCCGTTTGCCATTCGCCGTAATAACAATAATCAAAATGAATTAATTTGGTATTAGTGGAGAAGGAACATTGGAACTGCATGGGAATGGTGCTGCAATCAAATCAGATCCATGTCAATTCAAAGGAAGATCTCTTTATCTCTTTAATAGCTTTTTTACCTTCCTGGGACTGCAGTTTATTCTCAAGGACGGGCTCTCGTATTAATATAACTTACAGTTGTTATAAAATGCTTTCTATCGTTCACAGCTTGTTCTAAATATTTTAGCAAACATAAAGTGGGCTTCTTCCTTTCATCCTCCCTTGAGATGAGGCAGAAGATGATAAAAACCCTGGTTTTCCCCACAGCAAATGTACCTTTTTATAGCTTATTGGGAATCAGGCAAAATGGATCAATTAGGTGATTGTGTGGAGCAGCTTCTTGTTTATGGGGTGATAACTCCAGGCAGAGAGGAACAAACTCTCCGGGTGTATGGCCACAGTGTTTATTTGGAAGATGTATTTGTACTAGGCTAATAGGAAACACCATCAGTTTATTATTTACACTGGATAAAGGTCAGCCAACAAAGGACTTACTGAAATGGGACTCAGGTGCCACATTTTGGGTCTTGTCCAAAACTGGTCCTCCCACTCGAGGCTTTCCCAGCTCCACAGTGACCTGTGGAGGTTCCCCCAGGCTGGGGGAAGGAGGGAGGGTGCACAGGATGCAGGGACTGTCACCTCCCCTGAGATGGGACCTGGACCCTGAGCCATGGTGGGGGACAGGGATGAGGACGCTGCATCTGCCCTGGGCACTGCCTTGGGTTCCCTCAAGCTCTGGTGGCTTTTCCCTGATGCACCAGGGTGTTTGAGACTCAGCCAGCTGCTGGCATTGCCAGTCCCTCCCAGTTTGGGGGTCCTGTCTCAGGAGGACGCTGTCCTGGTGATGCTGTCCTGGTGACACGGAGCACCCGGCAGAGATTCCCCATCACTCAGAGGTGTGAAGTGTTCCCTGAGGGAAAGGCTTCACTTCTGCCCTGGTGCTTTGCAGGCAGGAGACACCGGGTGGGAAGAAGGGCTCTGACCACGAGGAGATCTCAGGGAACGCAGCACCCCCAAGGACAGCAGAGCCAGAGCCCCTCTCTGGGGTGACAAACCTCCTCTGTGGCAGGTGACAAACCCACCCGTGCTCCTGGCTTGCCCCCACGCTGTGTAGGAGCCCCTCTAGAGCTTGGCAATAGGTCCCCATGAACTGGCCTGGAGCGTCTCCCCTTTTCCTGAGGCCCCCCAGCCCCAGACGGTGACGCAGCCGCTGGAATTTGTCCTGTCCAGCCCCGAGCCATTCCCTGCTCTTGTCTCTATTTTCTCCCCGTCATCTGGAGTCGCACATCACGGGTGAAATATGAAAGAAACAAATTAGAATTACCTCACTGGTGTGACAGCGAGGAGAGCTGCGAGCTGGGGAAGCTGAATGGAATGATAAATCCCATCGCTTAAACCATGTAATGAATTTTCCTGGAGATTTGTCTCAGAGTAAAGAGAGGGAGAGGAGGGGAAAAGTATGAAATTCTCCTCGGATTTGGCAGAAGGGTTGCAGGCAGCTCTGACTGAAAAGTGTAAATCTGAAGAGTTCGTGCCTGCAGCGCATCCAAATAAGTTCCCCTTCCTTAATAGTCCTGGGTGCAATTTTCAGTGAAATGTCAAATCTGCTTTGCCTCCACTGGCATTCGGTCTAATAACATTATTTTGTCCAAGGAGCCTGGAAAACTAATGTGTTTCAGGAGTAATTCTGCAGCTAAATATAGGAAAGAGGATTTTTTGCATTACACGAAAATATATTTGTGCTATGAGGGACTTTTGTGGGGGTTGGAACATCCTTTCCACTGATTTATTGGGTAACCTTGGATGAATCACTGTCCTCTCTGTGCTTGTCTCTCCTTCCCTCTCTGAACTTCTCATGGATTTAGGTTTCAAGGTCTTTGGGGCAGGGATGGGTTTTTGTTGGATGTTTAGGATTTCTGGAAGAGTCCCCAGGAGTGAGATGCAGGTGTGAGCACAGCTCCAGCCAGGGAAGGAAAGACACCACGTCACAGAGCCTTTCCTTGGAGGCTGTGCAGGAAAACAGGCAAGAAACATGAAAAAGTCAGAGTTTTCCTCAAAAGCAGAGCTCAGGAACCCACAGACCACATCTGAAGCAACCTCATTCCCAGTGAGCCCCAGAGAAACACGGATTTAGGGAATGGAAATTCCAAATGTTGATGTTGTTTCTCTAAAATGTGCATCCCTAGGCAGGAGTGGATCTGTCTGGCTGGAGGCGTCCTGATAGCAAACTGGACACCCCAGTGCATTTCCACCAGGGCTGTTCCTGGAGCAGGAGGCTGAGCGAGACCTTGCCAGCCCTGGGGAGCTCCTGGCAGGATGAAGATCTCAGTTCACAACATCCAAACTCAATAAAATAAAAACGGGGTCTCTGTGACATCCAGGCTGTTCCATCTCTGCCAGCAGCTCCCACCCTCCTTTCCTCACCGGAATATTGAATTTTTTGGGTTTTTTTAAATCCTTATTTCTTCAAGAGAGGCCCAGAGGAAAAACCTTGCAAGTTGTCTCCTGTGGGAATGGAGCATAGAACATGAACAAGCTACAAGTACGTGCCAGGAAAAATCCATAAAAAGTGATATTCCCTGAGGTAGAAGGTGAACATTCTCTGTGCTCAGACCGTGCTGTCTCACCTCACTGCTGTTTTCACTCAGAACAGGGTGTTGGCTGTCCTGGCCGTACCCAGCCTGCAGGGCTGTGCAGAGACGCAGCCGATTTTAAAGGAATTCTGAGGATTCTCTGCAAAAAGCACATTTTGATATTACAGAAACCCAGATGATTCATACAAACGAGCCCCTCAGGTGACTGGTGCAGCATCACCTGGCCTGATGTCACCAAAAAAAGGAAAGGTTTTCATGCAATTTCTGATTGCAGCACCCCTCCTGCTGTCTCTGCACCAGGGGTCTCCTCTTTGAGCCTCAGACTGCGCCAGGGGAGGCTCAGGTTGGACATCAGCAGGAATTTCTCCATGGAAAGGGTGGCCAGGCTTTGGCAGAGGCTGCCCAGGGAGGTTCGGAGTCCCCATCCCTGAAGGTGTCCAAGGAAAGAATGGAGGTGGCACTCAGGGCTCTGCGATCAGTCACAGCTTGGTCTTGGAGGGCTTTTACAACCTTAGTAGTTTTGGGATTCTGTGATTCCATCTCCCACCACGCACCATCTCCCTCTCTGCCCCTGCTCCCAGCCAGCTCTCCAAGCCCATCCATCCATCCATCCATCCATCCATCCATCCATCCATCCATCCATCCATCCATCCATCCATCCATCCATCCATCCACATACCCACCACTGGACAGTTATGGATTGGCTGCAGAGGGACATTGGTCACTCTGATTTGGCTCCTCAGCCCCGGCTGAGCCCCGTCGGGTTCCAGGGAACATTAATGGGATCAGCAGCCCTGGCACACAGAGGCACCGGGCCCTGCCAGCTGGGAAATGAGCCTTGGCACTCGCAGCAAGCAGGAGCTGATGAAGGAGGTAATGAAGAGTAACAGGAATTTAAAGCAATTCATTTCCCCCCTCGTTCCCCTTCCCACCACCTCTTTTTCCTTTTTCCTTCACCCCTTTCCGTCAAGGGCAAAGGTGAAGCTGTGTGCCCATTCCCAGGGACCTGGGCAGTGCCCCAACACCCTCTGGGGGAAGGACCTTCCCCTGATACCCAGCCCAACCCTCCCCTGGCCCAGCTTCAGCTGTTCCCTTGGGCCCTGTGAGCTGGAAGCTGACGTTGGGTCCATCCCACCAGGGAATGTTCCAGAACCTTCTCACAGAAGTCACCCCTGGAGCACCCCCCTCCCGAACCCTGCTACCCCCCCAATATAGCTCCCAACCACCCTTGTGTGATCCTGAGCCGAGTCTGGATTCCCATTTCCTTCTGGAAAATGGGATCCACTAGAGTTACATGGATTGAGGCATGAAACATGAGGGGGATTTTTTGGATGCAGCTGGAATTTGCTCTCCCAGGAAGGAGGCAGCGTGGCACGAAGGATTGCAGTGCAAATTGCACTTTCCTTCATTTGGGCTCCAGATTATGGAACTAAAATTAAATTTAAACTCTTTGCAGAAAGGTAATTTTTCCTAATCACTCACACTGCTGCACAGATCTCTACAACGTGATTTAATCTAATTAGATTAATTGGATGGAGAATAATTTCTTTCTCTGAGAAGATCAACTTCAAACCACAAGCAATTCAATAGACTCTGCGGGGGGGGAAAAACCCACAACAAAATAACCCCAGCCCTCATTCAGAGCCTTAAAACCAAAGCACAGAATGCCCAGTAATTAAATTGCTAAAGAATTTATGAGGATATCTGGATGAGCCCGGGTGTTGTTTTTCATTCCTTTCCCCCTCTTTCATAATTTCCCCTTGTGCTCTCCCTCTTTTTCTCTGGGCCATAAAATGAGATGTGGAATTCCAATTCCTTCATTGATTTCTGAGATAAAAATTTAAGAAACTCAAGTAACAAAAGGTTGCACTCCCACGTTCTGCATGCGAAATGGATTGCCTTTGTTACAGGGGCAGCAAATATTGAACTGGGTAATGCTGCGAGGTCTTTGGCCTGAATACTAATGGTCATTATTTACCAGAAATGAACACGAGCCAGGGAGGTTCAGCACCTTCTGATTGGCTTTGGCATCCCAACAAAGGCACGGAGAGAGGGACAGGGGACATGAAAAGTGGATGCAGAGCTCAATTCCTGTGCCTGGCCCGGCTTTATGAGCTGAGCTGCCCGTGAATTAATGCTGAGCAGATTTTGCTGGAAGCATCTGGTGGCAGCGCACGTGGCTGTTCAAACAGGCTGGATGTGCTCGGAGGACGCTGCATTCCCGATGTCCTCACTGGATCCTTTCCTTTGCCCTCTCCTTGGGCAGCTCTGCCCTTTGCTGGGCACAGGTTCGAGCTGAGCTGGGAGAATTTGGGGCTGTAAGTCCCCCCTGGCCGCAGGGCTGCGGTCACTGAGAAGCTCCTGCGTTCCGCGTGGGTGGAAGGTGCTGAGCTGGACACCCACGGGGACAACGGGGATGTGGCAGCTGCAAACTCAGCCCTGAAGCTCCTGCTGGAGCTCTCTCAGCACCAGGATGAGGCGTCAGGGCCCGTTAACTTCTGGGAAGGACACGGAGGCGCCTCGATTGCTCTCCGTTGTCTCTTAAAACTCCAGCAGTGATTAGAGCAGACAGGAGACTTCGCCACTTGACCTTCAGTGGGCCCAGGGAGGTCGGTTATGAGGGCACAAACTGCCCAGATTTGTTCTGGAGACTCTCAGGTCAAAGCTTCTCTTTTGCAAACTGTCACAGGATCATTGAGGCCGGGAAAGCCCTCCAAGGTCATCGAGTGCGAGCTGCCCACCTTGTCCCCAGCCCAGAGCCCTGACGCCACATCCAGGCCTCCCTTGGGCACTCCCAGGGATGGGCACTCCAAACCTCCCTGGGCAGCCCCAGTCCCTGACCTCCCACTCCCTGACCACCCTTTCCATGAGGAAATTCCTGCTGATGCCCACCCTGAGCCTCCCCTGGCCCAGCCTGAGGCCGTTCCCTCTCCTCCTGTCCCTGTTCCCTGGGAGCAGAGCCCGACCCCCCCGGCTGCCCCCTCCTGTCAGGGAGTTGTGCAGAGCCACAAGGTCCCCCCTGAGCCTCCTTTGCTCCAGGCTGAGCCCCTTTCCCAGCTCCCTCAGCCACTCCTGAGGCTCCAGCCCCTTCCCAGCTCCGTTCCCTTCCCTGGACATGCTCCAGTCCCTCCAGGTCTCGAGGTGCTGTGCCCAGCACTGTCCCACACAGATCCTGAGCAAATGCCCCTTCCAGCATTCAGTGAGCAGGAGAATTGTGCCAGCCTGGAGCTGTGTGGGAGGCTGTCACTGCCAAATGACCCTGGGCCCTCTTCCCTGTCCCCTCTAGCCCTTTGTGTCCCCATGGGGTGGGTGGCAGATTTGTGTCTCAGTGGCTCCCATGGTGTTTGGCTGCTTTGAGCTGAATGCAAGGAGTGCCCAGAGTCTGAAATATGAAAAGTGTTTGGATGGGGCAGATGGGCCACCTGCAGATATCATCCCCAGGAATGATGACAGGGCCTGGCAGAGCCACAGCAAGTGCTGAAATTAATAGCAAGAGATCTATTAAAGGGATTAGACACACGTTTGAACACTTACAACTTTATCTCTTGCTGCTTGTGGCAGGGACTATTTATTTCCCCAACCCAAATGTCTGAGGGGTGATTTATAGATTGGAGAGGGTGGAGAGAAACTTTGCACACTTGAATTCCCAAACCTCTGAGCTTTGGCTGGGGGTGAGGGATGGGGACTTGGCCCTCCTGGGCATCTCCATGGGTGTCTCAGCTGGGACTGGGATGTGTGCCCTTCAGTTTTGTCCACACTCTGGAGCCATCCTGGAGAGCTTGAACTGGCTCCTGTGCAGCTCCTGGATGGGATAGGGCTGGGGCCACTCCAAAGCACCCAGCAAAACTCCGCTGACATTGGTGTTGATGCAAACATGGCCCAAGACACAAATCCTGCCTTTATTTCCAGAGGGGAGCTGTGTTTTGGGGACCTTCTGTTTCTGAGGAGAAGGTTTTGGGGGCAGGCAGAGGGGCGGCTGCTTTCTGCACCTGCAGCACATCCACATTTTGTGTTTGGTTTATCCTCTTGGAAAACCACGAGCCACTCCTGCAGGGGTGAGCCCTGGCATTTTTCAGCACGAAGTGGACAGCTGGAGTGCAGAGACGTGCGTGGATCTCTGTATCTGCGAGATCAGAATGGCAGATTTGAGCTGTCAGATCTCTGAGTGCTGGACCTCACAGCCTCAGCTGTTTTGGATGTGATTCTGAGTGTGCCATTTGTAAGATTAAACGAAGAATAAAGCAGAAGATGGAAACCCCGTGTCCAGGAGCACCCAGCAGGGCTGGAACACGCTCCTGGATCTGCAGGTCTCTAATGTTTAACTGGGTTCCTCGCCAGACCTGATTCAGGGGTAATGGCAAAGCTCTCCTGGGCTGCAGTGGGGGGAAAAACCATGTTCTAATTCTAAATGTCTCATTGGTACAGAGTAAATTGTGGGATGTTCACAGGCTGTTGAATCTCCTGGTTCACAGCACAGACTAAGCAGGTCCTTTTATGTTCCCTGACACTCGTTAGGAAGTTTTAAGAGATTGAAGAGAATGGAAAAATCAGATTTAGTCATTTCTTTTACAATATGCCCCTAAAAGGAGCCTCATAAAATATGAATTCCATGGAATGTGCTTGTTTCTAAATTCAGAACATGTGTCCAAGTGAATTTGTAGCTGAGGAAATGAAGGACAAACTGCCTGGGACAGGAGATGAGCAGACAGGCAGCTGCCCTTTCCCTGCCCTGCCGTGCCTGCCGGTCCCTCCTGCCTGCCAGGGCATTTCCCAAAATATTTTGCACCCCAGGCACCCCCTTTGCTGTGCAGGGCTCCTGCCTCGCCCAGCCGGGTGCTCCCACCCTCAGTTTGCAATGTTGGTGTTGGGTGTGGGTGTGGGAACAAGAGGGTGCCTCAGCCCCTTCCTGGGCTGCCCTGGGTTTGCTCCCCGTGATCTCTCCATCCCCTGGGACTGACCCGGACACTCTCACAGGAGGAGGGAAGATTTTCCTGCCCTGCCAAATGTTCTGGGTTCAGCAAACCTCCCCTGCCAACCACGCTGGGCTGGGAAGAGGAGCTCTCAAAAACCATTTGCAACATAAAAGCTTGGCAGAGTAAATTGCTTTTGATCTGTGCAAATAATTCCCTTGGCACTTTTGGGGAGGTTTTTGTATCCATTTCTACCGTGTTAACTTTCTGTTTGTAATAATTAATTTCACGATAATCAGCTCGACATTGTGAAACGCAGAATAATTTCAAACCAGAAATGTCTTTTATTTTGCAAATATCAAGGCTGAAACACGAACAAAGACAAAAATGTCCCAGAGGCAGCCAGGAAGGGGGGGTTGGGTGCAGCCTCCTCCGTGCAGAAGTTCCGTTTTACCAAACAGACATTTTCTAAAGTCCCAGTCTTGTGCTGAGGATTTAAGTGGCCTCCAAGTCAATATTTTTTCCCTTCTCCTTTAATTTTCTTGGTTTTTAAGGTGTGATAAAGTCTGGCTGCAACCTTTTTGGGGCAGCAGCCCTGGCTAAGCTCATTTCTGTCTGGAGTGGGAACAGGGATCCAGGGAGGGAGGAGGAATGGGAATGTTCAGCTGTGTGTCCTGAGCCATCCTAAATGACCCAACACGGCCTGAGGGAGAGGGAGGGAGCTGGGGGTGAAATCAGCCCCACCTCAAGATGTCAGAACCAAATCTCCAGCCCCTCCTGCCCCAGTGGAGGCTGCTTTTCCCCAGCAGTGGATAAGCTGGTGCCATTCCAAGGGATGTGATCCACCCACGCCAGGGGAGCTATGGGGCTTTTATGGGATTTTTGGGCTGGGTCCCTCATGCGCCTGCCGCTGAACCCTGCCTGGCTGCTGGAATGCTGCTCAGGCCTTCCTGGGGATGATTAACCTGACATTTAATTGGGGACAGCACCTGGGTGTTCGCTCCTTCTCAGGCCCCGCTCCTCTCCATTAAAACCATAACAAACCCAAGGAGGGATTTTATGGTGCTGCGAAGGGTCAAACGCGTTTGCTCTTTGATGAGAGGAGCTGTAAAATCCGTAACTGGGAGCTGGATGGATCAGGCTCTCTGAGCATAGACAGGCAGAGGAAAAATGTGGAGATGGTCTGATGGGTCAGACAGGGAGAGGAGAGAGATGGATGCATTAAACACAGACCCACTCAGCCATCCATCCATCTCCTCCCAGGCTGCAGCGGGAGCAGAGCTCGCTGCCCACGATGGGAAGTGCAGCAGGGCTTGGGAGCAGGATGGATGGTGCAGGAGCAGATGGATGGCTGGACAGCTTCCCACCGATCTGTCTCCATCTGTCCTCACACCTCAATCTTTATCCCATGTAGTGATGCACACAGATGGAGAGCTGGAGGCCTCTGTGGGGAGATGGACAGGGACTGAGTTTAGGGTGGTGTGGAGAGAGAGAGGTTTTGTTCACCCCAGAGCTGCCTGAGGAGGGTGACAAGGACAGGACACTGTTGGTGCAGCAGCCCTGCCCTTGTCCCCTGCGAGGCCACAGCTCTGCCCTGGCCATGCCCAGGGCTCCTGATAACCTTGCTGTGCTTCCCTGCTCGCCCAGGCTCTGCCTTTGGAGGGGAAACATTTCACAGCAGGGAAAAAATGAGTAAAATTAAAAATATCTTTTCTTTTTTGCCTCTCCAGCTGCTGATGTCCTTTCCCGGGGCTTGAATGCAGGATCATTCAACAGAAAGCTATTGTGAAAGTCACTGCATTGGCTTTTCCTGTGCAAATAACGCTGGATTCTGGAGCCCCTGGAACTGCCACATGAATCAAGCTGGACAGCTGGAATCTGCATCCCAGTCCTCCCACAGGCACACAGGGCCCTGCTGTGCCCTGAGGTGTCTGCAGCCACCCAAAGGTGACGAGGAGCTGACTGCGAGGAGGTGAGTTCCCCTGCAAGGACTTCAGCTCTGCCCGGATTTTGGGATGTGGGCAGACCTGCCCTGTCCTGGAACGGTGACCCAGGAGCTTCTGAACAGCGCGTTCAGTGATTTTTTAGGGAGAAGGATTGAATCATATCAATGAGCTGAATGGGTGGAGGATTTTTACACTCATCCCCCTGCAAGTGCTGTGGGAAGGGGAAGTTCACTGGCTGTTGATATTACCCTGCTGTGATAAAACAACCATAGAATCATTCGGGTTGGAAAGGGTCTCTGAGATCATTGAGTCCAACCATCACCCAGCACCGCCAAGGTCACATCCACATGGCTTTTAAACCCCTCCAGGGATGGGGACTCCAAACCTCCCTGGGCAGTTCCAATCCCTGACCACCCTTTCCATGGGGAAATTCCTGCTGATGTCCCCCCTGAGCCTCCTTTTCTCCAGGCTGAGCCCCTTTCCCAGCTCCCTCAGGAATTCTCCAGCCCCTTCCCAGCTCCGTTCCCTTCCCTGGACATGCTCCAGCCCCTCCGTGTCCTTGTCCTGAGGGACCAAAATCTGAACCCATGATGCAAATGCAGGGATATTTGGGACCTGCGTGCTGTGCCAGGCATCTCCAGCAGGCACCCACTTGGCACAGCTCCCCAAATCTTGTCTCGCTTCTCTTCCAGACCCCTTCCCAAACCCTGCAATTACCAAAATCCTGGCACTTCCCTGCCAGAGCCGCCCTGCAGCACCCCGAGCCTGTGATTCCAGGAAGAGCCCCTGCTCCCTGCCCATCAGTCCCGAGGCTGCAGTGGGGCTGCGATCCCAGCCCAGCGCTGAGCTCCGTGTGCCAGGATCGATGGAGGAGCCGTGAGTGAGCCGTCGATAATAACGATGCCGATAATGAATACGGGGTTGTGCTGCGGGCTGCGCTCGCGTGCCCGGGCATTAAAGGATCCTGACCCCGAGTGGTTGGATACCAGGAAATCTGCTCATGGATTTAACGACCCTTGGCTGGAGTTCTGAGCAGAGAACAGAGACGGAGAGGAGGAGGCAGGTGGAGTGGAGGTGAAGTATCAAACACGTGTTTATCTGAATTTATCTTATTCCCTGCTTTTAGCCTCTTCCTCACCACGCTGAGTGCCAAGCCCGGCAGTCCCTGGGAATTAGGGTGCCTTTGGGGCCCCTTCCTCATCTCCCATGGATTTTGTCCCAGGATAGGGCCCTCCCTGACAGTCACCAGTGTGGGCAGGGTGTGGGGTGGGGCTNCAGTGGCCGGAGCTGGTTTGCTGAGCCTGCTGTCCCCGGGCATAGCCCCTCACCCCTCACCCCTCTCTGGTGAGACATAGCCCCGTGAGGAGCTCAGCACGGATGGAAATCAACGGGGAGCTGCACGGGTGGAGGATTTTTACACTCATCCCCCTGCAAGTGCTCCGGGAAGGGGAAGTTCATTGGCTGTTGGTATCGCCCTGCTGTGATAAAAGCTTAAGGAGCTGCTTTGCAGCTGCCCACTGCGAGGAACAGGCTGTGAATGTTTCCAGAGTGAAGCGATCCATCACCGCTCACGGCTCTTCCCACTGGGAGTGATCCCAGCCCCGACACCAGCCAGGGGCACCCTCGGGAAGGCGATCTCCTGGCAGCGGCACAATCAAACACGTATTGTTCCCGGAATTCGCCACTCCATAGCGAGGCCTTTGCTCTTGGGTAGCTCCTCACGTGTCAAGCCTCGAAGGGAGCTGAAATAAAAAGGGTTTGGAATCTCCAGCCCCTCTTTCCAGCGGGGAAACTGAGGCAGGGACAGCCCCACTCCCTGCCGTGCCTCTCACTGACCACTGGCACACCCTCCTGCTGAGACCCTGAACACACTTTGTAAATTGGAAACTTCCTGCAGGTGTTTTTTCCAATTTCTGAAGGAAATTGAGCTCTAAAGAAACTCCACGCTTGAGTATGGGGTGTGGATCTCTGCTTTCTCCCACCTCCATCATTTTTGGATGTTTTAGTTATTTTCCAGCAAATCTGACAGAGGAATTGAGGTTCATGATGCTTCTGCCACCTTCTGTCAGCAGGAGCTGAGCAGAGGAGGAAGTCCCCAGGGGTGACCTGAGTGAAGCTCCATCAGATGTTGGAGCAGAGGCACAGGATGGGGGAGGAAAAGGAGATTTAAAGGCAGGAAAAGCCTCAACCAGAGCTCACAGCCCCCCACGAGACCCAAAGCTGCAGCAAACAGCCAATTTGGAGTCTGATACTCACATTATTATTATTATTTTCCTCCTGATTTTTCTGAGTTCCCGTGGCTGTGTGTGTGTGTGAAGGGGTGTGGAGGGGATACGGCGCTGCTCTGGGCAAAACCCGTGCAGGAAGGCTGGAAAAGGGGGTCAAGGCACCTCTCAAAACACCCAAATTTACATGAGATGAGACAGGGGCCCCTTTCCTCCCCACTGCCAGCCTGGAACTGTGCCCCTGAGCCTGTCCTGACATGATCTCACATGGAATTGCATCAGTTTTCTGTACAAAACCAGGATTTGATGGGACCATTCGAGTATATCTCAGCTTAGATGTTCTGGAGCTGCATATGAAAGCTCCAGAAAGTTATTTATTTCAGCCCATTTAAAGTGTTTTTGCTGATGTATTCTGCAGAGTGGGTTTAGCGTGTGAGCTCTTTAGTAAAATCATTTCTGTATTAATGAGACCTAACCCAAAGCCATTAAACGTGACTTTAAAGGAATATCTCAGCAAATCTCTCACATTGAGATGGATGGGAGCAGACAGAGAGTGTTTGTAAACTTACATATTGTCAAATCAAACTGGAACTCATTAAATACAGCAAAATAATTCACTGAATAATTCACTCAGGTTGAATATGAAAGATTTGGACAACCTTGGGTTGTTTGATTGAAAAACAGCTTATTTTTTATGCTCCTGTGTATGTGACAAAGTAAAAATATGAGCAGAGGGTGGGGAGCTCTGTCACCTTGGTGTCGAGGGCCTTGCTTGGAGGAAGTGCATTAAAGCTGAATTCTGACAAATTCAGCCTGGGAGGAGGGCGAGATTTGCTGGGCAGGGTCAGCCTGGCTGCCTCTGAGGGTTTTTAAGGATTTCTCATGTCTGACACTCTAGTGGGGCTGCAGGGGGAGAGTTTGGGGGGTCTGAGCTTGGGGCACAAAATGTTGGCTGAGGGTCCTGGTCAGCTCCATGTCCATGGGAGGCTGTTCTGTGTCAGGCCAGGCTTTGAGGTGCTGGGCGAAGTGGGAACCGAGCAGTCTATGGTCTTCCTTGTCCTCTAACTGTCCCCAGGGACCTCCAGCTGTGCCAGGAGCTGCCCCAGCCCCGTGTGGGGGTGTGTTCCCAGCACAGCTTCTGTGCAAAGTTTGGGGCTGTGCTGCACCTTTGCAGAGCCTGCAGAGCCTGCAGAGCAGCTCCAGGGGCAGCTGAGGTTCACGAGGAGATCCAGGCTTGGGGCTGGATCCGTGGCTCCAGTGGCCTCTGTGCCAGGAGTGCTGTGCCTGCACAGATCTCCTTCCCCAGGCAGGGAGAACAGGCTGCTCCAAGTGGAGGAAAAAGCCATTATCCCACTGTGTGAGTGCGCAGGCCAGAGATCAGATCTGGGCTGGACTCCCAGGACATCCCTTTAGCTCAGGAAGTGATGCCTCTGGTTCCACACATGAGGAGACTCTGGCAGAAGCTCAAGCAACCCTCTCCCCTGGGTGCCCCCTCCTGCTTTAACCCCCTCACGCCACCGCTGAAGTGTCTCCACAACCCACTCAGGAACCTCCCAGCAGAAGGGAAAGCTTTAAACAAAATACAATTTTACAGTTCATTTCAGGTAATCACAGAGTCTATGTTCCGAAATGATCCTCTCGGCATTGCCCATGGAGAGAGGCGCTGGCTGATTGGCATTCCATTACTAAACAGCTAAGCCATTCATAATGCACAAAAACAGACTTGATGGAAAGATTTGATTCCGTTTTCAAGCCAGACTAATTCAAAACCCAGGGCTCTATAAATCAGAGCAAATGTTCTTTATAAAAAAAATATAGCCAGAGCCCATGTGCAGTATCAGATCTGTGATTTATGCCTGTATCCCATTAAACTGAAGGACAAGCGAGGGGAGCAGGGTTGTCCCTGCATCCTGGATTCCTGGCTGCCCGAGAATAAACACGTTCAGTGACTGTGGAAACGCCCCCGGTGTCCCACGGACATCTGGGGCCATTGGGCTTTCCCTCGGGGAGGGGGCACAGCTGAACTCTGCCCTCCTGTTGCTACCAGCAGGGACAGGGATGGGGACGGGCCCAGGGACAGCGCAGAGGGGCAGCGGACGGGGCAGGGCAGATCTGGCAGCGCCAAGGCCATGGGAAAGAGCCAGACCTCCCTGTCTGCTGGCAGCTCCACCACTCTTTGAAAGCCCAGCATCTCCGCCAGCCTTGGCACAGCGAGTGGGGCTCAGGCTGCACCAAGTCCCCGAGCCTGGGCTTTGTCCCTGCTCCCCAGGACAGAATTCACACCCCGACCTCGCTGCCTGTGCCCTGATGCTGTTTATTCCCTCTCCAGCTCATAAGGAGCTGGTGCAGCTGGGGGCTGTTAACATCTGTTGGCAATCCCGAGCTCACAGGGAAGAGGATGCCATCGTTCAGGAACCGACACTGACATTTTAAAAGCCATGTCTGAAATCCCCAAACAATTAAGAGGCATCTTTTTTACATTCCCTCCCTGTCTGAGGCATTGCACACGCGAGGCACCAGCTGAGAAGTACATGTTGATCTTGACAGGAAAAGCTACGATTAATGAATAATGGAGCACCGGCAATATATAACTTCCAGGCGGAGCCATCGTAATTCAATCCAAACAGTAATATCAGGGTCTTTTCTTGGAGGAGTCTAAGCAGCAGTTAAATATTAAATAAAAAAGATGACATTTTATTTTATTTTCCTTTGGCAATTCTGCATCTCCTGATTTGAAGAAGCAGAAGGTAGAAAGTGCCACCATGGATGGGGAAGGAAAGTTGAAATGCAAATTCACCTGCCCTCAGCCTGGGCTGTAGAAGTGTTAATGAGGGAAAGGGAGGACAGGGCTGCAGCACTACGCTGTACTCTCTGGACTGATTTACTTGTGCCCTTTGTCTTTTCATCATCACTCAGATCGCTGGGATTGTTCAAGGGAAAAGCTTCAAACTTTTTCCCCTGGTTTTGTGTGCCCGGGAAGATGTGTTCTTTAAAAACCCAATAATTCCCCATCGGCATGGGAGCCTTGCTCAGTCATCCCGAGCAGAAGCAGATTTGATCACATTAATACAATGGGTTCTGCTTGCTCTCAGAGTGGCCTTTGTCCCCTTTTCCTTCACTTCTCTGAAGTTCTGTTCCTGTGCAGGGCCCCCAGGGCCCCTCCTGGCTGCTCCCAGCCTTTCACCTCTGCTTCAAATCTCCCCTCGCTCCCGCGGGGCCGTGGCCGCACCTGGCCCCTTCTCCCACCCCACGTTCTCCCCACTAGAGCAGCAACCTCGGCTGTGGCCTCCTTGCACCTCATTAAATCCTAATTTCTTCCCTAATCTCACATCAGCCCTTCCCTCTCCCCTCTCTCATTGATTCCCCCGAGCACTGCCCACCCCAGAGCTCCCTCCGACAGTGACAGCAGGTGTTTACCTCCCGTGCTGCCCTCACGCACTGGCACACCAGCGACTGCCCCGACCAGGGCCCAGCTCCCGTGCCGCCCTCACACCAGAGACTGCCCTGACCAGGGCCCAGCTGCCTGTCTCGGCCCTCCAGGTGAAACCCCCTCACCCGCCGCCCTCCTCCCATCAGTGTTTATCAAACACACGGCGGTGACTCCTCTGCCCGTGGTCACGGCTCTGTTCTGTGTCCCACAGAAACGGTGCTGCCAGCGAGGAGCTGTGAGGAAATGGAAAGCATGTGGGGAGGACGAGGATTTGGGGTGAAGCAGTGGGTACCTGCTGGGCTGTGCGTGCAGGGTGCTCACATTCAGCCCCTCTCCCTACAGCTCATCCAGTAAATGTTTGGCAGATGCATGGGATTAACTCTTGGTGGCTTTTTCCACCTGGAAGGACAAACCCTCTCCTTCGTGTCCAGGCTCTGCTGTTCCAAGAGGAGTGGGGGGCAGGCTGAGGGCATTCCTGGCGTGGGAAACAAAGCCTCAATTCACATGAAATCTGTTCTGCTGCAAGCTGAGCCCATCTCCCAAGTGTTTGAGGGAGTGAGCAGTGACCCCTGAGCTCCTCGAGGGACTTGTGCTCCACACCCCTCACTGGGCTCAGGGCTCTCTGTCAGCCTGGCAGAAACACAAGTTTTGTCCCAGTGGAACTGGAAGAAATGGAGAGAGGAGAAGTGCCGTGTCTGAGCTGAGCCTGCTGTGAGGGTTGGCTGGGGAGCACGGGGTCCTTTGGCCCCACAGCTCCAATGTTCCTGCAGAACTGGGAGTGCTGAGAGCAGGAGCAGCACTGGCAGTGCTCCTGTGTCCCTTGGTTGTGGTTCCCAGCTCCAGGCCCTGCAGTAACAGAGCTCATCCATCAGATGAGGCACACAAACACCAATGGGGGGAGGTTCAGATCCTAAACTTGGCCTGGCTGTCGGATTTATCCCTGAGCCAACAGAGCCACGCAGCAAAAACCCTTCATGGAAAGGTCCCAAACAGAGGCACCCCAGTGGAAGGGCTTGGAGAAACAACGGCCCAGCCAGGCAGAGAGCCCCGTGCATGGAGCAAAGCCTCGTCCCCCACAGCCAGTGGTGAGACAGAGCCGGGCACAACCCAAACAGAGCTGATCTGCAGTGCAGGGTTTCACAGATTCTCCAGCAGATCTGCCCCGGGAGCAGCTTTTGTTTCCTGCCTTGTTTCTTTGCCAGCCACCCGTGGAAGGTTTGTTTGCTTTCTGACCCCCTTCACAAAAGAACAATATTTTACCATCAGCTCTTTTATTTTTTCCTGTTTTTTTTTTTTTTTTTTTTTTTTTTGTTTTTTTTTTTTTTTTGGCTTTTTTTTTTCTTTTTTTCCCCATCCCAAACAAAGTCN
Source organism: Pachycephala philippinensis (assembly GCA_013397055.1). Taxonomy (NCBI): domain Eukaryota; kingdom Metazoa; phylum Chordata; class Aves; order Passeriformes; genus Pachycephala; species Pachycephala philippinensis. The sequence continues at coordinate 449,248 of VWZT01013065.1, forward strand.
TTTTTTTTTTTTTTTTTTTTAATTATACTTATTGAAAGTCCTTAGCATATTTTGGAGGAGGTGAGGAGGAGCAACAGCAGGGTACAAACACCTTGTAAGGCTTTTAATTTTGCCCGGATAAGAGAACTGCACTAAATAATTTCCAAAAAGAGAGCAGAGGTTCAGATAAGACTGTGTGCTTTCAAAAGTGTCTCAGTAACTCCATTAGAGAGAGAACTGGTAAAAAGCAAGCAAGATGGAGCAAAACAGATCTTCCTGGGAGTTTGATTTTTGTCTCAATGGAATTAGAAGGAACTCTCTTAACAAACAGGCTTTTCTTCCCCAAGGAAAGGATTTTATTCTCTAGTAAGAAGTGATGGGATGAGAGGAAATGTCCCCATGGTGCACCAGGGGAGGTTCAGACTGGATGTTTGGAGAGATTTCCTTATGGAAAGCGGTTATCCAGCCCTGGCACTGCTGCCCAGGGCAGTGGTGGAGTCACCATCCCTGGAGGGGTTTACAAGGCTTGTGGCACTTGTGGACATGGTCAGTGGAAGTTTAGAACTTGTACTGAGGAGAAGTTGTGCCCAGAGCAGCTGTGGCTGCCCCTGGACCCCTGGAAGTGTCCAAGGCCAGGCTGGATGGGGCTTGGAGCCCCCTGGAATAGTGGAAGGTGTCCTTGCGTTGGAACAAGATGGTCTTCAAGGTCCCTTCCAATCCCAAACCATTTCAGGATTCTGACTGGGAGAGGGGAATGTGGTCAGGAGGTTTCCCTACCAAGGATGGAATTTGTTAAGCTTTTGGCAGAATGATTTTTTTCCCCTGCCATGGGTTCTGCCTGCTTCCTGCTGCAGATTTCAATATTTCATCAGGAAAACAAAAGGTTCTTGGCTTTCAGTCGATGTTTTATGTGTTTTGAGCAGGATGTTGTGACACACTTGATGTGTTTCCAAGGGAAATGGAAGCTCCTCTTGCCTGAGCTCTCTGTGCCATCACTGCTCCTTCCTTCACCAGCTCTGGCTGCTGAACCCGATTCGGGTCCCACCCTGAACCCGATTTCCTCAGAGCAATAAAGGAAATCACTGCAGTGCCCGAGGCTATTTAAAACTCTCTCCAGGAGGCACAAGTCACCCACGGGATGTGCAGGCAGCACACGCTGCTCTCTCACATCCCCAGGGGAAACCAGGGGAGGCAGGGAGAGAGGGAAGGGAGGCACAGCCGCTCCCTCGGCTTCCCTGGGATGCTCTGGGATGCTCCTGGGGAAGGAAGATATCCGAGACCTCGGGTCCCTGAGCCAAACCCAGAGGGTGCCGCACCAAAACAACATCGCTCATCCGCGCAGCCTTCCCAGGGAATCGGGTGTTAATGGGGTGTCACATTTGTCTTGCTGACAGCTGGCATCGCCGATAAGAATTAATCAGCTATAAATAAATAAATAAATGAGTAAAAGTGATAAAACCCCTCCAATATCTACTAACAAGGCTATTTTTTTTTTAATTTTTTTTTTTTTTTTAAATTTTTGTGTTTTTCTTATCTTACATGGAGGAAGGGGGAAAAAAGCAGCGAGGAAGATAAAAATGTTGGGTAAATCCAGCATGGCTGGATTATGCTACTGGAGCCGAGTGTTCCGGTGTTGTGGAGCAGACATCTGCTCCGTGCTCCTGCCTGATAGCGGGCACGGGCGGCTTTATCACCACTTGGCTTTCCAGGCAAATATTTTTCAAGTGCAGGCAGGGTCTTCCAAAGCCTGGCACATGCACATGCACAGCCAACATGCACAAACGATGGGTTCCTGCAGGATTTGTGCTGGAATCGGCCCGGGCTGAAGGGAGGGGATCTCCCAGGAACAGTTGTTAGCGAGCTGCAAGATAATCAATAATCCTGATGGAGACGCAACGGGTTCCTGGAGTCTGGAGTTTATGATTTTGCCATAAATAGAAATAATTGATCGTCCATTAGCTGGGACGGATATTGAAAATTCTGTGGGTATTTGTCCTTCCTGGGAAATAACTTTGTTTATAAGTAAATAAACTTTGTTTATAGACCCGACCTGGAGCATGCCAGGGCCCGTCCTTCCTGCTCAGTCACAGCTGGTGCCTCGGAGACTTTGCAGGAGGGGTTCTGTGTCCTGCCTGCCTTGAGGACCCTCTGCTCCCCTCCCGGGATGATCCAGCTCTGCTCTGACTCTTTTGCTCCCACGATTTCCCGAAGCAAAGCCGTATCTCTAAACTTTCAGTGCAGCCACTGTATCTCCACAGAAATATCAATGGGATCTTGTCTGTTAAAATCCCATCCATTTGAGCATATAATTTCGCCAGAGTCAGAATCTATTAGTGAAATCTCAGCGCCGGTGACAAGATAACAGAATCCTCAAATTAAATAGGGTTTCCACAATTACAGCCTCTCCCTTTCTCTCCCAGCATTAACACCATAAATGCTGCTGTCAGACAAGATAAAATCTGAATTTTATCCTGACAAGGCAAATGTTATCAGAGATCAGTTAATTACACACTGGATTTCAGCAGAGGCAAATAAACCCCCTGCGGGTTCGTGTGAAAACTGCTGTCTTCCCACCAGCTCCTCCCTGGGCCACCAGCCATGATTTCCTCGTCCATCCATCCCTGCCTGCCTCTCCAGTATGCCGAGGAAATGGGATCCATGTTTCCTGCTGGTGTCAGGCCTTGCCCCCAGCCCAGGGCAGGATGCTGACAGGCGAGAGGTGCTGGAGGTTTGAAATGTTTCCTGCAGGAAGGGACTTGCAAGTGGGAGACAAAACCTGCTGGGTTTGTGAGGAGGCTCCGTGGCTCTGCAAAGAGCTTCTTCAGCCCAACCCATTCTGTGTTTCTCTGATTTATTTAATTAAAACAATTGTTTCCCTGCAGGAGCTGTCAGAATGGACACTCATCTTCTCTTATCCTGTGGCTGCTTCCCTCCAGCTGGGGTTTTTTCTTCCTGTTCTTTGTATTTGCAAATAAGGTATTTAAGCCTCGTTTTGAGTGGCAGCCCATGTTGGAGTGGGATGTTTTCCAGCTGCTGTGAGTTCCCGTGGAGCTGTATCCCAACCCTCTCCAGCAGCCCTGCGGGTGGATGGGACATTCCACTGCTGCATCCCGAGATCCCCCTGGAGGCGTGACAAGGCTGCTGTTGAGAGCTGCCAGCCACAGGTGTTGCACAGCCCAGAGCAACAATCAGGGGCCAAATTCAGAAAATTACATGGAAAAGCAGAGCTTGTGGATGTCTCTGATTGCTGCATGTAAAATCCCCTTCAGTCCTGCAGGGTGACCACTCCACTGCTGGTTTTTGGCTTAAACACAGACACCAGGAGTGAAGGACATGGCCCAACCACCTGGTGCTGCTTCGGTGACTCTGCCCCATCCCCCAGTCCTGCCTGTCTCTCCCAGCTCTGTTTCCCCTGCTCTGTTCCTTCCTGCCCTGCATTCCCGGTGTTCCTGTGGATGGCAGGGTTTGCTCCAGCCCAGCCCAGGCAGGAGGGAAATGCATAGGGACGATTGTGTGCAAAGAGCTGTCACCTCGTGTGGCTGGCACTCTGAGTGGGATAGATGTTCTATCCATTAAGTGCCTCATGGAGGAGAGCTGATGATGCTCCATTAGGCTGAAGTGATGGACTCCCCTTCCCGATCCCACCCCATCCGTGGGCAGCGGGGTCTGGCAGCGCTCTGGCCCTGCCGCTCTCCCGCAATTCCCTCCACTCCGGGCTGATCCGCTGCAGGTCTCCACTGCTGCACAGGGGAAGGTTCCTCACGGCCCTCACCTGGCCTGGGGATCAGGGCTGGGCACTCAGCACCTGAATGGGCTTCCTGGAGGCCAGGAGTGGGTTGGGAAAGCCCCACCAGGGGTGGGAGCAAAGCAATGACTCGGCTCCGTGGGGGGGCTGGGAGAACATGGTGGGGCTGGGAGAACGTGGTGGGACTGGGACAATGTGGTGGGGCTGGGAGAAGCACAAAGCTTGGGCCTCTCGACTTGTTCCTTCCTCCCCTTCTCTCTCCACCTCCACCTCTCTTCTCCACCATCCTTTTTCATTCCCCCCTGGATCAGCCTTTCCTGAAGACACTTTGAGGTTTGGAGTGCCAGGATTTGTGTCAGTTGCTGGGTGCCATTTGGACTGCAATGAAGAAGCTCTACCCCCATCCAGGTGTAATTAAGGTTACCAACAGGCTGAGCTTGGTGTCGCAGCTTTTATTTAGTTCAGGAGAAAAAGAGCAAGAAAAGAGAAGAAAGAAAAAGGACACAGATAATTTATGGATCCAAGGTGCAGAGAGGGACTTGGCTGGGATTGTTTAGGAGCTGTCCCAGCTCTCTTCTCGAGGAATCAGTGTCCCTGTGCATAAGCTCAGCCCAAGAAGGTCAGAGAATACCAGAATGATCTGGTTGAAGGAACCTTAAATCCCATCTCATTCCAACCCTGCCATGGGCAGGGAATTTCCTCTAGACCAGGTTGCTCCAGGCCCTGATCCTGCATCTCTGTGCTAGAATTAAATATGAAGAAGCCCAGCCCAAAGCAAGCTAAAAATTAAGATTCTCATTATTTAAATGGGAGCCAACTGCCTGAAAGTGAGAGATGGTGGAAGCCCCACTGTTCATTCCTTTGGTTCCATGCCTGGGGACAGGCACTGCCATTCCTGGGACACGGGAGCTCCATCCAGCACCGTGAGGCCCACTGGGACAGGCCCCACTGCCTCCTGACTTCTCTTTCCCATTCCACACACCGAGCGCTTCCTCTCCCTTATTAAGCAGAGGAAAAGGGCAGAACAAATTGGAATATGCAAAACGCTCATTCCTTGCATTTCCCACCCGGCTGGTGTCTCCCACTGGGCTATTTGGGGGTGTCCATCATTGTATTCACCAAGGGCACCAATATTATTTTTGTCACTTCCTTGCTGAACACGAGGATATCAACTCTCCCCTGCTCTGGATAAAACAGGGAGCCACTGCTTTCATGGTTAATGAGCCCCAGGCCATCGATGCCATACTGGTCTGACTGGTGTGGCAGCTCCTGGGCCAGCTGGTGGCTCCCAGGGGCTCAGTGACACCCTCAGTCCTGCTTTGGGATGATGCATTTTACACCAAGGCACAGACACAGCCATAAAATAAAGCAGCACTTAATTGCAAAGAAAAATGCAGGGATGGAAATGGAGCAAAAAATTCGGGATTTATTGGCTTGTGGGAGGGCAGCAGAGGTGGGGCACTGGCAGGAATTGACTTGGAGGGAGCTGCAGATCCGTTCCCTTAGAACGCAGATCCCTTCCCTGCCCGCAGTTTACTCCAAGCCCTCTAAGTACATCCTCCACCAGGGCTTCCATCACGTCAGACTTGTCAAACGTGGGTAATGCAGATGAAACACTTTAAAAGAATCTCATTTTCAGGACAAGCTGATCACTCTTTCCTTGAAAATAAAGCCCTTGTAAAAGATCTTAATTTAAGCAGTCAAAGATTAAGCTGCCCAGAGTGATTGCCTACTTCTGCTGCAGAATTTCCTGGCATTTAGCACGAGGCTGTTCATGGTGAGTCACGAGCTTTGAGCCCCATCCTGCTGAAAAACGGCAACCAGGGGGAAAAAGAGACCAAGGGGAGGCTGTGAAGCCCAAAGTGACTCTTGCAGAAAAACAGAGGCAGGTCCCAGTTTTGCCCTTGTCCCCAGTCCCTCTCCAGCTCTCCTGGAGCCCCTTTAGGCCCTGCAAGGGGCTCTGAGCTCTCCCTGGAGCCTTCTCCTCTCCAGGTGAGCACCCCCAGCTCTCCCAGCCGGGCTCCAGAGGGGCTCCAGCCCTGGAGTAGCTCCAGGGGGATCGATCTTCACCTGTGGGGAAGGACCTCGGTCCCTGGAGGTAACAGAGTCCCTGAGGGACCTTGGTGCAGCCCATCACACCTTCCTGACCTTCTGTGATCCCAGAACTGAAGGCAAATTGAAGATTTTGTCTCTTGAACAGTGGCTTAGGAGAAATGTGAGCAACAGCTGAGTCAGTGCTGGCCCAGCTGGAGGGGGAGCTTATTGTTCATAAGGGCACAGTGTCACAGCAGACTGAGAGCTGGTGCAAAAGGGGAAAACAGGGATAAAAGGAGCAGTCAGAGGAAGAAATCAAGTGAACAAAGCTCATTTCCTTGAGGTATTTGAGCTTCTGATCAACTCTAGTGTCTGCAAGCAGCAGGAAGCCCTATTTATATATTATTTATTTTTGGCTTAAAAGGAAGCATTCTCTTGTGTGACAGCTTCTGCCTGGATTTTTGTGCCATCTTCTTTTCTTTTCCCTGTGTTTGGTTTTTTTTTTTTCTCTTTCTTTTGGGGGATCTTGACAGAGCTGCTCTGCCTCCGTTGGCTTTTGTAGACACAACTTCAAGGCCTGACCTTGGTGTAGCTCTTGTCCATGGCCTCGGGGTCTGCCTGGGCCCTGCCTCCCCTCCTGCCCCGGCTCTGATCTTCCTGGAGCTTTGCATCCCCACGCCCAGGGTGCTTTGTGCTGCTGACTGGGGAGGGGTAGAGTGGAGCACGACGTTCTGCCTGTCCCTGGAGGAGAACTTCCCATCATTGATGTGGAAAGTGGAAAATAAAAATCGGGGATCGCTCTCTTTATCTTCAGAGATGTGAAAGCGTTTCAGCTCGGGGAAGCCCTCGGAGCACGGTGAGGGGAAGCAGTGCTGAGGGCAGAGGCACATTTATTTACAGCACAGGTGACCTGGGACCTGTTTTTGCCGTGTGTGCCTTTGCCCTGTGACCTCTCGGACAGGACTCCTCGTGCCTGGAGTGCCACGGCTGTGCTGCCTTCTGCAGTCATTAAACCTGGCTTGGAAATCGTGAGGAAAACTCAATTCCTCAAGCTCAAACAGGCCTGCGGGAATGGCACGTCAGGGAAGTTAAACAGCATTCCTTGGGCTGAACTGGAGACAAGGACATGTCAGAGGACAGTGGGTGAAGAAAGCTTTAAAAATGTTCCTTTCAGGTCCTCAGGAGCACTCTGTGCCTGTCCCCACTGCTGTGCCACGGCACTGTCCCACAGCCTGCGGGGGGAAAGCCCCCGCACATCTGGGCACAGCTGGAGGCAGCGGGGCTCACCCTGGCAGGGCGCTGGCCAAGTGGAAAATGGGCATTTTTAGGTACAAGGCCTTTGATTTTCCGCTGGGAAAAGCACAGGCAGAGACGGGAGCGCAAATCAGAGCTCACTGACACAGATCCAGGAACGCTTCCAGATCAATATTTAGAAGAGTGAGGTAGGAAAAGCAACCACACTCCTTCTCCATCCTTCAGCTCTGCACAGGGCTGCTTATCTCATCTATCTCCCATCTCCTCCTAGGCTTCTCTCTCCCCATATCTGCAGCACCATCGAGCCCTCTGATAATTCCTCTGTGTTCCAGCCTCGTTTCTACAAGGGAAGAATCCCAAAACCGAGACCCCTTTTCACTCTTTCCTCATGTGCAGGAAGCTGGGGAGTGAAATGAGGATCAGAGCTGCTGACACTGAGCTTCCTCCTGCCCAGGCTCCCACCCTCCACTCCCTGCTGGTGGAGATTGTTGTGATCCACTGGGAAAGACTTCGTGCCCTGGCAGCTCCAGGTAAGAAACTGCAGCTGTTTTCCTGTTTGCCTTGCTGGAGCCAGGAGCAGGAACATTTGGATGCTGTTGAGAGGGTCAGTGCATTGCAAATGTCAGGCTGTTGGAGCCCTTTGGGACAGCCACCCCCGGTGTCACAGCTGTCCCCTCACACTGTGGGGTTGGCATTACAGCAGAGGAACAAACGCCTGTGAAGGGACTCAGACCCGGGGCTTCCCTGATCTGAGGCAGCTTTCACCTCACACAGCTGGGCAGGGATTTGCAGCTGAAATGCCATCAGTGCTCTGCAGCCCCCTCCTCTCTGAGCTGAAATAGCTCCCGATGCCCACGGCGCCCTCTGCTCTCTGTGGGGTCCTGTCCTCGGGGCAGCCTGGGGACAGGGAGGTGCCATTATCTCCCTGCTGCAGATGGGAAGTGCCTCACTACAGCCCAAATCCCCTCCTCCAGCATACACAGGGCAGTATTTATTAATTAAAAATGCAGTAGTTTGTGGTGGGATGGGCATGAAGTTCACCTGTATCACTGTCCCGTAGGAGGTGAGAGTCTTCTGCTTGGAGAGGGAGCAGAACTCCAGGCGTGGATCATCCTTAAAGCAGCCCTCAGGAGTCACATCCCGGGAATGTGTCTGTGCCCACCGGCTGTGGAGGTTGGGCTGTAAAAACATCTGAAACTGGGTAAAGATGAGTGCCTCTGACATCCATGGGAGTGAGACTTGGGGTTACTCCCGCGATATTTGGGGCTGGTTCACTCAGAGGGGCCTCTGGGCAGCTGGGGAAGGAGCAGGCTGTTGAGCACTGCTGGCTCCTCGCAGATCCCTCACCGCTGGCTGCCATCCCTGCTCCCAGCACCTGCCCCGGGGTGTGAAGTGCCCTCTGGAAATACCTTTTCATGCCATGGGCCTAACTCTAAAGCCTGACTTCAACGTGGGAAACCTCTCATTAATTAGACAGGAAGTCCGACTGACACGCTCACTTCTATCTCCACACACTGGTGTTCCCAGCAGCATCTTCTTCCCAGAGCTTTTGGGAATTATTCCAAACCAGCAGAGTGGAGGAAGGCACAGGAGGGTGGGCGGGAGGTTCTTCTGTGGGGAGGTGGGAGCTGAGTGTTGATGGAGAACTTTGGTGTTGTGCAGACAAGGTTGTCCAGGCAGCAAAGTTCACATTTATGTGCAAATGAGGAGAGAGTCACACTGAACTGCAGGGACAGGGTGCTAATGAATGTTCTGCTAGGCTTTAAGGAAAAGATATTGCCCAATGCTGTGGAAAATTAAAATTTGTTTCTAATATGTATGGTAAATTTAATGCTAAAGACCAGAGATAAATGGGAAGGGAGTTTAATCCGAGCTGACCCCATTTTTGCTGGAATGTCATTTGCTCTGGTTTCTGCTCCCCCTCAGAAACAAGAGATACTCTAATTAGTTCTTGCATTCTGCACATAAATTATTGCTCCCAAACACTGAGAGGAGAACATGAGGGATGCTGGGAGAGGCAAGGGAGCCATCCTGGATCCATGGTGCTTCCAGGAGATCACAAAGGGAGGGACTGGGGCTGTGGAGTCACTCCTGACTGGCAGGAGGAGTTCTGGGTTCTCAGAGCTCTTGTGGAGGTCACTGCTGTGAGATGTGGTGGCCATGGCATGACTGCGATTAGATTCACTTTGGGCTGAAAAGATCTGCCTGACTAAAGAGGATCTGAAATGTGCAGGGCTTGGCTGGTCTGAGGTTCCTTGAGATGGATCCAACTTCCAGCTTTTTCAGGATTTAACATGCTGCCCACACTGCACACACAAATCCAAGGATCCTCCTTTGCATTAAACTCTGAATTCACATAAACTGATCCAGCTATCCAAAAGCTGATTTGCAAAAAATCCCTTGCCAGGCAAAAGATGAAACCAGAGGACCCCTTCTAGCCTTCATTCTCAGAGGAAAGGATTCAGAAATAACATGATTTATGGAAATTTCCTAGGAATAGATCAGCATTTGAGCTTTATCTGCCTTAAATAGTTCCCTGCGAGGCTTAAGGAAGCTTTTCCCCCAGGGTGGGTTTTCAGCAGCGGCACAGGTTCCCCCAAGGCACTGGACTTGCAGAGCTCAGGAAATGCGGAGGGTGTTAAAGCTGAGCCCCAGAGAGCACCCCTGGGACGGACTGAGCTCCCCCAGAGCAGCGTCCGGCCCCGACCCGGCCCCTCTGTGGTGCCCACCTGCCCCTGGCAGCTCCCAGCAGCTCAGCTCCCCGGTGGAAACGAGCCCGTCTGCAAATGGAGCTCAGCAAACTCAGCAGCAGCTGGTCAAAGTTTGCAGCTCAGATGAAAGTCCTCGGAACTTGTCTCGGGGAGGTTCAGGTCCCTCTGTGCCCCACCAATGCAATTTCATTGGCTTGTGGCTGTGACAGGTTATAATCAACCTGTCCAATTTTAATTTCAGCCGTGGCTACGCGGCAGGTTTGTGTTTATTTTTTTAATGATCTGCTCTATTTAAATGGTGAAAGTGCCCTTAAAAGAAAGTACTCCCGAAGCTGTTTTCTCCAGGCAACTGGAAAAGTTCCTCCTGCAACTGATGTGTGTAAATGTCAGTGCCCGGGAGAGAGATGCTAAGGGAGAGTGGTTCCTCCTAAAGCGTTAACTACTCTTTGTTGGACTAAGAGGAAATGGCATCAAACAGCCAGGCCAATTACCTGTGTGGAGAGCTTCAAATGGGAAATGTGATTTGGCCGCTGAGGGAGAGTTCACCACTCCAGGACCGAGGAAAGGGTCACTTGTGCCTGGCAAGATGGACACAGTCCCAAGAGATCGTCCACACAAAGCCCTGCAGGGAAAGAACCGACTCCATTCAACAGGAGATGGGCTCCAGACATATCCCTGGGGTCACTGGGCAAAGCCAAATGTGTCTGGAGCTGAGCTGTGAAATGAGGGTGTCACTGTCCTCATTAGCTCCTCTTGTCGCCCCTGATTGCCTGGCAGAAGGCACAGGGGAGCCTGAACACTCCCGAATCAGAAATGAGAGGTCTTATTTTGGTTAAAAATAATTTTAGGAATAAATATAATTCCTTGCTTCTGTATGAATTCCTGGGAAGGGGGACACAGACTGTGCTTGTGGTCACCAAATGTATTTTCAGTGGTCACATGAGTGTAGCTGTAGCTGCCACAGGATTTCTCCCTCCCTGAAAAGAGAGGCCAGTTGAATGTGGAGCTTTGGTGGGAACGGTCATCGTTGGACAGAGAGCCCTGCCCTGCGAGGTGTGTGGGCAGCAGGAGGGCTGGGCACGGGGGCAGCCCAGCTCCAGCTGCCCACGAGTCTCTGTGGGGTTTGCTCGCTGCCAACTCCACGGGAAATCTCCAGGAGCCCAGCGGGGAGTGCCAGCTCTGGGATGAGGCTTTGCAGGGGATGATCTGTAACTGTCTGTCATCATTACAGCTCTTGGCTTCCCAAACCCAGCCTGACAGGAGCATTTTGTCCCGGGCGACGAGGACATGATCCAAGAGGGCACCTTCCCCGGCCACCTCCGGGCCCGGCCATCCCTGCCCATCCTGGCATGGGGAGCTGGAATTGTGCTCCATGCTGGGGTCAATTCATAATCCAGCATTTCCCCCGTCCTGAGTGGGAACTGCTGTGGCTGTGGGAGGTGTGTGGGGTGGGCAGAGAGTGGCTGGGGTGTGCTCAGGGCACCACTTCAAACCACGGCAAGAACCAGTACGGCCCTACGGAGTTCTGTGCCGGTGTAATTACCTCTTCTGGGCACGGGGGATATTTTTAGCCTGCTTGCCTAAGGAAATTAGGCTTATATGATGATGGAATGAATGCGTGAGCGTTCCTGCATGTTTATTCTGACCTTAATAATTTTTGAACCCGTTGGCACTTTCAAGCAGATTTGATGGGGGAGGAAGGCAGCCTCACATACAATTAAGGTTTTATCCACACTGTGGAAACACTGGTCAGGTAGAGAGGAGAGAAGGCCCATAAATGCTCCCAATCAGCATTTCTTGTCTGAACAACAGCTCAGAGCGTGGGCTTCTACCTCGCCAGTCATCACAGACTCCACACCGGCGGAGAGAATTTGGCAAAACCCACTGGAACGGGGGAAAGGATTTGATTGGGGCTCGCAATCAGGCGTGACATGCAGATCTGAGGGAAACAGGGCTTTGTTCCTCCATGTGCTGATGGGACTGCACATTAACTGCTGATTAGTTGTATCAGCACAAAGGCGAGAGTGGATTTAGTGGGATGGATAAAGCCACTCCTGGCAGCACAGCTTGTTCCTCCTCCCCACGTAAGTGCATTTGTGTCAGTCAGGTTGTTTGCTGCACTCAGGGAGTTAATGCTGCTCTCACTTTGGGGCATAAACAGGGCTTAAAAGCCCAGAGTATTTCACGTGGAGAATGCGGTGCTGGGGTAAACCCAGCCAGCTGTCAGATTTGGTTCTCTGCTGTACTTAAAGTGACGCGGATTAGGACTGGGGAAGGGAGCTCTTAGGGCAAATACTCGGCGTTGCTGTTCCTCAGAGGCTGTGCTGGAGCTGTGCTGGGAGAGGCCTGGGGGGCTCAGCTCTGGGGGCTTCAGGGAGACCCCTCCTTAACCCAGCCCTACACCCCAGCATGGCCCGGTGCCCTTTTCGCCTCCCTCAGAGCTTTTCCAGGTGGGAGAACCACATCCCTCTCCCACATTTTGGAATGGCAGCAGGCACCCACATCCCCCAAGCTCCCCAGCTTCTTCCCCTGGTTTTCCCACAGGGAGATATCCACGATGGTTCCATGTTCCTCAAACACGCACAGGAGCCTTCTTAAAATTAATGTCTTCATTTCATTTAGCTTAACTCACACTGGGGCTTAATACAGTCGAGCAAATCCACTGGAAATTTCAGCTTTTGCTTAATTCAGATTAATATTGCAGAGAGTCCCTGCACAGACAAATCTCCTGAGGAGCCTGACAGCAGCCAAGCCTCACCATGTGTGGCCATGGGGACAAACTGGTTGGAATGGGCTGAGATGTGTTTTGTTTACCCTCTTTCATGCTCCCAGCTGAATGATGGGCAAAGACCTTCCAGCTGCACCAATCCCTTCCAGCTGCACCAATCCCTCCCAGCCTCCCGAATCCCTCCCAGCCTCCCCGGTTAAAGCTCCGGGCACTGCTGGTGACAGTGGGGTTACACAGCGGAGCCCAGAGCAGCCAGGGGTGGGAAGTGGAAGCTCTATCTCAGCCTGATCGCCTGGCAAAGCCACTAGAGCTCCGAGGTGAGAAAGCTGCCATAAAATCCAGTGCCAGAAGGGATTTCACAGGAATGCTCCAGATCCCAGGCTGGAAACTGTGGCATCTCCACAGAAACAAGCTCCACTCAGGGCAGGGCTGTTGTTGCCGAGGTTCACCCCGAGGTTCACTGCCTCCAGAGTGGCCCATGCAGAGTTTGCAGAGTGACTTTAACTGAGTCACTGGGAGCCCTGCAGGTCTGTGCCAGCTCTGCTCTGCACATCCCGGCACAGAAACTCCATAAAAACATCCCTTGTCCTGCTTCTGCTGGCTTGGAGCAGCTGGAATTGCATGGATGCCAGCACAGCTCTGGGATCATCAAAGCTTTCCCAGACTGCTCTTCAAGGGTCTGTTTGCCATAAACCAGCTGGGTGGAAAGCACAGGGAACACTGAGGAACAACATCCTTGTTGGACGGGGCAGGGAGCACCTGGGGCTGGTGCAAGGTGTCCCTGCCCATGCAGAGGTGGGACAAGATGGGCTTTAAGGCCCCCCCCAACCCAACCATCCAATAATCCTGTGATGATTTAGGATGGGAAAACTCCCTCTGCAGGTGCTGACCTCTGTGGAATCAGAGCAGCCCAGGAGCTGTCTGTACTCGGAACCAGCCTGGCTCTCCGGGTGCCCTGAACCCCCTGGATACGCAGCAGCTCTGTCCTGGAGGTCCAGCTGCCATTTCAGGACACCCAAGGCACCACTGCAGGGTCAAGGTGTTCCTCAGTGGCCCCTCTGCTCCCCTGGGGCCCTGCAGGATGGGCCTGGCTTCTCCCCTGCACGGGGTGAGTTAAAGACCCCACGGAACACGTTCCATGTGCAGCTCCTCAGGGGGAGCAGCTCAGCACCGGCAGCCCCGGCGTCATTAACGCCTCTCTCTGGCTGGGAGGGTGTAATGAGCCGGGTTTATGGCAGCAGTAATTCCTTCCTATCACATTTGGTGGCTGTGGATTCACGGGGGATGCGGGAAGAGGGGAGATCAGAGCGGGCTGGAGCTCTGGGATGCTCTGAGGATGGAAAAGTTGACACCAGCGCGTGGTGGTGACGGATAGGGCAGAGCTGAGGCGGGAGTGGAGTATCCCCAGGCCCCCTATAACGCTGTCACACTGACCTTTTAAAAATATACATTTGAACATTAAAGGGGACCCTCAGCTCCTGGGTTCTGAGCATCAGCAGCTCCAAGGGTGGTTTAATGCCTGGGGATCATTTGGAGCCTTGCAGAGCTGCCGCTCCCCTCAGTTATCCCAGGCTGAGCAGGAGTGCTGACCACGCTGGGGGCTGTCCCTGTGTCCAAGGGGACACTGCTGGGACCCCATGGCCATCACTCTCCATGCTCACTCCATGCTCACTCCATGGCCTGAAGGAGCGTAGGAAGAGGGAAACTTCAGAGGATGGAGCCTGGAGCAGAGCCTGGAGCTCTCCCCGAAATTTTAACCCCAGGCCTCTCCCCTTCCCTTTCAGGCTGGTTGTAACCCAGGTATTTTCTAAATTTGTGCGAAGAGATAATCCATGATTAACAGCCATTTTAATGAATGGCTAATCAATTTCTATGGGTTGCTATAGAGTTCAATAAATCAAGCCCAGGCTGATTACAACCATGGCTTGTGGCCATCCTGTAATCCCTTCCTCTGATGTGCTTCTAATAGTCTGGGACCTCCTCTGCTGCTGTCAGGAGCTCATTTAAAACACCAGGCAGTGTTTTTTAACAGGCTAAAAGCACAGGGTGAGTGAATAGTCCTCGCTACTTGTAAGTCACGTGACCCTCCATGGTGGCAAATTTGGGTCCAAACCAACATCCATTGAGAGCCTTGGCAAGGAGAGACTCCTGGAGCTTGGAGGAGAAGCTGGGAGAGAGATGTCAGTGTAGGAAAGGAGATACTGAGCTGGACTGGCATCCTGTGGGGTCTGAGAGGGGGCCAGGAGAGAACTACTAGGCGGGGAGAAATAGGGAAGGG
>VWZT01013065.1:498038-509573 GCA_013397055.1 Pachycephala philippinensis
CCATCCCGGGGCGGTGCCCAGCTGGGACCATTGTTCTCCCAGCACCGAGCATTCCCCCTCCACAGACAATGTTCTTTTCCACATCCATCCCTCCCTCCCCACCATCCCTACGTTTTTAGGCCCTGATCTGAAGCCCTTAGCAGTTCCAAGGCATTCCAGCCCCGGCACAGGGGCAAGGCCAGGGATCCCCTGCCCAGGGACTCAGCTGTTCATGAGATAAAGGCCCAGGGGCAGCAGGGCAAGGGAGGCCTGGAGGTCTCCTGCCCAGCCTTTGGGATGTCACCAGCTCAGGAAGGTCTCGGAAACCTCCAAGGACTTCTAATCCCTGGATTTCCCCTCTGCAGGGGACAGGGAGGCTCCCAGACTGCGAACTGGGGTTTCTCTTTGGGTAAAACTCAGTGGAAGAGGAAAGAATGGCAAAGCCAAACCTCTGCTAACAAGGAGACTTTGCCTCCAGATCTCAGGTTCCTTCCCCAAACAGCAGCAGCTGCTTAAACCAACCACGGCAGAGATTTTTATGAAGCAGGTAAACCAATTTACTTCCCTCCGACTCCCTTCTCAGACACAATCAGATTACTTTGTACTCTCATTAAAGTTTGCTTCCCATTGCAAAAAAAAAAATCCAGGAAAATGTGAGCCCAAATATGTCAGATTTCCCTGTGCTCTAACAAATTATGCAAAGCAGGATTTTCTAATGAGAGATCTCCAGGAACCAAAGGGAAAGGCAACGTCTCCAGTTCCCACTGCCTTGTGTGCTCACCCAGCAGCCAAAGAACAGCTTTTCATGGCTGCAAGTGAGCAAATGATTCCTGCTGTTTCAGGGGAAATTTCCATAATGGCCACAGTGTTGTTCCTGTGGGCAAAATCCAGAGGGAAATCCCAGCTGAAAATGGAAATGAAAGGTGTTATCATTGCAGGTCCTTGCAGGTGCTCCCTCTTCTGCTGTTTCTCTCATTTGTCTCTTCCAAGCCCCACTTTTCTGCCCGTGTTTCTGTGAGACTGCTCCTCTGGCCAGCTCCCCGTGCTTTAATCAGCTCCAGGATTCCTGAAGGCGTCTCCCGGGGCTCCCTAATCCTCTCCACATGCTGACGAACCTGACCCCAGGAGATCCTTGCCAGAGAAAATCTGCAGGATGAAAGCAAATGATTCCAGGCTTCTGGTTCCTTAATGAGAGCCTGTGCAGCCCAAACCCAGGGAGGGACTTCATGTCCTGGAAAGGGGGCAGGGCTAGGTGGGAATTTGGGAAGGAATCCCTGGCTGGGAGGATGGGGAGGCCCTGGCACAGGGTGCCCAGAGCAGCTGTGGCTGCCCCTGGATCCCTGGCAGTGCCCAAGGCCAGGCTGGACGGGGCTTGGAGCAGCCTGGGACAGTGGGAGGTGTCCCTGGGGTGGGACAAGAGATCTTTAAGGTCCCTTCCCACCCAAACCATTCCAGGATTCTGGGATTCTGTTTCCAGAAGTGATACCAACCCTTGGAGTTACACATAGAGGTGTCAGGGCACTCAACTGCCCACCCCAAAAGGGGCACATCAGATAGAACTACACAGAATAATAACTACAAATCTCCTTTAACTGGAAAGGGACTCCCCACAAATCACTAAGAAAAGACATTTAAATTCCCAATGATTGAAATGAGGTAAAATGCAGCCCCAAAACAAGTGCCTGGATTGCCATTAGAACAGGTCCTTGTTTAGGGCTCTCTGTGAGGTCAGGTGCCTGCATCTGCCAGCCACATCTGGGAAAGAAATTGGGTATCTGGAATGCAAATTGGCACTTGCAGACTCTGAAATGATGACTGGAGCCTCTCTGCCGCCTTGGGCATCAAAATACCTTGAAATGTCTGCAGTTACTTTTAGCTGGGGACTTTAACGGGCAATTCAAGCCAATCTGTCAGACTCTGCTCGGAGTGGCTGAGTCAGAGAGCAGGGCCCAGCTGAGGCAGCTGCAGCTGGGGCTGAGCAGGAACTCCTGAAACGGCCCCAGAGTTTTGGCAGGAGCCCCTCTGCCTGTGCCCTCTCTGCCACCAGGGCCAAACCCGAGAGAGCTCTGGAAAACCTCACAGGTAACTGGTGTGCCCCAAACTGGGTGAGGAATTTGATTTGACTTTACGGGAGTTTTGCACTGCCAAAGGCATCCAGATCACCAGGCTCTCTTTAATATGGATTAAAAACTGAGTGGTGCTCATGGCCCGAGTGCAGCTCCTGGAAGTCTGCACGTTCTGCAGCGGAGCTGGCAATAAAACATCAAAAATTATCTGGAATAAACACAGGCAGAGCTTTCTGTACTTCACCCTCACTGCAAATTCACACAGATCCGTTCTGAGGCTGCCAGAGAAAAGCAGTTTGGAGTGATGGAAGCCTGATGCTCCCTCTGCTTCCAAGGGAGCCCAGGGCAGCCCCTGGGGATGGCACAAGGTCCTGGCAGCTCAGGGAGCATCGAGATCATCCCAGCATCACCTGAGCATCACCTGAGCATCTCCAATTCTCTGCTGTGGTGGAGGAACAACGTGCAGAGTTCAGTTTGTGTTGCTGAGGTGTGTGAAGTCCTGGGAGAGCCCCGGGCAGCTCAGGGAGCTGCTGCCAAAGCAAGGTGCTCCTTGTCTGAAATGGGACTCCTGAGGTCTACGAATCCGTGATCCATTCCCTGGGAAGCTCACAAAGCTGGATTTTCTGTTCCTCCTGCTTCTCTCCAGTGTGCACAGCACGAGGAGACCTTTCCTCAGCAGGCCCAGGCCAAAGAGAGAAGCAGAGGTGCAGGAGGTGGATAGCTGAGGCAGGAGGGGAGCCCGGGATTTCCTGTCCCTGAAGGGCTCGGGCTGGGAGCTCCTTGGAGTTTGGGGCCAAAAGGTTCAGGTTTCACTGTGCTTTGTCCCTCCTCACCCCGAGGTGCTCTGGGAGAATGAGAATGACTTGAAAAATCCCCAGAGCTGTTGCCCTTCTTTGATAACCTGGAGTATCAGCTTTTGGTGTGAGAATAGCTCGATTGAGGTTTTCCCTTTTTTATTGGGATTATTTTTTTACGGATGTCAGATCAGCTGCTCCTCTTTGTGCCTATAAAGAATAAAACATAGTGGCAGATCCTGCCCTTCCCAGCTAAGCGCATTTGATCACTGGTCAGTGCAGTGATGGATGTTTTTCCATGGCATCCTTCATCCCAGGCTTTTTCAAGGCTGGTTAGGAGTTGGAAGGCGAGACCAAAGAACGCTGCTCTCCAACGGAATTCAATTTCCTGGAAAAAAAATCATATTTTTTTCTCCCTGTGACCTAAATGGAAAACATATTGTTCTGAAAGTGCTGTTCAAACAGAATTACCCAAACCTTTTATCAACAAAGAGACCCTCGCCTATCAGACATCTGGTGTGGATGTCAATTATAATAATTAATTAGACATCTCCCCAGATGCCTGACACTACATTCTGTCAGCAGATTTTTTTGACTTCAATCAAAAGTGCTGCTGCATTATGTATGAAACTCCTGGAGGAGCTGGGAGTGGAGGGGAGCAGCCACAGATCCAAACACAGGAAGGGCTCCAGGTTCTGAGGCTGCCCAGGGAAGGTCACACCCGCTGATTTCTGCGCCTCCCTCAACAACGCTGGCAAATGTTTTACATTTCTTCGTGCAGGACTTCAAACAGAAAGGATGAGAGGGGAAGAATAAAATATAAAATGTATAAAAACAGGTGATTGCTGCTGGATCCTTGGGGTGAGGAGAAGGGAATTGCTCAGTGATGGAGCATTAGCCCGGAGCACAAACCCGGGGAGCTGCTGCATCCATCCCTCACCAGCAACACCCTCAGAAATGACCCCGAAATGCCCAGAAATGATCCTTAAATATCCAGAAATCATCCTAAAATTTCCAGAAATTATCCTTAAAAGTCCAGGAATGATCCTAAAATGTCCAGAAATGATCCTAAAATTTCCAGAAATTTTCCTCAGAGGCTCAGAAATGATCCTCAAAGGTCCAGAAATGAACTGCAAAGGCAACTGAAAAAGACAGAATACAGAAAAAGGAGAAGACAGAAGAAGACACCCTTCCTTTCCCTTTACTTTCTTCTTCCTTGCGTGGTTTTTTTTTTATTGTTTTTAATTAAATTGAAAATAAATTAATTCCTGGAACATGTAATTCAAACAAACTGATCATTTTTTTGTTGTTATTTTCAGTTTTTCCAAAAGGCTTTCACGTTTCCCAGGCAAAACAATCCAGTTAATTCTCCTCAGTTTAGGAAATCACTGCAGTCAACCTCAAATAAATTCTTTTTTTTTTCAGCAAGGAAGAGCTGAACAAATATATCAGCAATGTTATGAGGATTAGCAGGGATGGGAACTGCTCCGTGCTCCAGACTAAGGACTGACAGCTGCCAGGGACATGGGCCCTGCTCCTGCAGCCACATTCCCTTGGATGGGAATTGTCTGGGATCCAGCGTGAGGCTGGAATTGCCCTGTGGCAGGGACAGAGTGAAATCCTGGTGTAAATCCCGGAGTTTTTCCTGTTCTCAGCGGGGCAAGCAGCTTTTATTTGCTCTGTGGAGTGCTGGGCTGAGGCTGGAGCCGCGTGCGGTGATGGATGAACCCCAAACGCTCCCCTCGCCGGGGCTGCAGCACCTTTGCTTTGAAGGATTTGCCCATGGAAAACAGAATTACCAACACTCCGTGCACTTGGAGGAGGAAAAACATTTGTAGTAACCCACGTACTTCAATATTTCATAAAAGTGCCCGCGCTGGTTTCAGTTTCAGTGCAAACAAAAAGAAAATACATTTAGATTGAAATGGATTCGCACTGAAATAAAACAAAGATTTTTTTGAGGTTTCTATTTCCTTCCTCTGTTTTTCCTCTCTCCTCACCAGCAGAGGCTGAGGCTAAATGGGAAGGGAGGCAAAAAGTAATTTTTTAAAATTCAAACAGTTGAGCTTTGTGTGGTATCAAAATGAAAAATGAGGATTAAATTACGAGTGTATTGTTCACGTCTATGTTTCTGAGAGAAATAATGATTATTTTGTAATTCATGATGACAGCTAACGACACCCTGGAACCAGCAGAGAGATGGGAGCTCTTATTAAACCCGAAGATGTTTTCATGGAGCGGGAACAAGGCTGGAGTGTTGTCACCAGGAATTGAGAGCTGGGTGTGAGGTGTGAGGGCAGCTAATTGGTGCTAATGAGTAACGAGAGGGGATTAACGAGCCCGAGGAGCAGCGCATGGGAAAGCTGCAGGAGACGCCTGGAGCTCAGAGCAGGGGCTGCAACCCCACACCTGCCGCAGATTTTGGGGTGCCTTTGGCCACCCCCTCCCCAAAGCCAGGTCTGGCGTTTGTGGGACAAACAGGACGCCACAGGAAGATTTTTCATGGAAAGTTCATCTCCACAGAGGAGGCTGAGAAGTTTAATCCGCTCTTTAATAATTGCAATTAACGAGGGTTGGAGATTTGAGGTGGGTTAGCAAAGTGCAGTAAAGCAGCGTGTGAGGGCTCCTGGCTGGGGCAGAGCAGCTCAGAGCTGCCGCCCTCGTCCTCGGGCTGGCTCCAGCCTGAGGGGCTGAGCTCAGACTGCCCCCTTTGCACGGGCTGGCTGGGATGTTTAGATGAGTTTCGATGGTTTTGATGTGTTTTAGAGGCACTTTGGCTGCTTGCTCTTGTGTGAAAGCACAGAAGTTGCCCTGACTCTGGGGAGAGCCTGCAGGGAAGGTAATGTGCCAGAAACTCCTGCCTTTGGCTGCAATTTCATGGGGTGATTCTTGAGATTGGCCTGTGCAGGGCCAGGAGCTGAACTTGATGATCCTTGTGGGTCCAACTCCGATTATTCTCCAATTCTGTGATCATTTTGCTGGGAAGAGAAAACCTCTGGACCTGGAGGGTCGTGCCCTGATTGATGTCACTGCAGCTCGGAATGAAAGGGCTGCACCGGAGGAGTTTAAAAGAGTCTGAACCAGCTCAAATGGAGCATCTGGCATTAATGCAGCTCCATTTCCCTGAATGTCTCCATCCTGAGTTCTGGGGATGCTCCCTGGGAGGCACAAGCACTAACCTGGATGTGCACTGGGGCTGGGTGAATATTTCCCTTTTCCTCCGAAAATGGAGTGTGGAGCAGAATTCCCTGTTCAAGGCTCAAAAGGATCATTTCCATTCGTTTTAGAAAATTTGTTATATTTCTATTTGGACAAATGAGGCAGAAATCAAAGAAATGCATCGTAAGAAGGGGACGATCAAGAGGAGACCTCGGAAGACTTTCCAGGTGTCTGAAATAAGCTTCATTTATCTCCTGGAGTTCTTAATTACTGAGTATTTCTAATCTTGCTTCACGTTCAGATAGAGAGCAGGAGCATTACAGAAACACCAAACACATAAATAAAATAACAGAAAAACTGCGAGGAAGAGAAATTGCTTGGGATCCACGGAGCAGTGAATTAACACCGAGGAAGAGGCAGCACCAGCAATCACTGCACACTGCCTCTGATAAGCGAACCAGATATGGTTTTTTCTTTGCTTAAAAAAAAAAAAGATAGAGATAATTCCCCAGGAACTTGTAGCCAAAAACCTCCCCAGTCAATTAATGACCTTTGCCTCTGCCGTGCCTCCTTCCAAGCTTTGCATGGTTATTATTTTCAGCACTTAATCTGTGAGAGTGATTTGTGTCTCCTAATAACTGACTGATTGTTTTGCTATCAGTCAGCTCCAGGACTGCCACAGCCTCTGCTCAGCTCAAATCTCGCTTCCTTCACCTTGTGACTTCAAACACAGCTCTGTCTCAAGCAGGAGGAAAGGAAAAAAGCCCCCAAATCCCATCTTGCTCCTTACGGTTTTATTACTTAGGAAACTAAAGGCAGAAAATAAAGGTCACGAGAACTTTAAAACAACAGAAAACTCTCGGGGACAGGAGAGTTTTAAAGGAAGTTACAAGCTGGAAATGACAGGTTTTTTTTTTAGGATGTTCCAAGACATTTCCAAACCAGCAGAACCCCCATTATTCCTCCCCTCCCTCCTTTCCTGTGGGAGGTAACTCAGGATTCTCTCTCTGAGCCAAGGGAGAGCAGCTGGTGGAATGTCCAATATTCCCATGGTGGGAAGGAGACAGCACCTGAGGAGCCCACGAGGGCCTTGACTGGACAGGGAAGGAGCTCCAGAGCCCCCGGATGTCTCAGGAACCCTTTCCTCACCCTGTCGTTTATAAGCAGCTCCCGGGTGCCACGGGACAGCCTTCCCCAGGTGAGGGCAGAGGGTCTCACCTGAGCTGTCACCCTGGGCCACAGCCCTGGCCACAGCCCCGAGCCCAGTTCAGGGGGCTGGCTTCAGAGGAGACCAGAATTCACCGGGGGAGTCCAGAGGCAGACGCAGCCCTTTTGGGATGTGTTTTCCTCACAGAGGGCCCTGCCCTGTCCCTGCACAGCCCCAGGAGCCCAGGCCGCTGCGGTGCTGTCGCAGGGCAGCGTGGCCAGGGCTGAGCTCCTGGGACAGAAGCTGCTCTGTGCCCGGGGCCAGCGTCTCCCCAGGGAGCTCTGGAACAGCGGCTCGGGGGACCTGGCAGAGCTGCAGGGGATGGTTGGAGCATTCTCCAGAGCTCCCCGGGGACCCGGGATCTGTTCTGCTGCATAAATGCAATGCCCTGTCCTTAGAACACCTCATGATGAAGCCACTTCCAAAAATAGGATGACCTTGGATGGCTCCCAGGCACTTCCCGTGTTTGCTGCTGGGATCCTGAGTGCACAGGGACAGGCTCTGGGGGCTTTTGGAAGGTGGAGGAAGCTCCAAAGCTGCCCAGTGCCAGGATAAATGCAACCCCAGAGCTTGGCCTTGATTGAAACCCCCAGGTTAAGGCTGTGCAATTTTTGTAATGCGTCATAAACAGGAAGGGGAGGATCTGAAACCATCGGAGCTCCTCCCTTTGCTGCCCCCGTGCAGGTGCTCACTCATCCCTTCCCTCCAGGTTCCTCCTCCTTCCCACCTGCCTTTGCACTGGGGAACCTCAATCCCTGCTCCCCATATCCAGCAGAGCTCCCTGGACATCCCTCTGTGCTCTCACTGATGGCACCAGCCGGGCTTCAGAGCGCAGCTACTGATGGATGGCCAGCCCCGGCCAGGAGCGTGCCATTAATTATCAGAACCGATGGCAACAGCAGGTGCCAGAGCTAATGAGGGAGGAAAGCCATTGTCAGGAGGGGCTGCAGGGCTGTTGTGCTCCAGCCCTGGGTACTGGAGGTGTTTTTTGGGGGTGTCAGTATCTGCCTGACTCTGTCACTCAGGGAAGGTGGATGGCTTGGAGAGACACTGGGGGAAGTGACAGTGACTCCCACCCTCCTGGAGCCGAGGGGGATCTGCTTGGTGGGGAACATTTTAACATCTCGGGGGGTTTGCTTGTTGAATTTCCATCCCTGAGGGTCAGGAGGGAGCCAGCAGCACCAGCACCAGATCCCTGTCCCACAGAGAATATGGAGTTTTCAGCCACTTGAGCAATGCACAGCAGAGGGAGAAATATATGCCTCAGCAAACTCCTTTTGAACTTTCCTGAGCAAAAAGCCACGTGATAAACACAAAACTGGAATTGTTTTGGGTGAGTCTTGGGCCGGACGATTTGATAACAGCTCCTCCCTTGCTTTGGTCAGTTATTCCTGTGTTACTCCTGGGATAAAAGTCTCTCCTGGCCACCCCTGCAGGCTCCCCCTCCTGCAGAGAACACACAGGATCACCCTGGAATGAGGAGGAGATGGATGCACTGAAAACACCATTAACAAAATAAATCCTCATCTAAAATCTTATCAGAGCTGGAGCAACCAGGGCACTTGATCTCCTGTCCTGGGCAGCTCTGAACCTTTCATTACTGGGCTCACTGGACCAGAGAGGCTCCCAGGGTGTGCCTCTGGATGAGGTGATGAACAATTTATGGGGCCGTGGCCTCCCCACTTAACTGCAGGCACTGGCCCGTGGTGGAGTTTGCCAACCTCGCTGTTCCCAGCAAGAACCAACATTTTATCTGCTGTCAGTTTAGCAAATCCATTCCCCCGGCCCCCTGCACTGCCTGTGCTCATTAACCATCCCCCACTGTCTCCCTGGCGAGGGGTGTTAATTTTTACAGGCCTTGCTCAGCGAATCCCCACCGCAGCGCGTTCCCCAGGCCCTGGAGCGGGGTTTGTGCGAGGAAAGGCTCCTCCATGGCCTCGGGGACACTGATGCTTCTGTGGCCTTGAGACCTTCAGGAGACCTTCCCTGAGTGGAAGGCAGTGAGGGCATTGCACGGACAGCAGCACTTTGGGCCTTCCTTAGCTCAGATCTTCACTTTCTGGGAGAGTTTATGGCTCTCTGGCAGTGAAAATGCTGTTGTAGATCAACACAAATGGGTGGATTTGTGTCCCCGGCCTTCTCCACGCTCTGAGGTGGCTTTGGGCAGTCTGCTCCCCTAACTCGGTATCAAGAAGCTGTTTAATGAGGATTGCATCCATCGGGATTCATGTGCGCTGATCCCACAGGAATTACACTGTGTTTAGAATTAGGGAAAAAGGGAATGCTGTGTTATGGCAGGAAAGAGAGACAC
Organism: Pachycephala philippinensis; assembly: GCA_013397055.1. Lineage (NCBI taxonomy): Eukaryota > Metazoa > Chordata > Aves > Passeriformes > Pachycephala > Pachycephala philippinensis. Next base: position 507,555 of record VWZT01013065.1, read on the forward strand.
AGAGGAGATGATAATGGAAGACCTGCCAAGAAAATCCATGGATTCTGAGACTGCCAGTGCGGGAGTCACAAAGCAGCCAGGAAAACGAGATTTTCTTCCATGGGGATTCCTGCCATCACTTGGAGAGCAATCCCAGCTGCTGGAATGCAGGCCCAGGCCTGAGCTGGCTCTCTGGGACATCCAGACACACCGAGGGCAGTTCAGCCACCATCTCTCTACACCTTTGCTAGGAAAGGTTCGGTCACTCCCTGGAGAAACCCATCCCTTGCTCCACTGCCCGCAGACGAACCCAGCCAGCCTGATCCAGGCCCTGCAGGAGCAGGAAGGTCTGCTGGGATTATCTGGGGCTGGAGCAAGGCTCTGCCCAGGCCGGGGAAAGCACTGGCAGCCTCGCTCAGGAGCGATGGAGGGGCTGGGCTGTGAGTCACTGGGAGGCTGGAGCCAAACTGGCAGAACAATTGTGAGTCTGTGCGTGTGTGAGCGAGGCAATAACTCTCCTTGCCTTGGTGACTGGGATTGATGGGCCTCTGCTCTTCCCATCTTTGGAGATCCACGGGTTGATATTCCCTGCCCTGTGCCCAGCCGTGCCATCACTGCAGTCTGGCGCCAGCCCCGGCGGTGTAAATAAGGCTCATTCCTCAGCTGCCTGCCTCAGCCCCTCTGCCTGGCACACACCAGGCCCCTTTTGGCTCCTCATTGTTCTGGGGCTGGCAGTAGGTTCACACAGGCTGGGAAACAGCCCCTGAAAAGCTGCTGGTGCAGGGAAGGGAAGGTCAGGCTGGAGAAGGCAAATGAATCAGGCTGAACAGTGAAGGAGGATAACCAGGAGGGTGCTCAGCACTGTGCTCAGCTCCCCCAGGGCCTGCACTGCACTCCAGCACTGCTGCTCAGACTCACCAGCACAACCCCAAACTCCTCAGGCAGGTGAGCCCTGCGAGTGCAGAGCCTTAATGCAGGCACTTAACTCCTTAATAATATTCCCGTTATTGTTATGGCCCTGCTGTGCCTGCTGCAGCTCCGCAGCTTTGATTCCAATTGCCACTGACATTTGGAAATGTGCTGATTCAATGGAACCGCCTCTCCCTCACTCCTCGGGAGCGCTGGGAAGAGCTGCAGCTCTCTCGGGAGGGCTGGGAAGAGCTGCAGCTCTCTCGGGAGGGCTGGGGACTCGCGAGGCAGCTCCTGGTACCCCTGGCTCTGACGTGGGCTAGCCTCTGACAGTGCCGCCTGTTTATTCCGGGCACAGGTGGTGTCTGCTGGGAACGAGCAGCTCCTTCCTGGGGTTCCTGGGCTGCTCCCACCTCTCCTGGAGCCCCTCTGCTCCCTGCAGCTCGGCCCTGCCCTGAGCCCCCGCAGGAGCTCCCACAGGTCAATCCACGCCCGAGGTGCAGATGGCAAACGTGGCCCAGGCCAGAGCCCAGAGCACCGAGAAGGTTTCACCGCCCACGTCCGGGTTCTGGGAGCAGCCAGCTCTGGGAACAGCTCTCAACACTGACAACCCTTTGCTTTGCCTTCAGCTGCAATCTCATGCCAAAATCGTGTAAACAATTCCAGAGCCAGGCGCGCTGGGCTGGCAGGCACGGGCTGCTCCCCTCCCTGGCTGCCTGGGCACAGAGCCAGCACCAGCAGTGTCAGGGCTGGGTCCGGGTTCAGGTGGACAAGGCCGGAGCCCCTCGTGGCCCCACTGGCTCTGGGGGCAGCAGGAGGGCACTGCCCCATCTCCCCTCTCTTGCTGTCTGGGCTCCTGGGGTTAGAGAATGCTGGAGAAGCTGCCCCAACGTACACACACATTCTCCTTTTTACCATTTTATCCATGTAGCCACCCATTTTTACATTAAACTTTCATTATTCTATATTCAATATTATTCTTTATTCTATATTATTCTATCATCTATGTTATTCTATAATCTATACTATTCTATATTCCGTATTATCCTATACTCTATATTTACCTTATTATTCTATCAAGTCTATCTTTTATCAATTTACTAACCCTCCAACAACCCCCCAGCTAAACCC
>VWZT01013065.1:509715-526827 GCA_013397055.1 Pachycephala philippinensis
TATATTTATATATATATATGCACATCTATGTATTTTCCCTTTTATGCCTTGATTAGAACTGTGGAAATTCTCAAAGATTAAAGTGGAGAAGTGCCTGGCTGGGACCTTTCTGCTGGCTGCACCATTAGCTTTAATTGCCTGCTAATAGCTGCGGGTTCAGCTCCATCCTGCCGTGCACACAGAAACGCCTTTGGGGGAGTTCCGTGGGATAATGATCCCTCATCCTCGCCGCTCTCACGGAAGCAGCCACACTGGTGGCAGGGGGATGCTCCTGGGTGTGCAGAGCTCCCAGAACCTTCTCTGCCACCTCAGGAGATCAGATTTTTGCCCGGCCTGGTCCCTTCCTGATGTCTGGAGCCTCTGACCTTTTCTCCCTGGTGTCCCAACTCGCTCTGACCTGCACTGTCTCCCCAAACCGGGTCTCTCCTGCATTAAAGACAGACAGAATGTATTGTCCCAAGTCGTGTCACCCCTCGAGGGCCAGCTTGTCACAATATCTTAGTGTCTGCGTTGGTCTAAAGAGCTTTGACAGAGAACCCCATAAAATCCTAAAAGGGTTTGGGTTGGAACCACCTTAAAATCCATCCCATGGCACCCCTGCTACAGAGAGAGATACCTTCCACTGTCCCAGGGTGCTCCCAGCCCTGTCCAACCTGGCCTTTTTAAATCAGTTTCATCACTTTTGCCATGGTTAAACCTTCCCCTGCCACAGGCACATTCCCCACGCACAGGATTTTGGGACCATTTGTTTCCGTGTTCTCGTTTTGTTTCAAAGACGTCAAAGTGCTTTGATAAGTCAAGAGCGGCTCGTTACACCTTGCAGGGTTTGTTTTCGTTTCCTTTTCAACTTCCCTTCTCCAGGATCCCTTTATTGTTGGAGACACGTGGAATTTCAGATGAGAAGCCTCTGTGAGAGGCTCAGTGAGAAGGGTTTGACTTCATCAAACCAAAATGACTCAACAGGGATGGAGTGAGCAGCTCCAGCAACTTCCACAGAACAGGGTCAGGATTTTCATTACTTTGGAACCTTCCAGTCTGAGTTGTTATTGTGCATGTGGTCTTATTTCTCTCACTCCGAGGTTTGATGGCCAGAGGAAAGGATGAAGGCAGAAATAGTAGAGTTCCCCATGGATCTCAGATCTTAAACCCCAAGTGTTCCTATAGAATTCTCCCGGGGCTGTGGTGATGTTGTAACAGATTCCCACAGATCCCCTTACGGCACACTTTGTACATTTTTATTATTTATTTGGTGGAGTTGTTCTGATGCAGTTCTGCCTCCCGCTTCCCCTTGGAGGGCAGGGCAAAGCTCAGGTCAGGCTCTTCTGGAAACAAGGAAGATCTCATTAAACCTGGCCGGGAACAAGGGGAGCTGTACCCTGGTGTGGGGCTGGATTTCCCTCAGAAGTGTCCCAGCCCATTGAGGGACAGCATCAGAAAGGCTCAGTTTAAATTATGCATGGAACTTCTGATAATTCTGTACCCTGAGGAGTTCGGGAAGGGGGAGGCTGGGAGGATTTGGGGAGGGAGGAGAGTTTGGAAAGACGGATTTACTGAGGCAAGTCCAGGTGCTTTAGGGTTGGGTTTTTGTTTTTCTCCCCAGCAGCAGCTTTGGGCTGGGGGCAGATGTAGGAACCAGGATTACAGAGAACAACCCAAATCCAAGCCCCCCTGCCCATTTCCCACAGCTGCATCTGGGTGCACACAGGTTTTGCTTTGGGCTGTGGTGTTCCACAACTTCAGGAAAAGCAGAAGCAGAATCTGAGGAGGGTTTCATCCCTATTTTTTTTGCACCACACATGGTGCACTGAAAATCCCGAATTTAATGTGGCTCGTGGGGATCTGGAAATGAGATGTTTTGTTTTGCTCCCTCGTCTTCTGATGACAGATTAGGGAAATGTGAGGCAGTTTCTGAAACGAAACTGGGAGAAGAGAAGCTCTGAGAACATTGAATTCCTAAATGCTCTGGAATATTTTAAAGTGGGAGACTCGGGCACATCAATATGGATTGACCAAACATTTTGGTGTGAGGAAATCTGCAGCTTTGGCACAAGAACAACCCAAACACAGGAGTGGGAAAGAATTCCCTGGGGCCTGGTCTGGCTTACTCCCACTGGGAAATGTTTCCAAACCCAACCGCCTCACGGAGAGCTCCAGCAATCAGAATTGAGAGTTTTGTCCTCAATTCATTGTCTGCAGAGATCCCCCTGGGAGCAGCAGCATCGCCAGCAGTGCCAAAGGCAGGAGAAAATGGGGTCCCACCAAGGATGTGGGGTCAGTTCTCAGCTGAGGTGGACCCAGCCTGTCCTCTGAGCACAGACAATCCCCACTTCTGCCAGGCCCAGCCGAATTTCCACCACCTGGCTATATTATTTTGGGGAAAACTTGTTCTTTCCTCTCACTACAAATCTGTAGGTTGGGAGTGATGAAAAAGGCTCTGAAACTTCCCCTGGAAGGAGCTGGAAAAGTAATGGAACAGAAAATAAAAAGAGGCTGGAAAGAAAAAGCAATCTGCCATTAATTTTTTTCAACTTTTTGCTTGACTGGAAAAATTGAAAAATTTTCAATTCAGGTTAACTCAAAACATATTTTTCCTTCCATTTGTCCATCGAACCAAAAAAATGTTGTCTCTTAGCTCTTATTGGCACCTTTTCTTTGTGCAGGTGCTGTGGTTCATTGCCCCTATTTCGGGAGGCAGCTCCAGCTCTCTAATTGTGCTGGGGAGGCCGTGGAGCAGAAGCTCCACACGATGATTATGGGTTATTTTGTTTTAGTGGAGGAGAGGAGAATAATCGCTGGCCCACACTGTCATTTGTGTCTCCTCTCCACAGCCAGAGCCACCAAGGACTCGCATTTAATGGCGTTACCCAGGGATCCCAAACTGAGAGCTCATTTCAGGGGAAAAATGTTGTTCTGTCAGTAAATGCCACTTTTGATGAGTGAGATGCTGCTCAGGAACGTGTTGGCTTCAATCATGTTTTATTTGAGAAAAAAAAAAGCCACAGAGTGGAACTGTTTTGATTTTCCTTTTGAAGTGATTTTTCATTTTAGCTTTTTTTTTTTTTTCCCATTGGTATTAAAATTCTATTCAGTTTTTAAAAGTAGAACAGGTGGGAGAGATTTCAGTCATTAAACCCAAAAGGTTTAAGTGATCCCCAAAGCTTTTGCATCTGCTCAGAATTCTACAGGGCGAAAAATCCCATCCTGGAACTGAAGAAAATGAATGAGAAGTTGTGAAATCTCTCAGGAGAATTATAAAATCATGGATTGGGTTGGAAGGGACCTTAGGGGTCATCCAGTCCTTCCCCCCTGCCTTGGGCAGCTTCATCTGGACCAGGGTGAAGAATGGGCAAAATAATTCCTACAGAGGCTTAAAATTCCCTATGAGGAGGAAAGTCCTGATCCAAACTTGATACAGGATCTGTGTAGGGTTTTTTTAGTTTATATAAAGTACTTTGGGAGCTGCCCATTTCCCGCGTGGATCTGGGGCTCTGGTGCCACCCAAGATACAGGAGAGACTTCCAGCAGCTCAGGGATCCCTATCCTGGGGTGCATCAGAGCTTTGGGGATCCCACAGACACCTCCCATTTCATCCTGTGCCCCCTAAATGGGGCTGTTTGTGGGGTCCCCAGTGCCTGAGCCAGAAGGGAGCTGAGCACAGCGCCCCTGGACTGGGGCACAGCACCCTCACACCCCTGGGATCAGCCTGAGGAGGGGAATGGGATGGGGGAGATTCCTTCACCTTTTAGCAGGGACAGCACCCAGGGAACGGCCGGAGCTGGGCCAGGGCAGGCTCAGGCTGAGATCAGGGAAAGGTTCTTCCCCCAGAGGGTGCTGGGCACTGCCCAGGCTCCCCAGGGAATGGGCACGGCCCCGAGGCTGCCAGAGCTCCAGGAGCGTTTGGGCAGCGCTGCCAGGGATGCCCAGGGTGGGATTGTTGGGGGGTCTGGGCAGGGCCAGGATTGGACTGGATGATCCCCGTGGGTCCCTTGCAGCTCAGGATATTCTGGGATTTTTCTTCCTTTCCCCCTGCTTAGACCTTGTGCTCTTTATTCTGAAGCCACCCAAAACCTCTCCTGCACCTCCTAAAGCAGCACCAGCTCCACCCCAAATCTCCCCAGGCCCCTCTGGCTCCCAGCTTTGCCTCTCCCACAGTGTCCCAGCACGTCCCTGGATAATAAATCCCCCAATCCTGCCCAATCCTGCCCCAGCTCAGCTCTGGGCCTTTCCCCTCTCCCTCAGTGCTTTGACAGTCGCTCCCTCCCCACCTTTTGTCATAACATGGCTCGATGGGAGCCCAATCAACCGGGACTGACAGTGACTGACGTGTGATTGACGTGTGATTGATGAGTGATTGACGTGTGATTGACGAGTGATTGACAACAGCCGGCAGGGGCAGGGCTGGAGTCACAGACAGGAGCAGACAAGAGAGACCCCAGCCCGGGCAAACGTGTCCCTGACATGTTGGGAACAAGCGGCTGGGAGAGCTCCTGGGGATTCCAGGTTCCATCTGTGCCCTCTGATCCCCGGCCCGGCCACCCCGGGAGGTTTCGCCTCTCGGGGCAGATTTTCAGTTCCCAAATGGCTCCAGCGCTCCCTGCCCCGGGCGTTCCTTGCAGTTGATCTCGGATGTGTCAGCACTTGGAGCACGGTGTGGGAGGGGGCCGAGCGGGGCAGCTGAGGGTTCTCTGCTCACACCAGCTCCCGCTCCCTCCCCTCCTTAGGTGGGCTCAGTTCTCCGAGGGATTCTGCTCCTGCCAGGGGGCACACAATAAATCTGTGCCAACGCTGGTGGGTGCAAAGCAGGGCTCCTCCTGTGGTGGTGGGAACAAAGGCATTGGGAGAAGCTCAGTTTTCTCCTTCCTCCTTCAGAAACGGAATTTGAAGACAGAAAGGAATAATTACCCATTCCATCTTAATTACCGGGAGTGGAATTTCTTCTTTTGATCCAGGGCACGTTAAAGCCATTCAAACAATTCCTTGAAAATGATACAGCTGAACTGAACCTGAGCAAGTTCTCAGCCAGTGACCACAGCACAACCCGGGGAGAAAAGGCTTTCTTCTGCTGAGGCACTGCCACGTGGCAGTTCCAAACAGGCTGTTTTGGGAAAGAACTGACATTTTTCATCCCAAAAAAGCCCCATTCAGATGTGTTAGGGGAAGAATTCCTTCAGCCAAAGGGTAAATCTGAAAAGCTCTCACTTCCAGCCTCCCTATAGGGTTTAACCCCAGCCAGCAGCTCTGTCCCACCCAGCTACTCCAGTGGGACAGGAGAGGATCCAGAGGGTGAAAGGGGTGTCCCCAGGCTCTGTGCTGAGTTTGGGGCCACTGAGAGCCCCAACAGGCCGGGGGCTTCCTCCCACAGCCAGGGTGTGATGTACAGCACCAATCCCAGCCTGGGGTCTCAATGGCTGCCCTTCGAAAACGGGATCCAGGAGCTGCAGGAGAAATCCTGATCCCATCCCTCTGCCCTGCCCGTCCCGGGTGCTGCCCGGGAGCAGTGGGCACCTCCATCTCCCTGCAGACCCTGCTGTTCCTCCCCACCATCAGATCACTCTCCCCGATAATTGCAGGGAATTGTTTTGCCCCCCCAGGCTCAGGGGGCTTTGGGTTTCTTGTTGTCACTGCAGGATTTTTAACAAGTGGATGAGAGAAACCCAAGCTGTGCTGCCGGGTCCCAGAGCCAGGCAGGGCAAGGCAGTGTTGTGATTTCTGTGCCTCCAGCCCCACTCCCTGGGAGAGCTATTTGTGGCGATGCTTTCAAGCTCCAAATCAATGTGCAGTTACTGTTTACCATGAAAATGAACATTTCAGCCTCTTCCACTAAAAGGGAGAGAAATTTTCGAGTCACCTGCCACTTAAATGGCATCTCGCACACAGTCACTAATTTAATGCAAATCTGATACAGTTTTCTTGTATTTGTCATTTCAGAGGATTTTTGTGCTTGTAGTTTTTATGCAAATGCTGCTGCTCCAGTGCTAACTGGGGCTGTGCAGTGATCACTTCAATACCAGTAATTACAGCTCGGTGTCTGTGCTGCCTCTCTGGCACCTCTCTTTTATTGCCGGCAGAGAAGTGAGATCTCACTGTCAGCATGGCAGTGGGGCTTTGTTTGCAGCGCCTTTCTGCTCTCCGAGCCTGATCAATATCAAAATCTCAGCAAATGTTCCAGGTGACAATAAACAGAACCCTGTGGATGTGGGGAAAAGCGACAAAACCTGAGGAGAGAAGAAAAGGACTTCAAGCCTTGCTCTGCCCTTCAGCAGAAATGGCTCTTCTGACCCCACTGGGGCTCGGCACAGCCCCCTCTGCCCAGCCCCCCGTCCTGCCTGTGGCCAGGTGGACACACTGAGGACCTCAGGGATTTACTGCTTGGCCAAGGAGAGAGTGGCTGAATCTGGGCAGTTTCCCAGGCCAGCCAGGGAGAGGAGAGGAGCCCACCCGATTTTCATGGCTCTCTGAGGTCCCTCCTGACCCCTCAGTTTGCTCAGCACCAACTGCGCTGCTGCTGCTCCTTCCTACAGAATTCCAAAATACTTTCTCCCCGTGGCAGCAGAGCAATCCCAACCCCAGTTTGCACTGGTGCAACTGGAGACCAACCCAATTTGCTCAGCAAACGCTGCCAGCCCAGGGTCTTGCCCCGGGTCCTGCTCCCACCACCAGCCACAGCCCCCCTCTCAGATCCCGCAGGTTGGCTCTGGGAAGGGACAGAGTGAACTCGGTGACAGCCCAGGATGAAACATGACACACAATCATTGCTGAGCAGAGATTAACGGGCAGCCTTGGGGGAAAAAAAAAAAAAAAATAGAGAACGTTTCATTTTGTCCTCAGTGCTCTTGACAGGAGAATCGTCTGCGAGTTACTCAGAGCACGGTGAAAGCTGAGCTGAGCGCTGCTGGCTGCGGCTCCTCGAGGATCCGGGAACGAGGGTGACTCCCCAGCCCTTCTGCTTTGATAGAGATAAGGCTGAAATACACTTCAGATCAGCTCGGGCTGCGGGGAGGTGATGGGCAACGCGGCAGAGGATGCGAGTGCAAAATGTAAACAGCAACGCGAGGAGGAAATAATTGAAAAGAGTCTGCCAGGCAGAACGGGAGACCGGGAGAGGTCAGCGCCAGCCGCCGCCTTCTGCCGGGGTGTGCGGGGAAACCGCCGGGATCCTGGCAATTAAATCCCTGGCACGGAGGAGCTGCTGCGCGATGGGAACAGCTCCGAGCTCGGAGCAGAGCCGGGCACCTTCTGTACTTGGCACTGCCTGGCCCGGCACGGGGGGAGAGCGAACAAATAGCTCGAATCGGCAAAACCTGGGGAAACCGAGGCGCGGGGCAGTGATCGCTCCACTGCAGGTGGTGTGGGGAGAGATTTTGGAGCAGCACATTTTTGTTTTTCTGCACTTTAAGCTGAAGCCTCATGCGTTTGTTTGTCCTGCTCCAGGAGGGGCTGGAACAGGCTGGGGGATCACCTTGGGGGGACCACAGGGACCCCACAGCACGAGGGACACCCGCAGTTCCCACTGCAGGTCAGGTCAGGGAGCGGAGCTGGGAGATGCTGAGGTTTGGGATTGAGGATGAGCTGCTCATCCAGGGCCACACAGCCCCAGAAACAAAAGGTTCTGGTCCTTCAGAGGAGCTGAGTCCTGCCCAGGGCTCAGCAGTGCCGTTCAGCTCATTCCTCTCCAGGATCTTGCTCCCTGACCCAACTCCAGGCATTCTGGTGCCAAAAAAAGCCAGGAACCATCAAGGCCAGGTGTGCAGATCCCAGATCTCTGAGCCCAGCAAGGGGCTGCGAGAGTCTGGATGAGCGGCAGAGACTTCCAGGGGGAGCTGGAAAGGTGCCAGGGCCGGGCTTTGGGCTGATTTGCATGAAATGCAGATAAGCACCACCAACCCCTTTCAATCCTGATGAGGCCCTCGAGCTGCTGGAGCACCCCGAGGGCCGCAGGAGAAGGCAGCAGGACGGCCCCAGGGACTGAGGGCCAGGGACCCCAGCTCTGAGCTTTCTGCTGCTCCAGGCTGTGCTGACCCATCCAGGAGCCTCAGCAACGTCCCTCATGTGTCACTTCCAGGTCAGCAGGCGCTGATCACTCCCAGAGTGCTTTCCTTTCAGACAGGATCCAAAATGTGCCTGGCGGAAATGGAGTCCTGGAATGGTTTGGGTTGGAAGGGACCTTAAAGCCCATCCAGTGCCACCCCTGCCTTGGGACACCTCCCACTGTCCCAGGGTGCTGGGACACTCCCAGGGATCCAGGGGCAGCCACAGCGTTTCCCTGACTGTTCTCCGCTCTGCACAAGTTCAGGAATGTTTAGGAACGAGAGTCACCACCCAGCTCCGGGCTGCTGTTTTGGTGTGGTAGAGGCAGAAGGAAAGGCAAGAGGATGGATTTTTATGAGTACTGAGAGAGGCAGATTATTATGGCTTTACTGAATTACTATATCACCAAAAGGTTAAAAAGGGGCATCTTTAGAATACCTCCAAATTGTTCTTTCTGCTTTCTTGAAGAGGAGACAAAGGAAAAAACTAAATACAAATGAAATTAAATCAAATGAGTTCCTGGACTGCTTAATCTGGTATTTTACCCCCATTTAAACCCTCCCTCAGGAGACGAGACTGATTTAATAAGCCTGAGAGATGTTGCGGCGACGACTAAAATGCCTCGATGAAAGCACAACTTGGCTGGGGCTGCATTAGCCTGGGAAACTTGTTCCAGCTTCTTAAAAGGAGCCTTTTAATCCATTCTGGAGATGGAAAGAAAGGATCAGGCAGAAGACATCCATAAAGAGGAAAAAAAAGCTCCATGCATTTAACGCGGCTCTAATTGCAGTGCTAATTGCAGGTGGGACAGTTTCACTGGGGAATCCATCGGAACGCACTGGAGGCCAGAGGCACCTCCAGTTCTGCGTGTCCAGAGCTGCAGTTTGCAGTGTCCAGCACCCTGCACCATCAGCAAAACCAACCTCGTCCTGCTCTGAGCAGGGCCCGAGGGGTTCAGGATGAACCCCCCACCTGGAGATGAATGTCAAAAATAAGAGACAACTCTTATTTTTAATTAAAAATAAAAACATTGTATTAAAAAGAAAATTAGTTAGAATTGGCCACAACCAAAAAAAATTAAAAGCCGGGATCACAGGGATCCGAGACTCTTTCAGCCTGTATGGCTGCAAACCCAAAGCAGAGATCCACAGCGTTGGGCTGGCTCTAGCTAATCCAAAACCAGGAATAATTAATTAAGTCCCTAGATAGGGTAAACGCCACTGACCACAACACTGGGCTCCAACCCACAGTTAGTCTGGGGCTAAAAACTGCCTCCCCACCTTCTGGCCAGCCCTTTTATAACCTTCTGGCCACAGCCCTGACCGCCCACAGTCCGGCCCCCATAGTCCATAATTATTGGAGGAGTCTTGGGATGAGGTAATCTTCTCTGGCCAATGGCTCGTTGTCTCTGGGTGGAGCAGTCTTTAGGTGATGTCACTGGTTTTTGTGGCGGGAAAAGTCCTCCTTAAAATTCCTTCTCTCCATGGAGACCAGTTGCAGTCTAACGGCCAGGTGCTATTCTAAGCTCAAGAACCCTGAGGAGCACTTTTGTAAGAGCCTGTTTGCCTCTGTGTGGGGGTAAACCTGAACAATGGATTAATAAAACTTTCAAATCAATAAAGGGTGATTTCAAACTGGGGAACATGGGAAACCATTAGGGAATTTAACTGTCAACTGGGGAAAACTTCAACAATTAATTAACTTTAACAACTTGTTAATTCAGGCTCCAGATAATTAGAGATGCAAAAGCCAACCTCCTGATAGCCATGCATGACAATTCCCCCCTTTTTGCGAAGTCCATTTGGCTTTTGCATTACCCAAAGGTGGACATCTCTTCCTCAATGGTCTGGAGGTTCATAAATTGGTGATACACCTTTTGGGCCCTTAGGTTTTTCCTCTTGTCCCTCTGTGAATAGTGGACCGTCATGATTTTCTGATTTGGTTTCGTGTTCTGATTTGCCTGCAGTTCCTGGATTTGGGGCATACTAGAAACAACAGAGGTTATTAATCGAATAAAACAAGGGATAAGGCAAGGGAGAAATATTAAACCAACCAGGGAGAAACCAACAATAATCAAAACCTTCTTCCACCATTCTCCTTGGAAGATACTGTTCCACCACTCAGCAGTTGTTATGGAATGTCAACTTTGAACAGGAACATGAGCAATCTTTCTAATGTTCTGTGTAATTTTTAGAATTGCCTCTCCATGGTCATCAATATGGAGGCAGCAGTCTGAAGTATTAAACTTCCCCCATACTCCTCCTTCCTCTGCGAGTAAGTAGTCCAAGGCCAGTCGGTTCTGGTAGACAGCTGCTCTGGTCTGTGATTGCTGGGTGTTTAAAAGTTCGATCACCATGGTGGTTTGGTTGGAAATTACCTCAGTTAAGGCTTGGAGTCTGATTATCCAATTCAGCATGTAAATTGGGGTTCTGTATCCCCACATCCCGTCCTGTGCCCAGGTAGCAGGTCCATAGACCTCCAGGATGCGTTCGGGCGACCACTCCTCATCCTTCCACCTCTGGGTTCCCCCAATTACATGCCTTTTGTCTCTCCTGAGTTCATCATATAAGGGAATTCCCAAATCATTCCCTGCTTCTTCAGATAGTAGGAAGAAGCTGGGTTGTATGGCTCCCAAAGTGTAGCTTCCTCGCCATTCTGCGGGCAACTTGGAATAGGCTTTCTTCCCACATATCCAATGGAGTTCATGTGGGGTTTCCCAAAACTCAGGCCTAATGTTGGCAGCAGAGGTCCAGTATTTAGAGATACGGGGGAGAACGGAGTAGGGTTGGGTGTTGGGATCCCAACACTGGTAGAGTTGCTCACTGGGATGCAAAATACAGTTCTTGTTCCTGATCTTTTCTTTGGACCAAAAGACCTCCGGTTCCTTGGGGATCCACCATTGTTTGGAGCCATCAGTAACTAAATACCTTTTGCACACTGTCTCCCCAACTTCTTGTATAAATCGTTTTCCCTTCCTCCATATACACTCTTCTCCAATAACTGTGTCTGCCAATGAAGATCTGGAGATCAAGGAGCTTCCCAGCCCTTCCTCCATCCAGCCCTGCCAATCCCATCCCTGCCAATCCCACCCCAAATGCTCTCAGCTGTGGTGGCTGAGCTCAAGCTGCCGTCCCTCCCACACTGCCCCAGCTCTGCATGTCTTGCACAACACGCGGCTGGAATTTGGGGTTTGTGGATGCATGGAGGGAGGCACAGGATCCCAATCCCACCCATCCCGCTCTCCTGCAGCGGCTGTGGTTCAGGGAAGCTGCTCTTTGCCTAAATCTGTCTGTGTGGGGCTCAGGGAACACTCTGAAATTGTTCACACCCAGCGTTGTCCCAGTGAGGGCAAACACAAACCTCTCTGCGCACGCTGGTCAATTCCTGACCTTGGAATATAATCCCAGGAGCTGTTTTCAGCAGCTGGGTGGCAGAGCAGGCTTTCCAGGTGCTGGACTGTGTCTGTCACTTTGTGACTGCAAAGAATCACTGTCAATGTGCTTTTCTTTCACCCCAAAAACACCAGAGAAGCTTCCCCGCTCCGGATCCCACCACTCAGAAGTAACTCTCACTCTCAGAACTGATTTCCTGCTCATTTTGTGGCTCGGCAGCGTTGTCAAGAAAAGCCTCCCTGCAATTCTCCTGTCACAGGTGCAGGGACAAAGGCAGAGATTTGGTGTTTAGAGCAGAAAGACGCAGGGAGAGGATGCAGGAATGACTTCAGGCCTTGGCTCTGGAGTCTGGTAGAGCTCAGCCCTGCACAGCTGAAATCTGTTGTTTATCTTGGTGGCTAAATGGGGATTTAGCCAACGAGACCTTTTCCCGCTTAACTTTCACAAGTTTTAGTGAAACCTGTGATACTCCACATGTATCCACACTTGCAGGCCTTTTTGATTTATTAGTGAAATGTTTTCACTGAAAAGTTTGACTGAAAAAATAGAAAAGCTGTGCCATGACTAAAATTTCCATTAAAAAAAAAAGTCAATGTCTGTTTAAACACCTTATTTTTAAAAAACAGAGTCATCAGTAAATCCGGCAGCAACAGCAGCAGCCAACTGCTAAAAGGTTGGCATTTATAAATCCACTTACAAGAAATATTTCAATTTCTAGTCAACTTTCGCAAGACACAACCCCACAACAAAAGCAAACCCAGACATGCCATGAAAAAATCAATGCCTGTTTCAGGCTTCAGACTTTGATGAGCTCCACTGAGGTGAAATGCAAACCCGTGCCTGCCAACGGCGAGCGGTGAGAGCCCTTTCTGTGCAGCAAATGCAAAATCCTTCATCGGCTGCTGAGAGGAGCTGGTTTGAATTGCACAGACACGGCTTGGGACAGCAGCACCGTGTGACACCTGCGGGACAGGGAGGGGAGGAGCTGGGGGTTCAGTGCCCCCAGCACTGAGGGCTGCAGGAGCAGGGCAGGATTGATCCCTCGTGGATGGAGATGGAGCGGGCTCTGGTTAAAGGATTTATTCTCCCGGTGCTTTATTTTGCTCAGTGGAATATCAGTGAATAACACAGGATCACAGAGCAGCAGAGGGGGTGGGGTCAGGGGTGAATCCCACACATTGCTCAGAGCCCTCGGGATAGAAACCCAAGCTCGGCTTTCACTCCAGGAATACACCATGAAGGGCAAAACCCTTCTCAGGGAGTGCAAACCCTTCTCAGGGAGTGCAAAACCCTTCTCAGGGCATGCAAACCCTTCTCAGTGAGTGCAGAACCCTTCTCAGGGAGTGCAGAACCCTTCTCAGGGCATGCAAACCCTTCTCAGGGAGTGCAGAACCCTTCTCAGGGAGTGCAGAACCCTTCTCAGGGCATGCAAACCCTTCTCAGGGAGTGCAGAACCCTTCTCAGGGAGTGCAGAACCCTTCTCAGGGAATGCAAACCCTTCTCAGGGAGTGCAGAGCCCTTCTCATGGAGTGCAGAACCCATCTCAGTGAGTGCAGAACCCATCTCAGTGAGTGCAGAACCCTTCTCAGGGAGTGCAGAACCCTTCTCAGGGAATGCAAACCCTTCTCAGGGAGTGCAGAGCCCTTCTCATGGAGTGCAGAACCCATCTCAGTGAGTGCAGAACCCATCTCAGTGAGTGCAGAACCCTTCTCAGGGAGTGCAGAACCCTTCTCAGGGAATGCAAACCCTTCTCAGGGAGTGCAGAGCCCTTCTCATGGAGTGCAGAACCCATCTCAGTGAGTGCAGAACCCATCTCAGTGAGTGCAGAACCCTTCTCAGGGAGTGCAGAACCCTTCTCAGTGAGGGCAAACCCTTCTCAGGGAGTGCAGAGCCCTTCTCATGGAGTGCAGAACCCATCTCAGTGAGTGCAGAACCCTTGTCAGGGAATGCAAACCCTTCTCAGGGAGTGCAAACTCGTCTCAGTGAGTGCAAACCCTTCTCAGCCCAGGCTGGGGCTCGTTTTGAGTTGAGGCTTGGCAGTGGTTGGTGATGCTTTGAGGGGCTGATTGTGGGGAGGGCAGGGGAGGCTCCCCTGGGCTGTGCTGACAGAACCAGGGAGTTCCTCGGTGGCTTTGTCCTCCAGGTGCTCAGGGTTTGTCCCTCCTCTTCCCCCTCCAACTCAGGTTTAAGACAACCTCGGACTGGAGCAGCCCCAGCCCTGCCCTGTCCCCTCTCTGCTCTCTGTCCCCATGCTGGGTTAACGACAGGAGCAAAGCCAGGGCTGTGCTCCCCCTCTCTGCTGGCTGGACCTTGTGAGTCCTGCCTGATGTAATTTAAAAGCTTAACTCTTGTTTAATTTCATGGGTAACTTTGAGAATCTGTGACCTGGGTGAGCACTTCGGGACCTGTCTGTGGTTTGATGCAGGAAATGGGCAAGGTTTGGATGCTGCTGAGATTCTCACAAGCATCACTTCATAATGCCCCCAGGGCTCCCAGAGGTGAAAGCCTTCGGTCTGCACAGCTCCTGCCTCACCTCAGAGAGAGATTCCCGATTCCTGCTCATTTAGGGGGCAGCGGGAGGGACACAGAGCAGCACTTCCCCACCCAATTCAGAATCAGAAACCCCTCAGAAATCCCCATCTGCCTAAAGGCCAAACTATCCCCAGCAGGAACAAACTGAGCTTGGTGAACAGAGATTGTCAGAGCTTTGGAAAGGCTGAGTCCACCTGTACAGAACAGCGATTGCACAATTCCCTGTGGGGACAAGGATTCCTTCCCAAGAGTGACCCTGGGACACCTTCAGAGGCAGCAGGAGCTGCCCTGGGCAGTGACAGCCCAGCCTGGGGACAGACCTGGCTCGGAGCCCTGCCCCAGCCCCCCAGCTTTTCACAGGGGCAGAACTGGGCAAGGTCCTGCAAGAGGAGCTTGAGCTCTGCTGGGATGGGCTTGGGGCATGAACACAGCCACACCCCGGGATTTATTGTCCAGGGAAGAATCCCTTCCTTCCCTCCGGCCGGTCACTCCTCAGGGCTGGTTGAGAGCTCGCTTCTGTTGTTCCGACTCAGTTTCCAGAGTCAGCCCAGGCCAGTCCAAGTGAAGCTCTTGGAACCAAAGGCAGACAGTCCCCCCTGCTGCTGGGACATTCCTGCCTGGGAGGGAGCTCGGGGACAATCAGAGCCGTGACACCGGGCCCTGAGCACGAGACACGGACCACAAGCCAGGCAAGGAATTATTACTCCTGCTTCTGTTCCATTATGCTTTATGCTAAAAGACTGAAATGATCAATGCCGTGTTAATAAATTTCATTTGGCTCATTTAACAGATGACTTAGTGGAGGAGTGAGTTTGGCTACGGCCAGTAATGAATTAATAACTATGCAAGGAGCACATTCCCTCACAGAAATACTTCATCCTGGCGTAATTCTTTATTCCAGGGGAAACACGGATGCTCTGCAGGACCGTGCTGCCTCTCTGGAAGCACAGGTGTGACCCAGATTGGGGGACAGGAGTGAAGTGTTCCTTTAGGGTTAAAGGAGTTGCCTTCCCAGCTGGCCCCCATTGTTTCCTCACTACTGGCACCACTGATTTCCCAGTGCTTTGCAGAGTGTGGGCCTGACAGAAAGCTGGAAATGAACTTTGTCAGCTTTGCTCAGCTGCATCCAGGAGTCAATGCCCGGCCGGGCTGGTGTTGGCAGCGCAGCTTTTCCAGCTGCTGGCCCCGATCTCCTCCAAAAACCCCTGTGGACAATGCAGCAAATGGAGCATGGTCTGGATGTTCCTTATGGGGCCCTTCCAACTCCAGATATTCTGTGAGTCACCCACTTGAAGCCCCTTGGTTTTGCTCAGGGTGAAAATGTTCCCTTAGCGCTCGAGCTGCACTTTCCCCGCGCAGCCCCAGCCCGCTCCTGCTCACGCTGGCAGTGACTGATGAGGACAATTCCTCCCCATTTGCCCCGGAACAGCCTCTTGTGCAGCTGCAAACAGCACTGCTGCCTCCACAGAGCTGTCTCCCCTCCAGCCTGGCCTGCCTGGCTCCCCCAGGCCCAATTCTCCAAACCTTTCCATCATTTTTGTGGCTCCCCTGCTGGTGCGTGCTGCTGGGGGTTCGTGGTGTGTCAGACTGATGAACTCCTCACCAGGCAGGGCTGGGACTCACCTGGGCTCTCTCTGGGCAGCTCTGGCAGCTGCAGTGACCCCTGGTGCAGATGGTGCCCCTGGCGGGCCTCCCCACCCTCCCAGGGAACAATCCCTTCCCCATCTCCCCTCTATCCCTGCCCAGTGAAGTGACAGGAATGTTCCACAGACTGAGATTCCTCCTTTCAAAACACTGCCCTTCCAAACTGCCATCACTTTAACACAAAGGAAGAAAACTCTGAGCTTCCAGCCTCCCCTTCCCCCAAAACACACCTTTTTTTTGGCTGGGATCAGTGCGATTTTAGTTCCCACTGTGGCTGCTGAGCCAAAGCAGTGCCTTTCTCTCTGTGCTGCAGCTAATTTAGAATTGCTGCATAAATTGTCACTTAGCTTGGTGCCCAATACCTGACTGCAGCTCAGCTCATATTAAAAATTAGACAGGTGCTAAATGCAGCTTTAATGTTTGCACTTACAGGATGATCGTTCTCCCACTTCTCCTCTAATCCCTCCGGTTCTGTGCCAGAGAGAGGAAAGGATCCCCACAGAGCCTGGTTCGGAATTGGAGCTGGAGAAAATCCACCCTTTGCCTTCCAGCTCCTGCCCAGCCCGGGGGCCTGGGGGGTGGGAGCTGAAGGAGCAGAGCCTGCTCCGGGGTGTCTGGGGAATCACTGACGATGGAAGCAAGGATCAGGATACTCTGGATGGCAGGAATGTGACTGACAAACCTCCCATTATTTCCTGCCTGCTCCCAACTTCCCAGCTCTGATGAAAGCTTCAGTCTGGAGCTTTCCCTTTGGAAAAGGAACAAACCCAAGCTTCAGGAGTTTCTGGAGTAGAAAGTAGGAAATTTTATGGAATCATGGAATGGTTTGGGTTGGAGGCACCTTAAAGCTCATCCCATTCCCCACCCTGCCATGGCAGGGACACCTCCCACTGTCCCAGGCTGCTCCCAGCCCCGTCCAGCCTGGCCTTGGGCACTGCCAGGGATCCAGGGACAGCCACAGCTGCTCTGTTCTCAGCCCACGACTGAGCTGAGTTTTGTTAAATCAGCTGAAGTGCCCAAGCCCAGCGCCAGCACGGAGCATCCCCACAGCAGCAGCTTTTGCTGGGAATGGAAGCAGAGCCTGGAACCGCTGCCCACTGACAACGGCAGCCACAATCTCACTGCTCAGCCCCATTCATGGGACACTTCGAGGTATCGACAAAATCGTCAATATTTTATTTTTAGTTCTCCTTTTGGATGCTTGTTGAGAGTAATTCCAGAAAAGCAGGTGTGGAAAGGGAAGGTATTGTGAGCCTCAACACTGTTTTTCCATTTAGGGTTGCTGAAAGTGCTTTAAAGTTTCTGCAAATGGAAAAGAAGCCCTGTTTATTTTCCAGCCATAGTGTTGGCATGAGAAACCCAGCGGGAAGTGGCTCTCACACACAAAGGAGTTGGTTCACCCAGCTCCTCAAAAGCGCACTCAAAGCACGAGCTGGGGGGGCTGAGGGTGGAGGGGAATCGAAACTCAGGACCATCTGAGCAGCCACGAGCTCTGCACCAGCACAGGACACGGAAT
>VWZT01013065.1:527928-542914 GCA_013397055.1 Pachycephala philippinensis
GAGCCCCTAAACCCCATCGGGCTGTGAACCCCTAAACCCCCCCAGGGCTGTGAACCCCTAACCCCCCGGGGCTGTGAGCCCCTAAACCTCACCAGGCTGTGGTGAGTCCCTGCACAGGGAGGGGACAGGGCACAAAGGGGGGTTTGCCAGCGCTGAGTGGGCGCTGTGAGGGGCTGCCAGGAGGGCTGGAATGGGACATTTTCCCATGGAATTTACAGGGAAGAGCAGGAACCCTCCAAAGTGGAATGGCCTCTGTTGTGGGAACAATACCACGATCTTTTAGGGTAATTGTCAGCCTCCAGGTGCCAGTACCAGTGAGCCCATATAACCCCTGGATCCAGGAGTGAGGCCAAGAAGTGGGTGGGGGATGTGGGAAGGGGATCATGACCACCAAAGACCCCTGAGGTTCTCCAGCCCATTTCCAGAAAGGTCCAGAAAACTGGGCATGATAATTAATTTGCATAGAAAGTGAGAAACTTCTCTCTAGGGAGAGGAAAATGAACTTCTGAAAAGGTCAGGGACAAACCGACACCGATTTCCACACCAAGTGAATCATTTACCAACAACCCTCTGTGAGCTTTCGCTGACCCTCTGATGTTTCTGGCTCCTTTTGACCACAGCATCTCTGAATCCTGGGTGCTCCCCTCCCCTTAAGGGAAGTTCTCATTTGCCATCAATATTCTCCTTTCAGCAGCAGAGAAGAAGCCGCTGTTCCTGCTCTGGAACATTTTGTTGCTCACTTCACACCTGAGGCTGACACAAGCACAGGCCCAGGAGATGGGGCTGGGATGGAGCATCATCCCCTCAGAGAGAGCCCCTCTGGGAGCAGGGTGTGTGTGCCCAGGCACGGCTGCTGCTCTGTGCTTCATCCCAGCGCTTTGTGCTCCTGAAAGGCTCCTGCCCGGGGACAGTTAACGAGACAGATTAATTCATGTGGCTCCGTGCAGCAGGGCTGGGCTGTCACTGCTGGGGAGAGAGCTTTGATTGTATTATTCCCCACTGTCAACACAGGCACTTTATAAAAGATTTATGGCTAATAAAATCTTTTAGTAGTAGAGGGTCCTTGAGTTTCAATCCTGAACCTTTGGCCCTTGCTCAAATCACCGGCAGATGCCACATTAATAAAACCAGCAGCACGCGGGTGCTAAAGAGGCACCTGGCTGGCTCCTGGAGAGGTAGGGAAACACGGCACAGGGATCCTGGCAGGCTGCTTGGGCCTGATGGAATCGTTCTTTCCATGATAAAACAACCCTTTCCAGACACGACAGAGCACGCCTCACATCCACGGAGCCATTCCCCAAAAATGCAGGAGTTTGGGGTGGATGCTGCTCACTGGAACGTTTCCATCTGAAAACCTGGATCACAAATGGGGGGTGGTGGGGACAGACCTGAGCCATGGCTGGGGAAGCAAACAGCTGCAAAGTAAAGGAGAGACAGAGCTTTGGGAAAGCCACCTTGTAAAGGATCTGTTTTCAGCCTGAGCTGCAGGATGGACCAGAGGTCTGGGTCCAATTTCATCTCATTTTGTGCTTTCTGCTGATGTGTCCTCACCTCCTGCGCCGTCACTGAGCTGAGGCAGCAGCAGCAAAGCAGGGACAGAGCTCCTTCAGTGCCCAGGCTGGAACTGCAGCCCCTCTCCTGCACCCCGAGCATCCCATGTGTGCCGGGAGGGATGGAAAGCAGCAGGGCTGGGCACCTGCAGCAGGCACAGCCCTGACTCTGGACAGGAGCAACGGGGCTGGGGAAGGGCCTGGAGCCCCAGGAGCAGCTGAGGGAGCTGGGAAAGGGGCTCAGCCTGGAGCAAAGGAGGCTCAGGGGGCCCTTGTGGCTCTGCACAACTCCCTGACAGGAGGGGGCAGCTGTGGGGGACAGGGACAGGAAGAGAGGGAATGGCCTCGAGCTGTGCCAGGGTTGGATATTAGGGAGTCCTTCCTCATGGAACGCGTTGTCCAGCCCTGGCACAGCTGCCCAGGGCAGGGTTGGAGTCCCCATCCCTGGAGGGATTTGAAGCCCTGTGGATGTGGCACTTGGGGACACGGTCAGTGCTGGCCTTGGCAGTGCTGGGTTGAAGGCTGGACTCTGATCTCAGAGCCCTTTTCCAGCCTGACCACTTCCATGACCCCTTAAATCACAGGTTGTGTGAGCTCTGCTCCCCCCTGGCCTGGGGCTCTCGGGGGATGCTGCCCAGCAGCACGGACAGGACGGAGCTGTCCCAGCACAGCCAGGGCACCAAACCCTCCCAGAACTGCTCAGTCTGTCTGGGCTGGGGAGTGATGGGGGCACGTGAGGCAGGCTCAGATGAGAGGCACCATATGAACCCAGTGCCCTGCATGGAGTTCTGCTGCTAATTAAATCCTTTCTCCTGATTATTTATGACGCTCTATTTGCTGGCTCATTGGTTTTAGGGGCCATGTTGGTTTTGGTTTTACATGTCTGTGTGAGCGGGCAGATGTCACTGATCACACCCAGAATAAGGGAGTCAGGATGATCTATTGCAGAGGGGGTGAGCACAGGGCCTCTGTCCCTGGCTCTGGCACAGGACAGACAGGGAGGGAGCTGAGCCCGGCTCCTTTGGTGCCGAGGAAGGGCCACCCCTGCCAGTGGATCTGTGCCGGTTCTGCTGCTGGGTGAGGGCTGGAGAGGAGACAAGTGAGGAGCTGCACCCAGAGGTGTCTGTGAGAACACCAGAGCCAGGGATGGAGAGGAGAAATGCTGTTTGCTGCCCGTGACTGTGGGATGTTAATTGCAATTAACGGCCTTGCAAGGCACCTCTTCACACGGGCAGCAGGGACGAGGAGCTCTCACAGGTTGCTGGAAGGGCTGGAGGTTGGAGTGGTTTCGGAGCACACAGCCCTGAGGAGATCCAAGCACAGAGTCACTCTGGGCCGGGGAACCCCACGGGTCCCTGTGGGGTGTTCAGGGACATCAGCAGGAGCTGCCTGGGTTCTCCTCCTCTGTTCCTGCAGCTGCAGTCAGGCCCTGTCAGGCAGGGAAGAGCCTGAGCCAGGAGAGCTGCTCCAAAGTGCCCTGCACCGAGTGACAGCTGAACACCAGAGCTGGGGCTGGCAGCAGAGTTAACCCAGCCCTGGGGCAGCTCACAGCTCCTGCAGGGCGCTGCTGAGGCTGCTCCTCACCCTGAGAGGGACCTTGAAACCCTGGGCACCACCTAAGCCCTCTGAGGGAGCAGAGCTCAGCCTGCAAACACATCAGTTCCCTGCAGGAGACGCAGGGTTGGCTTTGTGCCGTGGGTTTGAAGGATTCAGATCCATTTTCCAGGGTGAACGACCCTTCCATGCTGCATTTATGGGGCCCTTCAGCATCAGTAACTCGACATCAACATCTCCAGCCATGGCTCCGGGGCTAGCTCTGTGTCAGGCTGTGCCTGGGGCTGCCGTGGGGTCCCCAGGGAGCCAGCAGGAGCCTGGCAGTGATGGGAGGCCGAGGCTCAGAGACCACATCCATCATTCCAGCACCGAGGCAGAAACGCCAGGAAAAGCGGGCAGGAGCAGCTCCAGGCTGAGGCAGCACAGGGATAGTGCCAGGGGTGTCTGCTGCCACTGCGAGGGCAGGAGACAGGGATGTGCTGAGAATTGCCCTCTGAAATCAGGAGGGGTTGTGAGAAGAGCACCCAGTCATTGGGGCTGGAAAAGATTCCTAAAGGTCAGCAAGTCCAGCCTTGGAATCCCACCATGGGGTGCCACATGAGCTTGGTTTGGACACTGCCAGGGATGGGCACTCACCACTGCCAGCCTGTGCCAGGGCTTAACCACTCTCCCAGTGAAGGAATCTTCCCTGATATCCAGCCTGAGCTGCCCCTGGCTGATGCTGGGTTCCAGCTCAAGCTGAACCCCAGGGCCTGTCCCCAGGTTTTTGGCCAAACCTGGTGCTCCAGCTGGGGAGTGGCACCAGAGCTCTGGCTGTCCCTGCTGGGGGTGCCTGAGGGTACCAAAGCTGCCAGAGCTGCCCCAGACCCTCTAAGGTCAGATAGAGATAAAACCCCGCGGTTTTGTGAGGCTGCAAAGGGACATTTTTATTGCTGTTCCAGAGAGTTCTCCCCAGTGTTGATTCACCCACTGCTCTGTCAGCTTGCACCTGACCTTTGAATTTACTGTATTTGCTCGAAAAGAAAACAGGTTCCTTCCCTCTCTCCCCCAGTTGTTTTGTGCTTAAAGGAAGTAGAGTTTTGTTTCAATAATCATAAATGCAGAAGGTTCCCCAGAGGGTTGTTCGAGACTCTGAGCTAGTTAAAAAGAACATTTGCATGAATTAAAGAGCAACAACGAGTCACCACTGATCTCAGCTGCTCTCTGGTGCTTAACTCGTGTCTGGAGGAGGGGAGAAGTGAGCCGGGCCTGGGGGACGTGGAGGAATGAGATGGGGGCTGTTTGTTCTGCTCTCAGAGCCTTTCCCCAGCGGCAGCCAGCGACAGCCCCTGTCCCTCGCAGCCACGGGGTCACTCTGGGCTGTGCCAAGGACAGCGAGGCCCCTGCAGTGCTCACACTGCTCCTGTCTCACACACAGCTCAGGACTGAGCAGGGAACAAAGGGGCTTTGCTCGGAGCTGCTGCAGCACACGGGGATGGAGGAGTCGGGCTGGAGCTGCAGGGCCCGGCTGGGACCCAGCTTTTCCAGGGGGCTTTTCCTTGGTCCTCCCACTGCTGACCCTGGATGAGCCCTGTATGGAACCCCCGGACTGCTGAAGTGTGGCTGAAGTGCACGGCAGCAATAAACCCCCAAAGTGTGCAAATGCACAGCTCTGAAACACCCAGATCCTCTGCAGGGCACACAAAACACACCCCGCTCCTGCCGAGTCTTACTGGGGCTTCTTTTGTTCACATCATTACAGATATTGTTATTTGTTAATTATTAATGTCTGAGCTGGGCCAGGGCAGGCTCAGGCTGAGATCAGGGAAAGGTTCTTCCCCAGAGGGTGCTGGGCACTGCCCAGGCTCCCCAGGGAATGGGCACGGCCCCGAGGCTGCCAGAGCTCCAGGAGCGTTTGGGCAGCGCTGCCAGGGATGCCCAGGGTGGGATTTGGGGTGTCTGGGCAGGGACAGGGGCTGGACTGGATGGTCCCTGTGGGAAGATGATGATAAACCCCTCCAGGGCTCTGTTTATAAAGCTGACACACAAAATGGGTGTGAAACCACTGCCCCTGCAGCTCCTGCTGGGACTTCCCATCCTGGTGTTCCACTGCAGCTCCAGACCCAGGCCTCAGGTAAAATCATCACCTTTGGGGGAGTCAACATCCCCTGAAACAGCCCAAAGAGCCCCTTGGACAGGCACTCACATTTAAAGCCATTTTTATATGAGCACAGCTCTTGCTGAACGCAGCCCCAGTGCTGCGAGACACAAATGGAACAGGGAGATTGGACAGGGATGAGGCAGAGTTCAGGAGCTCCAGGAGATCAGACCCCAAACACCTCAAACACCCCAAACACCCAGGCGCTGTGTGGCTCAGCTGTGCTTGCATTTAAAGCTCGTGTGGGAATGAAACTCGGTTACAAGTTATGTTTGAGTCTGTGAGGCTGGGCTGGGTTTGATCCATTATTCAAAGCCCAAAGTCTGTTAATCTGCACAAAAACAAAGTCAGGTGAAGGGCAGTGCTGGAGGCAGAGCAGGGAAAGCCCAGCAGCAGGGCAGGGCCAGTGCTGGGGCAAGGCTGG
The DNA here is from genome assembly GCA_013397055.1 of Pachycephala philippinensis. NCBI lineage: Eukaryota > Metazoa > Chordata > Aves > Passeriformes > Pachycephala > Pachycephala philippinensis. Next base: position 533,594 of record VWZT01013065.1, read on the forward strand.
ATTGGGAATGGGGCATGAGGCCACCAGAACTGTCTGGAACCAGCGCGTCCTCACCCACTGGGTGGAGCAGGATGGAGAAAATCCGGGCAGTCCCTGAAGGGCCAGGCTGGGTTTAGTCCCACCAGGGTTTTGCAGAAGGGAAGGAACACTTTTACTTGAGATGGGGGCATTTATAATTCCCTAGTAGGGGGTGGGATCCTCCTCAGCATGGACTGATCAGCCCACGCTCCAATAAACAGCTCCAGGGGCAGGAATAACAATTGCTGTCAACATCCCGGGATGAGCTGTGACCCACTGACCTGCCCCACATCCCAGCCCTGTGCCCGGCATGTCCCAGCCTGTGGATCCCGTGTTTTTCCCGGGATGGAGGAGGTGGCTGTGCCCGGGAACCCAGCCCAGGAGAGGGGAGCAGCCACCAGAGCCCCTCCCTGGCAGCTCTGCCCTCCTGCCTCACTGGCCGCGCTCCCCGGCGGAGCGGGAGGCAGAATTTCCTTGCGAGCCCGCAGTGCAAACGCTGCAGAAGGAGCTGGGCTCTGCTGCTGCTGCTGCCCTTCGCAAGTAAATATTTATTTTCCCAGGCAGGCAGTGCTGCCTTTATCTGGGAGAGCAGCAGCGCTTTCCCAGGGGCAGGGCAGGGCAGGCCGAGGTTTCACAGGCTGGAGCTGGGATTTGGGGAGCTCTGAGCTCCAAGGAGCAGCTCCAGCAGCTCCTGCTGGGACCAGGTGTGGGCTCTGAGCAGCAGGACCCACAGCGGGATCCCGGGCTGGAGCCTTGGGCACAGGAGGAGCAGGACCCAAGCGGGACCCAAGCGGGACCCACAGCGGGACCCACAGCAGGACCCACAGCGGGATCCTGGGCTGGAGCCTTGGGCACAGGAGGAGCAGGACCCACAGCAGGATCCACAGCAGGACCCACAGCGGGACCCACAGCAGGACCCACAGCGGGATCCACAGCGGGATCCTGGGCTGGAGCCTTGGGCACAGGAGGAGCAGGACCCACAGCAGGCTCCACAGCAGGACCCACAGCAGGACCCACAGCGGGACCCACAGCAGGACCCACAGCGGGACCCACAGCAGGACCCACAGCGGGACCCACAGCAGGACCCACAGCGGGATCCAGGCTGGAGCCTTTGGGTTGCATGGGGAGGCTCAAGCGACACACTGGGAGGGGTCACTGAGAGCACAAAGGAAGGGTTTCCCTTTGAGGGAAACACGGAAATAGCCGGGATTACAAACTCCCTACCTGGAAAAAAATAACAATGCTGAGAGTTCTTCTATCCCGAAACTCTTGTTTGATCCCGTACCAGCCACGGGAAGCAGGAAGGGGCAGCTTTGTGGGTCTCTGATCGATAACCCAAAGCCCACTCTCACTCTGATCTCACACCAGGCCCGGGCTGGGTTTTGAAATGTAAATCGGGCTTTGGAACTCTTAATCTTCCCCTAAAGCCTGGCTGAGGGGGAAACTCAGCCCTTGAAAGACTGGAGGGCAGCTGAGCTGATCCCAGAGCTGGTGGCAGCCAGGTCAGCACCGGGATTTAACCTTCCCCTTCTCCCATACCCAGCTGGGCAGGGACACCTTCCCCTGTCCCAGGCTGCTCCAAGCCCCAGCCAACCTCGCAGCGATGAAATTTTCCCTAAACCTCCCCTGGCACAACTTGAGGCCGTCTCCTCTTGTCCTCTTGTTTGTTACTTGAGATAAAAACCCAAGCCCCACTGGCTGCACTCTCCTGTCAGGGCACTATGCAGATATCAGAGATATTTCCTCCACCACCCAGAGCGAAAATCCGTCAGGAAACGGGATCCCAGACACTGCAGCAAGAAGAGGCTACACTAAATGAGCCTCTTTAATGAGCCAGGCGAGTCATAATCAGCATTTCTGATCTTCTCTGGGGTTTGCATGGTGCAGATTAACAACACTGGCCCTGGAGCTGCGCTGGGAGATTCCCTGACACGGATTTCTCTGGCAATCGGCACAAAAACCTTCCCAATCACCCGTGCCCCAAAGAGACAAACACAGCAAAGAGACAAACACAGCAAAGAGACAAACATACAGCAAAGCTCTCGGGGGAATTCTGCGGCTCCAAGGAGGGCCCTGCTCAGCCCCAGAGCTGCAGGCAAGCATGGGATGGATCAGCAGTGCCAAGCAAAGAGGGTTTTCGAAGCAGAAGCCAAAAGCTTGCTGTTCTGTGCCCTGCTCTGAGCACCTTGGTGTCCCCTTGGTGTCCCCTCGTTGGCAGGAAGGGCTCTGAAGAGCTGCCCAGGGGTCAGAAGTGCCAGAAAATCACAGTGCACAGCTGGAGACACAGCTGAGGAGCAGAGGGTCAGAGGGGCACAAAGAGATGGGTCTGGAGGCACCAGAAGGTCAGAGGGGCACAAAGAGATGGGTCTGGAGGCACCAGAAGGTCAGTGGCTCCAAGCCGAGCTGAAGGTGACCCCTGGGTGCTGTGAGGGGCTGGGCTGAGCTCACCCAGGTGTCCCCTCTGAGCTGGCAGTGAGGGACACACGGGGCTGGTGTTCAATGTGCCCACAGGCAGCATTGCAGGAGATGCTACAGCTCATTTCTGCCCAGGCACCTCGTGTGGATGATGAATGTGCGTTAATGGCTGCAATATTTAGTGTTTAATGTAAAATCACTCGCTCCAAACGCTTTGCACTTGCAAGGTTATGGAGCTCGATTTACGCCCGGCTGCGGTGCTGACAGATCCGCCCTGCTCCAGGGAAAATGGGGGTGGGGAAAGGCTCTGCTGCCCCATCCCACCTCTACACCCTTCACCAGAGGTTCTCTAAACAGCCCCAAACCCCTGGGGTTCTGTGAGTAACAAACTCCCTACAGCTCCCCAGGAACATTTGCTCAGCAGCAGCCAAACCCAAAATCCCGCAGCAAAGCCCTCCCTGCTCCCAACTCCCACCCTCAGCACAACCACCGCCGGTGCTTCTCCCACCCGGACCTCCGAGGAGCTGACAGAGGGGAGGCACTGCCAAGGGAGGGAGGAGGCTCTGCCTGAACGTCAGAGTCAGCCTGGATGTGGGGAGAGCAAAGAGGGCAGGACCGGAGTCGCTGTTGAGGCGGACACGACACACACAAGCTGCACAGGCAGCTCCAGGCAAAAGGCTCTTTATTCCAAAATAGCCAGGGTTTCTATACACTTCTGTATGTTTATCATTCATGTTACCTATTCATTGGTTGCTTAACTACTACAATGGATCCATTGGCTACTATTAAACTACAGCATACTATTATTAGTTATCTATAGCCTAGGCATTCTAAGCATCCAGAAAAACACCGGGTACAGCCTTGTTGCTGTTTCTCTCCTCCGTTGTTTGGACTTCTTGCTTCTGTTGACACTAAGTTTCTCGTGGGTAGAAACGGACTGTGCTGAGGTCGATGTCGGAATCAGACAGGCTTGCTGGCCTGCTGTTAATTCCCACAGACCGGCAGGGCCCGGCTGCCCCTGTGCTGCCCCAGGCTCTGTGGGGGCACCAGGCAAAGGGGTGCAGCCCAGCTCCTGGGACAGGGACAAAGGGGATTTCTCGGAGCAGTGGTTGCTGAAAACTCAGGGATTGGCATCAGGAACGCAGCGATCCCCTCCTGTCATTTATTTGTGCTGCTGGTGCTGCCTGGGGGAGACATCGGCAGTGATTTGAAAGACGGTGCTGATTTAACTTGCCAGAATGGATACAGAGAAGCCTGCCCAGCTCGTTGATGGAGCTCCAGTATCACACTGTCCACACGCACGGGAGCACTGCTGGGCTCAGCCCCCGACTGCCCTCCCCAGACTCTGATCAAAGCAGGATGAGGCCCTCTCATTGCCAGGAAAGGCAGAGCTCTGCCGGGGCTGCTGGGCACAGCTGGAAGAGCTGTGGGAGCACGGAGGTGCCAATTGTCAGTCAGGGAAAGGCACAGCCCCAGGTGCACCCGGCACACCTCACACCTCACCTGCTCACGCCTGTTTGTCTTGGCTTTACGCCTCCCTGGGATTCTCTTTCTCTCCCTGTCCCTTTCATTTGCCAACTCATGAGAGAAAATGGCCCAAATGATGTTTTAAAACAAGCACCACAACCCCCAGGGAGCAAATTATGCCCCTAGAAGAAGGTGGGAGATTTTCTTCTCCGTTAAGCAAATTAGAATTTAGAAAAATCCAAATTCTCGGCAGCAGATGAAAGTTCTGGCGGGCTCCCTGGAGCAGCTGTAAGAGCTCCCAGGCAGGAGTTTTCATCAGGGCCTGCCTTCAGAAAGCAGGAAAGGTTCACTCTGTGTCTGTGAAGAGAAGAGGAGTCTGCTCCTTGCAGATAGGAACATTCGTGCTGCTCCTGAGATCAGTGGGAAATCGGCTCCCAGCTCCAGGAGGGAACAGCCAGGCAATGTCTGACACTCAGACAGAAGAAAAGTGTTATTATTAAAATTAATTACCTCTCAAGCCCCCTTCATCTTGATCTAAGTGCAGGAGAAGATGGATTTGCTGCTCTAAGCAAGGGGGTGGAGGAGAATTTGAGCAGGTTTTCGAGCAGCAGTAAAAGCCTGAGGATGCTGTGTGGGGGAGGCTCCCCAGGGCGTTTTGGGAGCCTTGTCCATGAGATCCTGTCCTGGGGCCCGGGGCTGGGCCTTGTGCTCAGTTTTTGGGACATTTTGCTGCAGCTGAGCACGAAGTGTCAGCCCCAAAGGGTTGGTCCAACGTGGGTCACCCCCTCTGCTCCCGTGAGCACCCAGGGGCTCTTTGGTGCCTCTCTGAGGTTTCACTCAATGTCCAAAATTGCCCAGGTTGAAAGAGCTCTTTGGGGTAGGAAATTCAGCACAAACACCGCACGATTGTGTTCTTCAACTCTAAAAATGCAAAATCATAGAATTGCAGAATGACTGAGGTGGGAAAGGCCCTCTGGGATCACCGAGTCCAACCATTCCCCAGCACTGCCCCACGTCCCCAGCGCCACCTCCACAGGGCTTTGAAACCCCTCCAGGGATGGGGGCTCCCCCTGTGCCAGGGCTGGACAGGTGGACATGGAGAAATTTCCCCTGATTTCAAACCTAAACATCCCCTGACACAACTTGAGGTCATTTCCTCCTCCTGCCCTCGTTCCCTGGGACTGCCCAAGCACCTCTGACACCTGACCAAGGACTCCAGCGCTGGCGCAGGGCAGGATTAAGGATCATGGCCATTAAAGGCCTCACGTTTCAGATCAGGTTCCCAAAATCCCTGGGCAAGGCTGGGAAATGGAAGAGGTGATAAAGCAAAGTGATATTTATTGAGTGTGTCAGGCACTTATCCCAGCTTTTATTTCTGAGCAGCTTTTGGAAATCTCATCTCTAAGGATTTATTTTTTCCTTCTGCCTCAGCTGCCTGTGCCACTCTCCCTCCTTTCTCTCCTGCACCTTCCTCTATCCAGCAAAGGGCCATGAATCCAGGAAATTCATGAACTCCCAGGAAGTTACAGCTCTTAAAAAAGTGCTCATTTGCAACGTGAAAAACGGCCTGGTGCATATCCAGAGCCAGGTGACTTTATGGGGCCGTTTCAGAGCAGGCTGGAGCTGTAACCCCGCGGATCTGTCTGTAATCACCGGGGCTGAGCTGTGCTGAGGGAACGGCCCCGCTCCTGCCCTGGGATCACCGCGAGAGGCTGTGGGGGTTCATCAGCTGCAATCAGTGAGCTGGGTCCAGCTCTGCGCAGGGAGAACGGCACAAAAGAAAGAACTGGGCTTCAGAAAGCCATAAATTATTAGAAACAATAAATATTGTACATGCTTTGCATTTCTTTTGGTTTCTAAGCCTTTAACAGGCTGAGTGAAGCATTCAGGCTCTTTTCCTGCATCCCTACAAGAAAGCTTGGTGTTTTCTGTTTGTTGGGTTTTTTTTTTCCTTTTAAGGAGAGAAGAAATTCTCCTGTAGTCCCATTCCTTCAGGAGCAAGGACTTTGTGATCTTCAGCAGAAGGACCCAGGCAGCAGCTGCTTCCTGCAGGCCTGAGTTCCACATTCATCTCCTCCAAGGAGGCGCAGGTCTGGCTCAGACCAGAGCCACAACCACGTACTGCTTGAATTTCCTCCAGGATAAAATAACAGTTCCAGCACACAGAGGATCATCAGTCCCTCCAGGATTTGGCTGAGCCATTGTTTGCTTTCTTTACCTCCTTTATGCCCTCCCAAAACTTGTTTTTCTCCTATGTGATGACTGTTACCATTATTTAATACAAGATCTTGATGCATTGCTGGGGGAAACTGAGCAAACTGGGGCCATCCCAGTAATTCAGAATATTCTGAGTTTCCACGGGTGCTCATGGCCAGGAGTTGTGAGGAGCATTTCACCTCACCCAGCCTCCTCTGAATGTGGAGGCAATTACAGATCCTCAGCACATCTGATTCCAGGCCAAATATTTGATAAAATAAAAAATACATCTGTCACTGCTTTGGCAGAATTCTTCTTTCCTGGCAGGAAATTTGTCTTCAACTTCGACTAAAAAAGTTTTTTCTTTTCTATTTTTATGGAAAAAACTGGGCTCTTTCCCCATTGATCTTCGCACCCTCAGGACTCAGAAAATTGGTTTTGGCAGGAGTTTTCCCAGGCTCCCTCCCTGTTTCCCTGTTGCCAGGGGAGTCAGAAACAAGGCTGGAGGTGTGAGCACCGTCCTGGCCAGACCCCCCAGCCCACGAGTTCCCTGCGTTCCATCTCTCCCTGCACTCCCTGCCTTCCATCTCCCCTCCCCTCAGGCCAGCCCATGCCAACAGGGAGTTGGGGAAAAAGGGAAACTCTCCAAAGTGGAGATATTTAGTGGAGCAGCCACCCCCCGTCACAGCCAGTTCCTGTGAGGGTTTGTTCTCTGTTTGCTGCTGAAGGATCTCCTGGAGGTTCAGGGGCTCAGATCTCCTCCTCCTCAGCCCGTTCAGCACCATCCTGTCCCAGCCTGTCCCGCAGGTCTGGCTGGATGAATCCTGGCCATGGGAAGGGGACTGGCTGCAGCGGTGCTGCCTCTGCCACTGTGAGGCTTTTATCGAGCCTGAACAAGGCTCGATTTAGGTAGAAAGGAGAAGTTTTTTTACAGTGAGGGTGGGGAGGCCCTGGCCCAGGGTGCTCAGAGCATCTGTGGCTGCCCCTGGATCCCTGGCAGTGCCCAAGGCCAGGCTGGACGGGGCTGGAAGCAGCCTGGGGCAGTGGGAGGTGTCCCTGCCATGGCAGGGGTGGCACTGGGTGATGTTTAAAGTTCCCTTCCAACCCAAACCATGCCAGGATTCCCTGTGCTCCCCACAGAGGACTCCAGCCAGCCCTGGTGTCTCTGCTGCTGGAGGAGCTCTTTGGCCCTGATTTGTTGTAGCTCCAAACATTTTCCCTGACTTTTTGCCAGTGTAAAGAGCAGCTCCAGGCTTGGGGAAACAGCCCCAGCACCACTGACTTCCAAAGGCTGAGTTTTCCCTCCCCTTCCCTCCTGTTCTGACCATTTCATCTGTGACACAGCCTGGCTGTCCGTGCCAAACTCCCTCTGCGCGCTGCCCACAAAACCCAGCCCGGGATGGAAGGAGTGGAGCGCTCGCTGGGCAGTGAAACTCCACAACAGAAACAAAGGGAATCGTAAAAACCGGCTCGGGCTGAGGTTTGTGCTGCAGCTCCACAAGCCCATGCCTGCAGCAGAGCTCTGGGATAAGTGACTCCAGCTGGGCCCTGGTGCAAGAGTCTGGAGCCTCACGTTCATCACTCACGCCGTGTGAAGGGAGAGGAGATATCGATGACTCGAAAAGATATTTATGACTCTTCTTCCAGCTGCTGCCTCAGACTGAGGCCAGGGCACATCCAAGGAATCGCTCTCGTCCTCAGCCTTCATCACCGGCCCAATCCCAGCCTGTCAGGCCAGCGTTGTCTGGGTTCATTTGCAGAACAAGTCCGCGGGTGATTAAGAGGGAGCCTCGCCCGTTAATGCTTCTGTGCTTGGAGGCGGTGATGGGAGGCACGGGGAAGCACAACAGACAAAGCCCTCGGTACACGAACAGGAGCTGCAGAGGAGCCAACACCAATCCTCCAGACCCTTCTTTTTGTTTTAAATGGTACCAATTCTGTTTCTCCAGGAAGTAATTTATGCACCGAGAAGGTTCTGCAAAACACCATCCAGCATTCGTCTGTCTATTGAGAAACTCAACCATTTTCCCACTGTAAAAGTAAATTTAGAATAAATGAACCGAAGTTAATTTTGGAGGGAATGAGAGATACTGGAATGCCGAAAACTTCCCTCCCCATCAGTGAGGTTTTAGTGCATTTTAGAGACACTTAGGCTGAGTTTTGCAGCTGAGCTCAGGGTGGAGCTGTGCTAAACAAATTTGGGGTTTCCAGAGATTTTGGTCCCTCTGAGCAGACTGCAGGAGCTCTGATGTCCCTTTCCTCCTCAGCTTTGGATGTCTCACTGCAACAGGACAAGGGCCAAGGGGGGTGGCACTGAAATTTCCAGACATCATTAAATTAGCTGTAGCACGGTCTGCACTTCCCTGCATCCAGGGAGCAGCCCCAGCCTCCACTTCCCGGACAAGCATCCATCCAGATATCCCCAAATCCTCCCAGACATCCCCGAGTCCTCCCAGACATCCCGAATCCTCCCAGACATCCCCAAATCCTCCCAGACATCCCGAATCCTCCCAGACATCCCCCAATCCTCGCGGACATCCCCCAATCCTCGCGGACATCCCCGAGTCCTCCCAGACATCCCGAATCCTCCCAGACATCCCCGAATCCTCCCGGACACCCCCGAATCCTCCCAGACACCCCCGAATCCTTCCAGACATCCCTGAATCCTCCCAGACATCCCCGAATCCTCCCCGTGTGTTCCCACTGAGTCTGTCAGGCTGGAGCTGATGTCATGGATCAACACCTTCAGAACCAGGAGGGCAGAACTCCAGATGATTCCTTCTCTCCCAGGAGAAGTTCCTGACCTGGACAGTTCTTCTGGAGGAAGGGAAGAGCAGGAGCTTCCTGAGCAATCCAGGATTTGCAGCCAGCTCCTAAGTCCTCGTGCCCACTCTGTGCCGGGAGCAGGGGAGGCTGTCAGGGCTCAGAGGCAGAATTCCCGGTGTGGCCCCTCAGAAGGGCTCCCGAACGGGGAACACGCGGCCGTGGATGTGCCTCTGACGGAGGAACCTCCTCTGGAGGGGCAGCAGCCCCGGCAGCAGCGATCCCGGGGTTTGGGGTTGGGTTCCTTGTGGGGAGCAGGGAGGGAAAGGCAGCCGGAGCATGCCGGGATTGTCCCGCTTTTTCATGCAAGGCAGGAATGTTCAGAGAGGCCAAGGAGGCAACAACAACCACGGATAAAAACGGATCAGCACAGAACTCCTGTGTCAGACACCACCCATCCAT
>VWZT01013065.1:576983-587333 GCA_013397055.1 Pachycephala philippinensis
TGGCACCGTGTGCCAGCCCCACCACTGCCCCTGAGCCAGCATCAGCCCCACCACTGCCCCTGAGCCAGCGTGGCACCGTGTGCCAGCCCCACCACTGCCCCTGAGCCAGTGTGGCACCGTGTGCCAGCTCGGCCACTGCCTGGCAGTGGCTTCAGCAGCCGCTGGCCAAGAGAGACACGGACTATGCCGGACACATGGATTGTAGGGACACACGGATCGTGGGGACACACAGATTTTTCCCAACGCACAGCAGAGACTGCCCCTGCCCTGTGTCCCCTGGCCGGGGGGTGTGTGTGTGTCACACCCCCACAGACCCCCCCCAGGAGCAGCAGGAGCTGCTGGACACCCTGTGGGGCAGCTCTGGGGTTCCCCGATGTCAGAGCGAGCGGTGCCAGCTCCGTCCGAGACCCCTCAGTCCTTGCACCCCTTCCATGGGCAGAGCGGGATCAGGGACCATGGTGGGGACATGGAAAACTTGGCTGGCTTTGCCCGGAGCCAGGTGTGGTGAGCACCACAGAGGTCAAGAGAGGGGCTGTTCCAAGTGGGAGTGAAAACCATTTCCCCCCTTTTTCCCAGTCCCCATGTGGGGCTTGGGTCCCAGCAGCAGCCCCAGGCTGGGCTGGTGTGGACAGAAGGCTTGCAGGAGCCAATGATTTATCTGAGTTCCTCCACGGACAAATCTCCTGCTGGACTCTCCCTGCGCCTGGCTGGGATCTGTCTGCAGCTGGATCCGGCCCGGGGGGCTCCGGGTGGGAGCTCAGGCACCGCTCAGCCCCCAGAGGAGGTGACAGCTCTGGGGAGCTCTGAGCCGCTGTGACAGCTCCTCCCCAGCGCCCAAACCGCACGCTCAGAAATGATTTTCCACTTGAGGTGCCTTCTACAAGTGTTAATGAAGTCACCCTTCCCAGAGCTCTGCACCCAGGGCACGGGGAGGAGGGCAAGCCCAGCATGTCTGAATTCCCAGTTCCCAGCAGGAATCTCCGCCAGGGCAGGATGCCAGGCAGCACAGCCACCACAGCCCTGGGCCTGGGGGCTGCGCTGGGCTTGCACACCTCCTCTGGGGGGGTTGGGTTCATCTGTGGAAGCTCAAACAGCTGCCAAGAGCTGCGCTGCTATTGGGAAATCAGAATAAATCACAGCAAAAATTAGAATAAAAATAAGTCTCCTCCATTAAATGAGTAGGGAAGAAAGGTAAACTGAGGCACGGAGCCATGACATGAAGATCTCAAAGGCTGAGAGCTGAAAACAAGTGGCACACACCAGACAGTTCCACCCAGCTGCAGACGGAATGTCTTTGCTAAGTGACTTTAAAGCTAATGGCATGTGACACGCGGGGATCAGGCTGCTCGGCAGGGCGGGACACGCGGAGATAATGATCGTTTGTGAAAACCAAACCCGGCAGGGGCCGGGGCCACCCAGCAGAAATAAATGTGACTTTGGCTGGATGGGACGGGCCAGCCCGGGGAGGTCACAGCCCAGGGAGGTCACAGCCCGGGGAGGTCACAGCCCGGGGAGGTCACAGCCCGGGGAGGTCACAGCCTGGGGAGGGCACAGCTTGGGGAGGTCACAGCCCGGGGAGGTCACAGCCCGGGGAGGTCACAGCCCGGCCACCACGCCAGAGCTGGCCTGGCTGCACAGGAAGGAGCCACAGAACCGGCGTGTCCAGACAGGGGCTGGGCCAGCTGAGGAAAACAAATTTAGACATTGCAAAAGTCATTATTTTGAGATGAAACTACAGATTCATATCTCAGCTCTCATTCTCTGAGTGTGTGACGGTGCAGAGCTGACAAAGGTGCGCATTTCTGCAGGCCCTGGCAGCAATTTGCTGAATAAAGGAGCGTGGGTTGGACTCAAAGAACAGCCCCTGAGCAGCGGCAGGGACTGCCCGGGGCTGCCCTGAGTGCTCCGGGACCGCCGGGACTGGGAGCAGCAGGGCCAGCAGGGAAAGGGCAGCTCTGCTCTGATAAAGGACAGGGGGAGCCGGGAAACCCTCCCTGCACAGAGCTGTCCTGGAGAATTCCTGACCCAGAACGGGACCCGGGGGGGCCTGTGGAACATGGGGAGATCTCAGAGTCCCAGACTGCTCTGGATTGGAAGAGACCTCAAATCCCATCCAGTGCCATCCCCTCCATGGGCAGGGACACCTCCCACTGCCCCAGGCTGCTCCCAGCCCCGTCCAGCCTGGCCTTGGGCACTGCCAGGGATCCAGGGGCAGCCACAGCTGCTCTGGGAATTCCATCCCAGCCCCTCCCCACCCTCCCAGGGAACAATCCCTTCCCAATATCCCACCCAAATCTCCCCTTTCCCAGTTTGAAGCCATTCCCTGTGTCCTGTCCCTCCAGCCCCTGTCCCCAGTCCCTCTCCAGCTCTCCTGGAGCCCCTTTAGGCCCTGCAAGGGGCTCTGAGCTCTCCCTGGAGCCTTCTCCTCTCCAGGCGGATGGACCTGGACTAGCCAAGGATGGAGGAACCCTTTGACAGCTCTTAAGGCTGAGCCAGGAGGGCTCATTTTCTCTCCCGAGATCTGGAGAGAAACAAGGTTTGCAAAGCTCCCCTCCCCTTCCTGGAGCTGCTCTTCCCCGCAAGGGCAGGATTTGTCCTTTAGCGTGGGAGAAAGCAGAGACCTGTTTGAATAATTGGTTTCAAGGCTCTTTGGTAATGCTGCGTAATTTAAAATACAAAATCAAAGATTCTGTTAAGCCAGGTTTTGTTTTTCTTTCGGAAAAATAATAAAACTTTTTCTTTGGGAAATTGGAGGGCAAAAAAAAGTAATTGCAGACCCAAGGGAAAGTTTTTCTTCCAGCTTGAGCACTTTCAAAAGTGATCATAAAAATGATGGTGAATTCTAAGCAAGGCTGCTGCAGGCTGGAAAATGGAAAAGTTTCATTTTAGCACTTTCCAAGGGGACACATCAAACTCTTCCCGAGCACAGCCAGCAAGCACGAGCCACTTAGCAGGAGAGGGATGGGTTTGCTCAAGATTTCCATCAGGCACTTGGTGTTTTGCAGTGAAAAAAAGGAGTTTTTACTCCATAAAATCATCTCCGAAGTGCCTGAGCCCTCCGGGCCGTGCCGGGAGCAGGGCTCTGCCCCTGATCCACGATGGGATCGTATGGACACTGAGAAAACATTAGCAGAGAGATTCTCCAGCTCTCTGCAGCATTCTGTGAAAGCCCTGTCTTTCTGGCACAGTCTCTTAAAAACAATGCTACAGTTCTCTAATCTATTTTGCACCTGCAGATTGTTTGTAGTATTGTTATGGTTCTGACTAGAGAAATATTTAGAGATAGCCTGGCCAATCACCTCAAGGGGTGGATGGCCAAAGGACCAGTTACCTTGTGCCACTCAATATATTTCTTATGAACCAACATATAAAAGACTTTTCGAAATATTATTAAACCCCTTCCATTTACTCCTGAGCCTGGACTCTGTGTCTTCATTCTACCCGTCCTCGGTGCAGCAGCGACAGGGTCGGGCTCGGCTTTTCCAGCCGCATTCCCGAGTCCGCATTCCCGAGCCCTGCCCCGGGCACCGGCGCTGCTTTGGCGCTTGGGGCAGGGAGGGAGCCCGAGCTTTTCTGGGGCATCTCCTGCCCTCAGCGGCCTGGGAAATGTCGCTGTTATAGCGGGGACGGAGAGGAATAACAACACAGAGCCAGGAAGGAATGGAGACAATGGAATTATTTAATTAATAATAGACGGGTTTATATGTGTTAGTTCCCTTAGAGTTTACTTGAATGGCAAAAGGCTGTTGCAGCTCTAGCCAGCTACCTACCAGAGCGATCGGTCAATTCTCACAACACCCATTCCAAAATATTTCCCTAGTCGATATCATAACAATCCTAAAATAGTTTGCAGGTGCGAGATAGCAAAGTTGGTTTACAAAAACCACAGCGTTGTTTTTAATAGTTTGCATGGGAAAGTCAGAGCTCTCACAAAATGCTGCAGAGAGCTGAAAACTTCTCTGCTAAAGCGTTTTAGCACCCATAGGGAAAGCCGGCGGCACCGTTTGCAGCGGGTACAGCGGAGCTCGCTCGAGCCGCTGAGGCGCTGGCGGGAGGCTTTGGTGCGGGCGAGGGCGGTCGGGGACCCTGCGCCGGAGCCGCCGGGGCTGTGTAATCGCCGCTAATTCCGTGTCACCCTCTGTGCTCCCCGGGCACGGCCCGAGCCTCTGCTGCTGCCTCTGCCCCTCCCGAACCGCTCCTCACCCAGCGCTGCCCTGAGCTCGGCCCAGCCCCGCTGTTCCTGCCCTGCCCCGTGGAGGGAGGTGACAACCAAAGGAAGTGACAATCAAGGGAGGTAACAATCAAAGCCCCGGCCGTGACACACAGAGCTGAGCTAGACACCGAGTGACAGAGCAGGGGCTGGCACAGCTCCTCTGCAGCCTCTGGAAACGCTCACAGGGCTCAGCTCTGGCGTTTCCAGCTGGATGTGCCTCAGTTTCCCCACCTGCTCTGACCCATCACGGAGTCATGGAATGGTTGGGGTTGGAGGGACCTTAAATCCCATCCAGTGCCACCCCAGGGACACCTCCCACTGTCCCAGGCTGCTCCCAGCCCCGTCCAGCCTGGCCTTGGGCACTGCCAGGGATCCAGGGGCAGCCACAGCTGCTCTGGGAATTCCATCCCAGCCCCTCCCCACCCTCCCAGGGAACAATTCCATTCCAATATCCCATCCATCCCTGCCCCCTGGCAGTGGGAAGCCATTGCCCCTTGTCCAAAGCCCCTTTCCAGCCTCTTTTCAGACAGCTTTCAGATCAGAACAGTTCATTTCTGCTTCCTAAGTTAAAACAGAGCTGAATGAAACACCCACAGCAAACCGTCCCTGCAGCTTCGAGCACAAAATGCAGTCGAAATCAGCGCAGGGATTTACACCCATCCCTGCGGCGAAGCTGCTGCTGCAGAGGGAACATCTGGATTCATTGTCTCACAGCACATAACAGAAATCCATCCCCCATTAATTTCAGATGAATATTTGAAGAGGCCTTGAGCAGGAAGCAAACCCTGCACTGGAACCTCTGGAGTTACGGGGCTGATGGTCTTTGCCTTCTGTCAACAGCTCTGAAAAACCATGGGGAAATTGAACACACGGGGGTTTCAGAACTTTCTGGCAAATAGAAAATAGAAAAGATTTCTGCTTGGAGTTTAATAAGAGCCATCACTGATGTGTGGCAGAAAAGAAGTGAATTGGTCCTTCTCATGCACCCCTGGCTGGGATAGGGTTTAAGGAATTCCAAATTCTGGAAAGGAATTCCAAAGCCAGGGGCTGTTTCACTTTCCCGAGGTGATCCCTGTTGTTTGGGAGCCCTTGCCATGAAGCACCTCAGCTTGGGGGAGGCTGCTGCCACCTTCCTCATGGAGAGCACAGACAAAACCAGCCCCAGGGAAACAGAAACACTTCCACACCACCAAATCTGTGCTTTTCTCCCTCTCAGAAAGTCCCAGCTCAGAAATGTGCCCCGGTGCTCTGAGCAGCTCAGTTCCGTTCTGGAAGTGCCCTTCCCTGGGTGAGGAGGGCAGAGCCTGAGTGGAGGCGTCCAAAGTGCAGAGAAAGTGCCAGGGAGGAGGGGGAGGTGTGGGGTGACTCTCTATCAGAGAGCTCAGGGGTCTCTCCAAAGGAATTCCTTGGAGTTCCAGCGCCCCCCTGGCTGCCTGTCCCAGCCCGGCCTGGGGGATGGGTGCCCCTCCCGGCGTGTCTTTCCCGGCTCCTCAGAGACTGATGGGGAGCTGTTCCCGTGATTGCCTCACTCCGCTCCAGCGCTAATGGGGAGGAGATTTAATGCTGTGATATCACTTTAATGGGGAGCCCATAAATAAAGCTCTTATAACTCCCTCATTACGTCTGCATCGCTCCCATTAACCATTCACTCCATGCAGGGCTCTGCACAGTGACAGCCCATTCCAGAGGGTTTCCCGTCCTGCAAACTCCAATCTGTGCTGGGAAGTGGGGGAAAAAACAGAGGAAGGGAGGATTGAGACTCTGGCTCCAGATCTGGACATCCCAGGGGGATCCAGTGCATAATCCAGGAGCTTCCTGGCACTTAAAACTAAATGTGTCTGGCACTTTATTGTGGGAAATAAAAGGTTCCATCCATTCCCAGTGTCTGTGGCACCACTTGGAAGCACAGCTGATCCGGGCTCCAGCCTGAGCCCCATGAGAATCTTTGTATCCTCAGCAGAGTAGAAGCAGCTCCGTCACTCGGAGCCAATGAAAGCAGCGTGTGCTGGCTGGGTTTAACTCCGGGTGCATTCCAGAGGACGAGGATTCCTGCTCCCAGTGCCCCGAGCGCATCGTGCGGATCAGATGGAGCACTGATAACAGCGCTGATAAGATGAAGTGATGATAACAGCGCTGGGAACAGGGACTGAGCTGAAGATGAGAACGGGACTGAGCTGAAAGCTCCTCCGGAGCTGCTCTGCTGTTGAAGCTGAGCAGAGCAGTGGGGGTTGCTTTGCCCAGAGGTCTCAGTTTTCACACTGGTTCCATTCAGTGGCACAGACACAAGCCCCGTGCGTGGCTCTGGCTGCTGGGCATGGGGCTGGGAGCTGGCTCCGGGCTGATGCGATCCGTTAGCACTTGCCAGGCAAAAATACCCTTCCCAAAGGAGACGCGATGTTGAAAGGAGTGAGTGAGAGGCTGGATGTAAAAATACCCATGCTCTGGCTCTGTCTGAGCTTCGCTCCAGTTCTCTGCAGTGACAAAATGCTGGGGAAATGGGGATGAATCCGGCCAATGCTTCCATGTGCACAAGGGCTCAGGGAACAGGATCTGTCCGAGCTCCGAGCCAGTTCTCGAGGCTCAACAGCCCCAGCTCCCTCAGCCTTTCCTGGGCAGGGAGATGCTCCAGGCCCCTCCTCATCCTCAAAGCCTCCACTGGACCATCCTCACCGTGCTTGTCCCCAGCTGAGCCGTGAGATGGTAGTGAACCATCAGAGGGACGAAGGAGAACCTTCAGGGATGGAGGAGAACATTCAGAGATGGAGGTGAACCACCAGGGATGGAGGTGAACCTTCAGGGATGGAGGTGAACCTTCAGAGATGGAGGTGAACCACCAGGGATGGAGGTGAACCATCAGGGATGGAGGTGAATGATCAGGGATGGAGGTGAACGATCAGGGATGGAGGAGAACATTCAGAGATGGAGGGGAACCATCAGGGATGGAGGTGAATGATCAGGGATGGAGGGGAACGATCAGGGATGGAGGAGAACATTCAGAGATGGAGGGGAACCATCAGGGATGGAGGTGAATGATCAGGGATGGAGGGGAACGATCAGGGATGGAGGAGAACATTCAGAGATGGAGGGGAACCATCAGGGATGGAGGTGAATGATCAGGGATGGAGGGGAACGATCAGGGATGGAGGAGAACATTCAGAGATGGAGGGGAACCATCAGGGATGGAGGTGAATGATCAGGGATGGAGGGGAACGATCAGGGATGGAGGAGAACATTCAGAGATGGAGGTGAACCATCAGTGGGATGAAGATGAATGATCAGAGGGATGAAGGAGAACCATGAGAAAGACAAGGATGAACCATCAGAGATGAAAGTGAACTATCAGAGATGAAGGTGAAGCCTCAGAGAAGGTGAACCCTCAGAGAAGAAGGAGAACCATCAGACGGATGAAGGAGAACCATCAGAGGGATGAGGTGAATTGTGCCCCTCACTCTGTGCAGGGTTTCTGACCCGTTCTAGACTCTTTGAGTTTTAGTTTAACTGGGGTAACTCAGGAGAACCGCACAGGCTTCTCTACAGCTGGACCCAGGGGTGCCTGGATGGAAGGGACAGATGTTGATGTTCCTCATTTTAATGTTAACACCTCAGGTTTGAACGGGCAGGCAGAGCTAATGTGAGTCAGCCCTCCCAAAGCTGCGGCAAAGGGGGAATTACACCAAAGGCTGGGATGGCTGTAAACAATTAGGGCCAATGTTCCTTCCTGAGCAGCAGCACTGAAGCTGGATGCAGCTAATTTCCAGCACCAGGAAAAGGGGAGATGGAAAAAAATGGGATGCTAAGCACACAGCCAACAAAATTAAACTGAGAATTAATGTCATCCATTATAACTGATTGCTGTAAATTAAAACTAGAAGGAAATAATTGGTAGCATGTAGCTTTTAGTGTTTCTTCCAGATTAGGGGAATTAGATTTTTTTATTAGGAGCACTAAACTCCTCTGCCGTGCTCCCGTGTCTCCAGCAATGTGCATTTCTCCTGATTCCTGATTCCTGATTCCAGCCTGGCACACTGCGCTTTGGGAACAGCAGCATTTCCTCCACTGGGCCCCGAATCCTGAGCCAGTCCTGCAGGGCTGAGCTGGGTTTGAGGGTTCCAGGGGACAGGGAGGTGTTCTCTGATCCCGGGAGCCTGCAGGGCAGGATCATCCTTCCTGCTGTGCTCCCTCCAGAGAGGCTCCTGCTGCACTGCTGGGGAGGCTCCAGGGATGGGCAAAGCCCCAGGACAGCAGTCCCTTGTTCCCAGGGACACGGAGAAGCTCCCTGGGTTCCATTTCTGTGCCAGGGGCTCCTGGCAGGTTGGGATGATGGGGCTGGTCTCCTTCAGCCCCTCGCGGGTCCCACAGAGGGATCCCAGGACAGCCTTTGCTGTGCTCCCGGCCTGCACGGAGCAGGCAGAGGTTGGGTGAATCCCTCCTGCTGATCCCTCTGCAAAACCCCTTGGGGGCTCACTCCTCCCTCCCTCATCCCTTCGTGCCCAAAAACCCAGAGTGCGGAGCTGCCACCCCAACACAGAGAGAGAACAGGGCCTCGGGGGCTGAACTTCCCTCCCCTCCCTCTCCGGGGATGTTTCCCACAAGGAGTGAAGCCCTGGGAAGGCCCCGCTGGGTGCTGGGGCCGGTCAGCAAATGGAGCTCTGGGCTGGCTGTTCCAGGTTCCTCAGAGGGTATTTCTGTGCATTTATTTAATTAATTCCTTCAGCTTACATAAGGGTAATAAGATTATTTTTTTGCATGTCTGCAGCAGTCCCTTCCTCGAGGAACTCCAAGCCCTTTGGCAGGAGCAGGAACAGCCCAGACAGAGCTGGGTGCAGCCACTTCCCACCCAGCCGAGCCCGCAGTGCCCTCCTGGGCCAGCAGCAAAGGCCACCAGCTCCGACTGAACCTGCAGGGAGCTCAGGGGACACCATTCCAGCCGGGAATGAGCCGTGGAGCTGGGTTTTACAGCTCGGTTGGATTTCCAGAGGCTGCTGGGGGATGCTGGGCGAGCACAGGAGTTGAAGGCATCGCATTCCCAACGCTCCTGAGAGGCAGCAGCTCCAGGAAGGCAAAATCCTCCCGGAGCTGAGGGAGAGGGAGGAGTGCCACCTACTGCAGCATCCCCACTCGGCTGCCTCGGAGCCGGCGAAAATAGAAACTTCTTGTTTTGTAGTTGGGAATATAAAGGAAAGGGAGAAAAGGAGCGGGGAAGGGGGTGTGGAGAGAAGCAACCTAAAAAAAGGATTTTGCTGAGTGGCATTTTGTGCCAGCCCCGTGTTTATAAATAGCCCCAATGACACCGCTCTTTGCAAGATGGATTTTGGAATATTTCTGATCAGCAAAGAGTTTGAGCTGCAAATAACAATAAATGGGGGAAATGTGTATAAATAAAAGGCATTAAAAACCCGCTCTGTGTGGGATCAGCAACACATCTTGAAGCCTACATCAAAGGGACTCAATTAGCAGACACATTTTCTAATTACATGTTCTAATTTACGACAAATCCGGGTTTCTAATGAAGCCTTGATTGTTGGTGCAGATGGCGAGGCCCGGACCCAGCGTTCCGCACTCGCTGCCACTGCCAAGGCAACCACTTGATGCTGCAGCCCCGGCTCCTTCTGCTCTGCCCAGACCCCTCCATTTGCCCAACTCCCTGGGAATTTCCCTGGCCCCAAATGCACCTGAGCAAGCAACTGGTGAAAGCGGTGACAGGAAATTGTCACTGTGGGCTGAAGCAGCACCCAAAGCACCTCCCCAGGCAGCCAATCCACAGGCTGTGGATGTTTTCCCTTTGCAATCCTGCCTGGCACGTGCAGAGACAGGGAAAGGGATTTTTTCCAGCAGAGCCCTCGGGCGCTCGCCCAGGCGTTATTTTTAATCACAGCCAATGTTCCCTCCGTGCTCCCCCCAGGCATTATTTGCAGTTTTTGGGGCGTTAATTGCTCCAAGTGAGATGAACGCAGAGCCCCAGGGTTTGTTCCTGAGCTGGTGGCTAGGACAGCTCTGAGGGAAAGAAGGAATCATTCCTGGGAGAACAGGGCTGGGAGCAGCAACAGCTGAGATCGGGGAATCCTGCAATGGTTTGGGTGGGAAGGGACCTTAAATCCCATCCCATCCCATCCCATCCCATCCCATCCCATCCCATC
>VWZT01013065.1:593215-613294 GCA_013397055.1 Pachycephala philippinensis
TGTCCCTGCCACTGCCCCTGTCCTTGCCACTGTCCCTGTCCCTGTCCCTGCCACTGCCACTGTCACTGTCACTGTCACTGTCACTGTCACTGTCCCTGTCCCTGCCACTGCCCCTGTCCTTGCCACTGTCCCTGTCCCTGTCCCTGCCACTGTTACTGTCACTGCCACTGTCCCTGCCACTGTCCCTGTCCCTGTCCCTGGCCCTGGCCCTGCCACTGCTACTGTCACTGTCACTGCCACCGTCACTGTCCCTGCCATTGTCCCTGTCACTGCAGTCCCTGGGGAGGGGAGGGATGTTTCACCACCCTGTGCTGGGACCCCCTGCTCTCCTGCAGCCCCCCGGGAGTGCTCCGCTGGTGAAGCTCAGCTCCTCCATCAGCAGCAGAGCTCGTTCGGTGGGGCTGAGCCCCTCTGTGGGCAGTCCCGGAGGTTCTCCTGCACTCCGGACACTCCTCGATGGATTCCCAACTCTGGCAGCAGACATTTTCCACTTTAGGTCCTCTAAAGATGCACCAGCCCCAAAGCTGGACCTGGGATGTACAACTACCATGAAAAAAGAGATGAAGTGAGCGATCAGAGAGAGCCTCCCGCTCTGTGCCACTGCTGCACGTGGCTGGGGGTGTTCTTGGGGGCACCAAAGTGAAATTTCCACTCTGGGGCACAGGGGGATGGCAGGGATGGGGCACAGGGGGATGGCAGGGATGGGGCACAGGGGGATGGCAGGGATGGGGCACAGGGGGATGGCAGGGATGGGGCACAGGGGGATGGCAGGGATGGGGCACAGGGGGATGGCAGGGATGGGGCACAGGGGGATGGCAGGGATGGGGCACAGGGGGATGGCAGGGATGGGGCACAGGGGGATGGCAGGGATGGGGCACAGGGGGATGGCAGGGATGGGGCACAGGGGGATGGCAGGGATGGGGCACAGGGGGATGGCAGGGATGGGGCACAGGGGGATGGCAGGGATGGGGCACAGGGGGATGGCAGGGATGGGGCACAGGGGGATGGCAGGGATGGGGCACAGGGGGATGGCAGGGATGGGGCACAGGGGGATGGCAGGGATGGGGCACAGGGGGATGGCAGGGATGGGGCACAGGGGGATGGCAGGGATGGGGCACAGGGGGATGGCAGGGATGGGGCACAGGGGGATGGCAGGGATGGGGCACAGGGGGATGGCAGGGATGGGGCACAGGGGGATGGCAGGGATGGGGCACAGGGGGATGGCAGGGATGGGGCACAGGGGGATGGCAGGGATGGGGCACAGGGGGATGGCAGGGATGGGGCACAGGGGGATGGCAGGGATGGGGCACAGGGGGATGGCAGGGATGGGGCACAGGGGGATGGCAGGGATGGGGCACAGGGGGATGGCAGGGATGGGGCACAGGGGGATGGCAGGGATGGGGCACAGGGGGATGGCAGGGATGGGGCACAGGGGGATGGCAGGGATGGGGCACAGGGGGATGGCAGGGATGGGGCACAGGGGGATGGCAGGGATGGGGCACAGGGGGATGGCAGGGATGGGGCACAGGGGGATGGCAGGGATGGGGCACAGGGGGATGGCAGGGATGGGGCACAGGGGGATGGCAGGGATGGGGCACAGGGGGATGGCAGGGATGGGGCACAGGGGGATGGCAGGGATGGGGCACAGGGGGATGGCAGGGATGGGGCACAGGGGGATGGCAGGGATGGGGCACAGGGGGATGGCAGGGATGGGGCACAGGGGGATGGCAGGGATGGGGCACAGGGGGATGGCAGGGATGGGGCACAGGGGGATGGCAGGGATGGGGCACAGGGGGATGGCAGGGATGGGGCACAGGGGGATGGCAGGGATGGGGCACAGGGGGATGGCAGGGATGGGGCACAGGGGGATGGCAGGGATGGGGCACAGGGGGATGGCAGGGATGGGGCACAGGGGGATGGCAGGGATGGGGCACAGGGGGATGGCAGGGATGGGGCACAGGGGGATGGCAGGGATGGGGCACAGGGGGATGGCAGGGATGGGGCACAGGGGGATGGCAGGGATGGGGCACAGGGGGATGGCAGGGATGGGGCACAGGGGGATGGCAGGGATGGGGCACAGGGGATGGAAGGGATGGGGCACAGGGGCTGTGCAGGGATGGGGCACAGGGACTCTGCAGGGGATGTCTCCCCTGTCCAGCTGCAGTTCATTGGGACAGGAGCTGATTTTCTTCCTTTTCCTTCACTGCTCCCTCTTAGGAGCTGCCGATAAAACCCAAATGTGGTTTATGGCACAAATCACCTGTTGTGGAATAAATCAAATGGTGACTGTTTTCAGTCCTCTCATTAGAGAAATAAAAGCCCCAGGTGCAACCTCGGTGTCAGACCTTGTGTCCCAGTGACCGACACCACAAACTCCATTTTCCATTTCCATTTTGGGAGTTCCAACACTCCCGTTTTCCCAGAAAGCCGCTGCTGATGGTGCCTCGTGTGGGAAGAGGAAACCCCGGTGCTCGATTTCTGTGTTCCCTCGGGAGGCAGAGCAGCCCGGACAGGGCTCTGTCCCCGAAGGATCAGGGAGGAGCTGCAGGGCTGAGCACAGCCAGCCCCAGATGAGATGAGGCACTCGCTCCCCTCGCCGCTGTCACCCAGCCAAGGCAATTGCCTCTGCAGAACCTGGGACTCTGCGGAGTGTAATTTGAAGGAAAATAACACCGTGACCTGCTCCAGACAGCAAAGCTGAAGGGCTCCAGGGTCAGCAGATAAATGTGAGGCACAGCCACGGATATAATCATTTAAACCCAAAAGCGAGAGTAATGAATGAATGCTGGATTTCAATTATCCTGAGATAATTCAAATTACTTTAAATAGATCGCTGACCTACTAAAAACTGCCTGGGCTCTCATCCTGCGTTTGCTGCCCAATTCAGCTAATGACTGTTTGATCCCGTTCCTCCCTCTCCACGGAGCAGCAGGGTTGTTAACAGCAGGGCAGGGTTCCTGTGGGGCTGAGCCCGCAGTGGCTGCTGCTCCATCTCCCCGTGCCCAGCCCCATCCTCCCAGCTCTGGCATTTCCAGCTTGGGAAGCTCGGGCTGGGCTGTGGCATTTCTGAGTGAGCAGTTCATCTGCAGCCCGGGCTGAGGGAGCTGCTGGATTTGTTCTGCTCCAGGCCCAGCTCGGACACCCCTCTGCCCTCCCAGGGCTGGTGCCTCCCCTTGGTTGAGCTGAATCCTTCCCCAGCAGCTGCCAAATCCCAAATCGCAGCCCCCGAGCTCCTCCCCAGCCTGGCCTCAGTTCTCAGAGCAGTTCAGTGATTTAATTCTCAGCAAGGTTCTCCAGCTCTCACACCAGGAGCAACACCCAAACATCCCGAGATGCTCCCCACACCACCAAACCAGGCATCCCTCCTGCCTGGGGGGTTCTGCAGCTCCTGCTTTTCCCTGGACACTGGCAGTGAGCTCAGAGTCATGAGCAGGAAACTGCCCAAACACTGAGGGCAACCCTCTTTTGGGAGCGTCACCATAGGGATCCCCCAATTTCGGTGTCACCCTCGTGCTCTAGGAGGAGTTCCTGGTGCTGGAACCTGCACTTGGAAGGGTTCCAGCTGCTTTCTGTGCATTTCGTGGGCACACGGGGAGCCCCCCTGCACTGGGGCTGCAGCATCACTGCAGGGACAGGCAGGGAGGAGGAGATGGGATGCACCTGCTGATGGCTCTTCCAGCTACATCTGCTCCTCTGCTAAATGTCCCCATGATCTGCTCCAGACGATGGATTCCAGCAGTTTGTGGAGCCACGGGAGATGTGTGGAGACAGGATGGGCCTTTGCTGACTTTATTCATCACTGCTAATTGCTGAGCAAATGAGTGGGAAAAGATCCTCCATGTTCATCCTGACTTGTGAGCAACCGGCTGCTGGAGGGGCAGGTTTCATTTGCTGAGGGAAGGGGAGGTGGTGGGAGGTGGAGAGCCAGGTTTAGGGGAATATTGAGGCTGGAATGTTGCTCCTGTTGTCACTGCTGGAAGCGTGGCACTAAAGCTCACAGACAGCCAGAGCTGGGCTTGTACCCAACCTACAGAATGAGCACAGAAAAGGCTTCTCAGAGCAAAATAAATTCCCTTGTAAACACCAAAACCTCCCAAATCTCACTGCTTGCATGGAGATGCAGATGAACAGAATGCGCTGCTGCAGGTCCCAGTGCCCCCATAGCCGCCGAGGCACCGGGCAGGCTCTGCCACCAGACACTGCCTCAGCACCTCAGCCCTGCCCAGGGGGATTTCCCACATTTTATGGGAACTGCTGGATGTGGAACTGAGCTCTGTCTGCACCACACAGCCCACACCAGCCCTGAGGGGTTGAACTGGGTTTTATCCAGCCCAGCCTGACAAGGTTCATTGGAACCACAGACTTGAGTTACTGCATTAAATAACCCAGCACAGAGAGGAACTCACCAAGGAAAATCCCATCCAAGGAGCTTTGCACAGCTCCTTCCTGAGCTACCAGCAAAGGGCTGGAGCTTCTGCCCACCAGGGTTACTGCTGGAACAAAGCTGAGCATGGCCATTCCCAGTCAAACAAGGAAAGCTCTCCCATGGATACAAACAAGGGGAGCAGTCACTGTACCACATTTTCCCCAGAAATTCACTGGAATAATTAAAAGCTATCAAACCCCATTTTTGCAGCACAGCAGGTCCAGGGGCCTTTCTGGCAGGGCTTGCTTTCACCCTGGCCCCTGAAGGTGCCCATTGCCCCTCCAGAGCAGCTCCCAGGCTCAACCCCCCCAGTCAGCACCAGATCCAAAGCACAAAACCAGTTTGACATTGAGTGCGTTAATTAACCAGCCCTAATTACACTGCAAATTGCTCTAGAATTGCATGTAATCATTCAAAAACCAAACCAGCGGTAAGTTTGGAAGCATCTGGTGCCCTCTGGAAGATGATGAACGGCACCGTTTGCACCTGATCATCTCTGGGTAAGCGGAGGGCCCCGCCAGGCTTGTCCTGGCTCGTATTAATGGGGGAGCCGTGTGTTAATTGACTAAGAAAAAGTGGAATGAAATTACTCCAAGAGAAAATGATTCTCAATGTTTCCACTGGGATACCTTCAGCTTGGCCATGGCCATTAAGTTACACAGAGTTTTATTTAGCAGCCCACCCCAGGAACCATTAAAGCCACTGACTCCTCCTGAACCCAGCCGAAAACACTCCTGGTTTTTCACACGGGCTCTGCAGCATCCACCCTGCCACAAGGCCAGGTCGTTCAGAGATGATTTTCCTTCCTCTCTGTGCCTGAGAAGCAGCGATGCTGAATGATTTTTGCCTTTTTTCTTTTATACACTCTGTATTCTTTACATGTGTATGTGGAGCTCTGTAGCTGTTGTTACATCCGTGGCTGGTTTTCCCAGCACTTTTCCCTACCTTTTCCCTGGGCACAAAGACAAAACACATTCCAAGGCCCCCCATCCTATCCTGGTTCTTTCTGGGAACCAAGGCCGAAAACCAGCGCTTTGAGACACATTTTCATAAACAAAGTTTAGCTCCCATCTGAGGGGGGAGGATTTAGAAGGGGCGAAATTACCTCACCTTTGTGTGTCTAATTGGTGATTTTTGTCAATTATGCTAATTTGCTAAACTTATAAAACTGTATTCAGCCCGTGGGGGGGTGAGCATTTTGTGGACATTTTCCACACCTCCAATAGAGACCAGCCTTTAAATTACCTCCTACACCAATATTATCTGCAAAGTCTGTTGTTTCATTTCCAGGTTCTTGAAGGCATCAGCAGTATGGGTACTGAAAAGCTTTGGCAAAGAGATTTTCCAGCTCTCTGCAGCATTCTATGAGAGCTCTGTCTTTCCTATGCAATCTATTAAAAACAGTGCTACAGTTTATAAACTATTTGCACCTGTAGGTTATTATGTAGTATTGTTATGGTACTGACTAGAGAAATATTTTGAAATGGGTGTCTTAGAACCTGGCCAGCCACCTCCAGGGGTGGATGGCCAAATGACCAATTACCTTATGCCATTCAACACGCTTCTTGCGAACCAACATGTAAAAGCCTTTTCAAAATACTATTAAACCCCTTCAATTTACTTCCAAACCCGAACTTTGTGTCGTGATTTATTCTTGTCCTCGGTACAACAAGGACACAGCAGCAGTTCCTGGGCTCTCGCTGTATTCCCGTTCCCAGATGAAGATCCAGCTGTCTCTGACTCCCTGGCACAGTGATGGAAGCAGCACAGGAGCAGCAGCAGGAGAAGGGCACAGCAGGGACGGGACTGAAGGAAGATTTTAGCTCTGCTCCTGTGCCCTCCTGGACCACCCAGAGCAAACCTGCACATCCACCTCCCCCTGCATCCTCCTTCCCCAGGGCACACTGACCAGGGATAAAACCCATCCGCTCTTCATTGATTACAAAATGCAGTTTGTGCCCGTAAACCAGCCAGGGTGAGGAGCACCAGCGGCACAGGGGCTCTGAGGGCTGCCCTGGGAGCAGCTGAGGAATGGGGGCAGCAGCAGGCTCGGCTCTCAGCTCGGGGCAGGGTGTGTGGCCGGGAATCCCTCTCGGGAGGGTTTGTGCTGCTTTTCCTGGCTCTCAGTGACCTCTGCAGAGGAAACTGCTCGCTCCGTGTTTCTCCAGAGCAGCTGAATGGAAGCAGCCTCGAGTCTTTCACAGCTCACTGCCCTCAGGAACGGGTCCTGCCGGAGCTGTCAGAGACACATCCTCCTCCTCCTCCTCCCCGGCCCACTTGGCCGTGTTTAAAGAGGATATTTAACAGCTTTTCTTGCATTTCACACGGAGCTGTCTCAGAGCTGGCGGTTTCTTTGTTTCCCCGTTGCAGCAGTCAGGTACTCGCCATAAATAAATTCGCCTTTTGGGTTTTTATTCAGGGTGTTCAAGCCCAGGATGGGCAGGAAACAGCACGGTGATCTCAGGGGTGGAGCATCCTCATATCTATAAATATCTAGATAAATATCTATCTCATAAATAACTTTTCCTGGGCACCTGGAGCCCTGTCCTGGACCTTCTCCTGCAGGGTGAGGGGTGAAGTGGCCCCACTTTCCAGGTGACCACATTCCATCTTTAGCTCCTCCTTGGGATAGACAGGGACGTCCACACCTCCCAGAGGGATTTTTCCAGCTATCCAGTGACATCACCTGATAAACCTTCCCTTTGCACCAGGAAAGTTAAAAAAAAAAAAAAAATCTCTAATTTTATAACGAAAAATCACAAAATCCTGTGTTTTTATAGAAGAGATTTTAGGCACAAACTGGTTCTTCTTTCAGGCCTTTCACTAAGGTTTTTTTTTTTGAGGTCCACAAGCCAAAATAAAGTTGACTGATCTCACTTTCAGGCCTCAGCTGAACTCGAGGGGTAGGAGAAAGTCTCACCATCCCAACAACTCAGAATTCAAAGTAACTGATCCCTCTCTTCTCCAAAATCTCCCCCGAACGTGGAGGAATTCAGGGGGATAAAGAACATCCTTCCCCTGCAGCCAGGAAATCTCCGCTCCGTTCCAAGCTGACAAAAGGCAAAGTAAAGACAAATCACTGCTCATTTAACCCTCATATCCATAAAAAGTGGTGAAGAGAGAAGAGGCTTTCAACCTTAAAAATGAGATTTAAGAGGTGAGTGTTACCCTCTCGCAGCTCTGTGAAATATTCCCAGCAAAATCAGCAAACCTTGCAAGGAGCAGCTTCTGCATCTCTCACTGCAGTTTGTACTGAAAGCTCTGAGAGCTGCCCAAGTTTCCTTCGCTGGAGGAGGATCCTTCCCAAGCCGGGTCCCTCCAGCCCTGCTGGAATTTCCTCCTGATCCCAGACCCCTGGGCTGAGCCCTCGATCTCCCCTGGGATTTCTGCTCTGGGTTTGAACTGAACACAGACCCACGGAATGGGTTGGGTTGGGAGGGACCTTAAATCCCACCCAGTGCCACCCCTGCCATGGCAGGGACACCTCCCACTGTCCCAGGCTGCTCCCAGCCCTGTCCAGCCTGGCCTTGGGCACTGCCAGGGATCCAGGGGCAGCCACAGCTGCTCTGGGAATTCCATCCCAGCCCCTCCCCACCCTCCCAGGGAACAATTCCTTCCCAATATCCCATCCAGCCTTGCCCTCCTTCAGCTTCAGGCCATTCCCTGTGTCCTGTCCCTCCAGCCCCTTTCCAACACAGCAAATGCTCCGTGGCACAGAACCCCAGCTCCTTCCAGGACCTGAACTTGAAACTCCCACAGGATCCAAGTGCTCTGCAAGGCAGCTCCAGCTTTTTCTGCAGTCCTGCTCCTGCCCCTCAGACCTCTCCTGAGCTGGAGGCCCTCTGCCCAGAGAACAGCAGAACATCCCTGCAGCAGCTCCACCCGAGGCACATGGGGCTCTCCAGGCACAGCTGCTCCTCTCTTGACTCTTTCTTGGCTGTCTTCGCCTTCCCTGTGATCAGCAGAACGTGTTGAGTCCCTGACAAGGATCTAATCTCCCTCCTGGCTGCTCCGACTCGAGCACTCCTTTGCAGAACAATGTTTCTTCCCAGAAAAATGCAATTTTATTCCAGCTGCCGTATCAGGCCTCTGATATTAGTGCTGAGTTTCTCGGGAACCCCCTCAGCCAGAACATTCCTGTGCTGGCAGATCCTATCAGGGAAGAGGGAGAATGTGATGCCTCTGTGGCATGGCTGTTGTGAACAGAGATATGGAGAGAAAACATGAGATAGAGGCACCAACAA
Organism: Pachycephala philippinensis; assembly: GCA_013397055.1. NCBI lineage: Eukaryota > Metazoa > Chordata > Aves > Passeriformes > Pachycephala > Pachycephala philippinensis. Next base: position 601,886 of record VWZT01013065.1, read on the forward strand.
ACAAACCTTGGAGCAATATCCTGCAGTTTTTGTGGAGGAGCCTCCTGACTCCGGAGGGAACAGCCTCATGGCCCAGCCTCCCACTCTTTTATCCTTTTTCCCTCTGAGCCAGTGATGTATTTTCCAGTCAGCCAGCGCTGCCTGTGCTTGATGGAGAGGGACTGCTGGGGCAGAGGGAACGTGGCACTGATGGGAAGGGGACGGGGCAGAGCCTGAGCTGAACGCTGCAATGGCTGGGAAAGCTGAGGGGAGGGAGGGCAGGACAGGAATTCCTGCCTGTGACACACAATCAGGGAGCTGTTGGTATCAATCACTGCCCAGCTCCGCGTGCTGACTGATGATCCCAGCTTGTCTGCGGCCAGGATTAATGGGAATGAGCAGGGAAAGGCTTGGCCGGGGCACGGGAAGCTCCTGCAGGCTGTGAGGAACCTGAGCAGCACTGCTCCAGGAGAGCTCAGGGGACTGAGATGTCATTTATTAGCTGCTTTCCTAATGAATTCTTTTAAAATAACACAGCTGACTGCTGGAAAGAGCCGATTTGTCACAACGGGGCCCTTTTGCGGGAACAGCTCCGTTTGAAAGCTCCGAGCACTTCCTGAGGGCCGGGAAGGGCTCTGGCTGCCCATCTTGGTTCTCTCCAACCCTGTCCTGGCTCCTGCCCCAGGCACGGGCGTGATCTAGGCTGAAAACCTCTCATGTGCACGAGAAAGAGCAAAGGGCACATCCCATAACCAGACCCCCTCCTGCCTTATCAGCACCGCGTGTTCCAGGCGGGAAATGCACTTTCCTCAGTGCGTGTCTGAACCTGAGGCTGCACGGCTGTGAGGGAATGCAGCTGCTTGTTTATCCAAAAATCCCAATCCAAGAACTGCTCTCCGATGCACAGACATTAAAGAAAGCTTCAGAGGTCTTTGTTTGCCTCACAGAGCAAAACAAGGAAAAAAAATTCCTTCCCTCCATGCTTTATCCGCACTGTGATTTATCAGAGCTCACGGTGACAGGAGGAATTCCCCCAGAGGTGCCCACACATCAAACGGATCAGAACCCTGAGTCAAACACACTTTTCTTGCCTTAAGTCTGTTATGGGAACCTGGTTCAAACCCTTTCTTCCAGGCTGAATAAACTTGCGGCGCTGGAGCCCCAGGGACATAAATCCCATCGTTTCCCTGAGTTCCCTGATCTGACAGCCCAGATCCCTGGATCAGTCCCAGCCCCAGCCTGGCTGAGGCTCCGCGCAGATCCTGCCTCCAGGATCTAGGGCCCTGCTGAGCACAAGCAGCAGCTCATCCCTCTGCCTCAGATTTAAAGCCTTCAGTGATTCTTGAAGGTGAATTTCTCACCTTCCCTGTCTAAGGGAAAACACTCCTGGAGACAAATGGCCGGGATGGGATGGAGGAGCCTCTTAGGGTTGGGAGCAGCTCTGAAAGAGGGAAAGTCAGACTTTGTCCCCTCATTAGTGCAGAATCTCTGTGTGGCTCTCACTTGGTCACTTGAGGCCGTAATTCTGCCCCAGGGCTGACATCCTTGAAAACCAGCAGGGATAAACATCCAGCACCAGGCAGGAGGGATGGCTGGGGGTGGCTCTCCATGGGAACCACGGAGCCTGGATGGGAATTCAGATTCCACCAGAACCTCATGTCTGGAACTCAGATCGATGGGAAGGATGGGGAAATACTGAGGGTCACAGAGGCCAAACCAAACCAAGGGAGCTTCCTGAGCACCTCGGAGCCACCATTCAGCTCTGATTCCAAGGGCAGCTCCATGGAACAAATCCTCTGGATGCTTCTGCCTTCCTGGAGAGGGATGGATGGATGGACGGATGGATGGATGGATGGATGGATGGATGGATGGATGGATGGATGGATGGATGGAGGGAGGGGGGGATGGATGGATGAGGGATGGATGGATGAGGGATGGATGGAGGGATGTATGGAGGGANGAGAAGGGAAACACAACCTCACAGCTCCCTGTGGAAAGGGATCCACCCTTTGCTAAATCCAATCTGCCTCACCCCAAAGCAGAATTAGAGAAGAATGAGCCCAATCTCTATGGACAGAGGGGAATGTCCACCTGGGACAGATTCCCAAGAAATCCCACAACTCCAGCTTGGCCTCATCTCACTGAGGGAACACCCCATCCCATGAACCTAGCGAGCAAAAATCCCTCAGAATTTCTCCCTGTCCCACGCCACAGCCACCACCGCCTGTCCCCAGGGTCACACTGGGAACTGAGCCCTGCAGGTGCAGCCGCTGATCCTGCCTGAGCCCATCCCACCCTCCCCAAACCGCCCCTCTCGTGGGGCACTGCACAAGCCTGGCTGACAGGGACTGATTTCCTTTGAGGACAATTGCTGCTCCTCCCCAGCACAAACCAGCGATTCTTCCTGAGGCTGGGGCCGCGCTGTTCGGGAGTTTCCATTCCGAGCGAGGACAGAACTGTTTGCTCCGTGGTGGAGAAGCAGAGTGTGACAGGAGAGGCTCTGATCCCTTTCCTGCAGAGGTTAGAGCTGGTTTTAATCAGTGTTTGCCCTCTTTTCTCTCCTTGTTTCAGTCTGAGCTGCTCAAGGCAAAAGCAGAAGTCAATTTGCTGCCTGTGCAGAGTTCCTGGTGTTGGAGCTGCACCCGCAGGGAAGGTCCTGGCAGGTGAGGAAAGAGGTGGCAGAGAGATCAGCGGGACCAACCCCTCAAACCGGGCGGGAGACTGCACAGGGAGCTGGGCTTACATCCGGGGGTGGAGGGAGGGCCCAAAGGTTTGGGGGCATTCAGACAAAATCTGGGACCCCACGGAGGCTCTTCCCTGACAAATGGGAACTGTGGGGAGCTGAGGTAGGGACTCAGCCAGCACAGCCCAACCCAGCAGTGTCTGCAGCCTGGAAACCTGGTCATTGAAAATATCTCAGCCTGGGGGAGTTTCCTTTCCCTCTCTCCTAGCACATCCCTGTTTTATTTTCAGGGAGTTTGGAGCCAGCAGACACCGGAGCAACAGAGTCAGAGGAACAGAGCCAGGCTGCCCCCGTGATGGATTTGGCCTCGAACACGGATCAGGCGCTCCAGCAGAGCATCAAGGGGTTGGGAGTAGGAGGAGGAGGCAGCTCCTCAGCTGAATCCCCACTTCCCAGCTTTATCCGCAGTCTGCCCCAGCTTTTCCCTTCCTCGCAAACCCCGCACGGCTCCTGCCCCAGCAGCCACCCCTGCTCCCCGTGCTCGGGGTGTCCCTGCTGCCAGCTCGGCTCCCAGAGCTCGGAGCAGGGCTGGAAGGAGCCGCTGGAGCCGCAGATCCCGGGATTCGGGCTTGGGAGATGCTGCAGTGCCACCTTCAGTCGGGAGGGCAGCACCCGGGCGGGATGTGCCGGGGCGCAGACGGGAGGGGAGAAAGAAACCGACCCCAAAGCCTCACCCCGAAGCGGAGGCAATAGTAATATTGCCAGATCCAGCTCTTTGCTGAGGGAACGCAAAGCCCGAGAGCTGAAAAACGTTCCCTGGAACTGGCCAGCCCAGCCCGAGGATGCAGCACAGATCCATCCCCACACAGCCCTGGGAAGGCTCCGACCCTACAGATTATGGGATCCAGCTGCATTAAACAGCTAAAGGGCTTCATGGGAAGCAGATCCAGCTTCTCCCTCTCCCCTGTGATTCTGTTGCTGAGGTGGGAATCACGATGTGTGTTTGAGCAGCTCCCTGCTCCCGGCAGGCTGGATATCGTTATTTTATCCTGATGGCTCCTTTTTCAGGAGGGGATAAAGCAGGACAGGGAACTCTGTCCTTCCCTGCTCCCAGCTCCTGCAGGCCCTGCCCACACAGCCCCATTTTCCATGGAACAGCCTCTCCTGGTCCCTGCTCTGGTGTTTCCTGGGGGGAACAAGTGATGGCAGTGACCCAGGAGAGCTGGGAGCACTGGGAGCACTGGGAGCCACATTAACAACAACCTGTGGGCAAACAGGGCCTGCAGCTCCTCTGAGTGTCATCAGCCGGGGCTTGGTGCCCAGACAGCTTCAGACAGGGCCCCTCTGAAAATCAGCACCCTTAAGAAACCTTTTTCCCAGCAGCACTGGCTATTTGGGCCAATTTTTAGCAATTTTAGTCATTTTGGCCTCATCCACACGTCACTGCTGCCGTGAGTGTCCCTGGAGCCCGGGGAACAGCAGCACAGAAAAGCTTTAGAGGAGAAAAAGCAAATAAATGTTCCTTGGGATTTCAATGGGATGAAATCACTCCATGGCCTTTTTACGATGGCATGGAGGGACAAGAACGGCTTCAAACTGAAAGACAGCAGGGTTAGATCAGATATTGCAGAGAAATCCTTCCCTGGGAGGGTGGGGAGGCCCTGGCACAGGGTGCCCAGAGAAGCTGTGGCTGCCCCTGGATCCCTGGCAGTGTCCAAGGCCAGGCTGGACACTGGGGCTTGGAGCATCCTGGGACAGTGGGAGGTGTCCCTGCCCGTGGAAATCAAGCATTCCTTAAGGTCCCTTCCCACCCAAACCATTCTCAGGCGCTAAAATTCATCCCAGGTCTTCCCCTGAGCCTCCTCTCCCTCACGGCCTCCAGGCAAACCAGATGCTACAAAACCTCTGGGGATGGTGGATTTGGTGAGCTGAGGGAGGGGTTCCTGCACTAGAGATGAACCCTGAACCATTTTTCAGGAGCAGGGTCACAAAAACCCTGCTGGAGAGGCACCCACCCCCACCTTGGCTGGGGAATTACAGAGTTCCATTTTAAAGCCGAGCTGGTGAATGGAGAGGAATGAGCCCGGCTGGGGGGAGCTGTGCTGGGCTGAGGGGAGCTCTGCTGGGCTGGGGGAGCTCTGCTGGGCTGGGGGGAGCTCTGCTGGGCTGGGGGAGCTGTGCTGGGCTGGGGGAGCTCTGCTGGGCTGAGGGGAGCTCTGCTGGGCTGAGGGGAGCTCTGCTGGGCTGGGGGGGAGCTCTGCTGGGCTGCCCGGCCGTGTCTGTGCTCAAGGGGAGCTCTCTGCAGAGCCCTGGCAGCCCCAGGCCCAGCCCTGCAGTCCAGCTGGTCCCCAGGTGTGTGACAGGAGAGTGACAGGAGCCTGCCAGCCCAGCACGGGGCCCCGCCCAGCGCTGGGTGCCAGCTCTGGGTGCCCCCAGCCCCTCAGGAACCCCTGAGCACGCCGGATAAATCGGGGAGGGAGAGCTGTGCCAGAGGGGAACCTGTCAGCACCCAGCACCAGCTCAGCTCACACCTGCACAGAGACAGCTCCAGAACTGGAGAGCTCTGGAACTGGAGAGCTCTGGAACTGGAGAGCTCAGGAACTGGAGAGCTCAGGAACTGGAGAGCCCAGGAACTGGAGAGCTCAGGAACTGGAGAGCTCAGGAACTGGAGAGCCCAGGGAACGCTCCCGGATCAGCCACAATCAGTTCCTGCCCCAGCCGTGCCCTCCCCGCTCCCACGGCCCCGGCTGTGGGGACAGAACAACTCCAGGAGCTCCCAGGCAGGGCTGAGGCCAATTTGCTCAATCCCCAGCCCGGCAGGGAAGGGATTACACAGCACAAACTGGATCTGAGGGTTACACAGCTCTCAGAGCCCTTCACTCCTGTCCCTGGGGCCAGCTCAAAGCCCTGGTCCTTCAGAAGCTCCTTGGCAATTAGCTCGTTTTAATTAACACCAACTCCACCCAGCGGAGCCTGATGCCTTGAAAACAGCTGTGAGAGAGGGAAAAAATCCAACAGGAAGAGAGCCAGGGTGCAGTTCTGAGCTCACCCACAGGGATGGGGGTGTTGGGAGTCCTGAGGGAGCCTCATCTCCCAGCCAGGGACAGGGGAAGGAGCCCGAGCTGTCCCCACACCCGTGGGGGATGGAAAGGGGCATCTCCCAACCTCCTCCAGCTGCTCCCACTCCTCATCCGTGCCCCCATCCCGCAGACACAGCTCCCACCATCCCAAAAAAACCCTGCAGAACCTCCTTGTTCTGGGCAATGGAAGGAGGGAAGTAGCAATGCCTGGTGCCAGCCTGAGCACCCAACTCTCCTTCCCCAGCACCTCCCTGCTGCCTCCATGGCAACTTTCAGCAGCCTTAATTGCTTCTTGTTTTAACACTTGAGGAAGGAAACCCCTGTGATCTTCCACCGCTTGATTATTAACACTCCCCGGAACAAAACCCAACTGCAGCCCAGCACTGTTTTATGTGTGTTTGTATCTGCAGCTCGAATTTTCTGTGCAATCCCTGGCTGTGGATGTTTGCTGCTCCTCCAGCCCCTCTCCAAAGGTTGTCAGAAATTCCTGAACATTTGCTTACTCAAGGCTCTGCCCTCCCTAGGCTCAGTACTCCCTGGTCAAAGTGGAATAAAACATCTCTGAAGATGAAGTGAATTTATCCAGAACTTGGTCAATCCCTTAACAGCAGGGCAGAGCCATCGCACCTGGATATTCAGCTGGCTTTCCCTCTCTCCTTGGTGCACTGCTGTACCCAGGAAAATCTCATTTCAAGACACCAAGAGCCAGGGAAGCCACAGCTCCTGATTCTGGGAAATGAAGTGGGACGGGGTGGATTTGGGGCATCCTGGCTGGGAGCATTTGGAGGAGTTTTCCAAAGGCACGGTGGGCACTGGATTGTGCCTGTCCTGAGGGATGGCTGCTCCATGAAACAGAAAATCCTCTTCTCCTCCACCTCCCGGGGCCAAACCTGCTCCAGGTTTTCCCTGTTGGTCTCAGGAAGCAGAATTTAAAGGCCCTCCCTCGTTTTGCAGCATCTTGTCACCGTGTGCCAGATTCCCAAAGGGCAGCGTTCCCGGAATTCCTGGAATAATTCCTGTGCCTTGTCTGCCTTCCTCCCCATCAGACCCCGGTGCTGCCAGATCTGATCGGGGAGCTGGAGCAGCTCCCACAGGGAACCCTGCAGCAGGTGGATCTCTCCCTCCACCTTCCCAAATTATCCTTCCAAAGCAGATGCTCCTTCCCATTCCAAACCCCAAGGGCTTTTTGTGTCTTTGGCTGCTGGAAAGCACCAGGAAAATCTCTCTGGCAGCTGCAGAGCCAAGGGGGATGAGATGATGGCAGCGCCCTGAAGAATCCATGGATCCACACCCAGCTCCTGTGGAGCCGCCAGCAGCCACAGCTCCTGCTGGAAGCACTGTCCGGAGGGAGCTGCACATCCCACAACAGCTGAACTCACATTTAATGGCTCTGCCTGGCATGGGGAGGGAGCTGGGCAGGAGGGGTCCCCACCAGCAGGACCAAAGGAACCAGATTTGTGTCCATTCTAAAGCCAAGTGGAGGGAGAAGGAAAAGGACAATTTGATGGAGGAGTTGGGAAATATCCCCTGAGGGTGAATCCATCCGAACTGGAGGCACTGGGTGCTGAGAAGCTCAGGCTGGGGAGCCCACGCTGCCCCTCCGAAACTCAAATCCCCCAAATTGCTGGAGAATCAATCCTAGGTCAGGGAAAAGGCTCCTTCCCCAGAGCTGCTCTTTGCTCCATTCCGTGGCTGGGTGCTCAAAGGGAAGAGCAGCTCCAGGCCAGGAGAGTCCCCAGGGAAGCAGCCCCAAATCCTGGGGGAAGGAGCAGGTGCTCAATGGGGCAGAGAGGAGTGGAGGCTTTAGGGAGAAGGAGAGATTTTCCAGCAGACAGATTTTGGGCTTCCCTCCCCTCACACGGAACATTTCTCCTCAGAAGAGGTGTCCTAACAAGGACACTGCTGCACGAACATCCGAGGGAAATAACCAACCCCTCCTGAAAGGGGAGGGGAGGGACAGAAGGGATCAGCTGGATCTGACAGATCTGCCTGTGAGGGTGGGAAGAGCAGGAAAAGCTCTGGAGAAGGCCTTGGATCACTGAGCTGCTGGCTCTGAACAGAACAGGAGAGTCTCTGCAGCCGGGGAAGCTCCAGCAGCAAAGCAGGGGAAGTTCCCCTTGTCGGGCTCTGCAGTTGTACCTTTGGAACTCCCCTTCCCAAAAAGCAGCTCCGGTGCAGCTCCTTGGAGTCCCCAGCCCTGGCAATTGCTGCCATCTGTGACTTCCTTGGATCCCCCCAGGAAGTGAGGAGCAAACACAGCTCAGGAGAGCAGGACCCACGGAGCATTTGCAGGTGCTGGGGGAAGGAGTTCCGCACTCACTCTTTATCTGCTCACCGGGGAGCTGCAGCTTCCTCATGGATCCGGAGGAGCTTCTCCTTATCCCAGCACAGCCTCACGTTCTCCACGGTGCTACAGAGGGATCTTCCCAACTCAGACAGGCTGGGATGTTTCACAGCTGGAATTCCAGGTGGAATATTGTTGGGAAAGGGGAAGCTGCAGCCTTCGTGGTGCTGGCGTGGGGGTGAGGTGGGAGCTGTAACGCAGGAATTGAGGCTGCCCCTGGATCCCTGGCAGTGCCCAAGGCCAGGCTGGATGGGGCTGGGAGCAGCCTGGGACAGTGGGAGGTGTCCCTGCCATGGCAGGGGTGGGATGAAATGGGATTTAAATCCCCTTCCCACCCAAACCATTCCAGGATTCCATGGAAAGTCCCCCTCAGTTAGCTGCAGTCACCAGCAGGGTGGGCTGATGCTGACAGTCTGGTGCAATGGAATGAATTCAGCAGGATCCGGCCATGTGGATTAGATGGGAAGTTTTAGGGAAAACAGAAGCCTGTGAAAGGATTATGAAGAGTTTTTTTTTAAAAATACTTTCTTAGCCCCTTCAGAACATGAAAATAGGAATTGCATCTTTGAGGCAGCTCCAAAGCCCAGTTTGGGGTTGTCTCTCTGTGTTCACAAACCCTGGATTTGCTTCTTGCAATCAAGAAATGAGCTTAGAATCAAACACTTCAAAAAATTGTGCTCTCCTGCTTTTAGGGATTTCCAGCACTTTCATATGGATATGGATGCACAAAGAGCTTTCCTCTGCATTGGCCATGAACATTAACACTTCATTTGGCTTTAACGAGGAACTCAAAACGCCAAAAATCAAGAAAAGGCCCTAAAGTGATTGAAAATAAAACCTGACAGCAGCACAAAACCAGCCAGGCTTTCTCCAGCCTCTCCCACCCAACCTATGGAAAATCTTTTCCTGCATCAGCATCCCAGGATGAGGGACGCAGCCACAAATGACGGGCAGCCAGGCTTTTAAGCACCTTAAAAATTTAAATGAGTTCCAGGTGTAAATTCAAAGTGGTTTCTCCAACTGCATTAAGGCCCCTCCTGGGCACTTTGTGTTCGGAATGAGCACAGCACTGATTTGATTTTGTTTATCTGCTGCTGAGTGTGGGGATCCAGGGAATTGGAGGCCTCTGCTGAGAGCCTGCACAGGGATTTGATGCGTTCCAAGGTGACCCCAAAGCCGGGTCAGGCCGTGGTAATGGACTTGCCTTGAGCCACAGCCCTGGGTGCCAAAGCCTGGAGGGTTCTGCATGGAGAGCAGCACGCAGAGAAACCCCTCTGAGGGCCTGGAGCTGCTCCCTCATCCAGCCGTGCCGCTGGAACAGGCTCTGAGCACAGCCAGCAGCAATTCCCATCTGTGCTCACCCAGATCCCGCATTCCTCGGCACCTCTGCGCTGCTCCCTCTGCTCCCTGCTGCCAACACCTCCTCAGAACCAAGGAAACCTTCAAAAGCCACCCAGTGCCACCCAGTGCCATGGCAGGGACATCTTCCAGCAGCCCAAGGTGCTCCAAGCCCTGTCCAACCCGGCCTTGGGCACTGCCAGGGATGGTGCAGCCACCACAACCTTCCCGCGCTCCACTCCCTGTCCTGCTCCTCCAGCACAAACCTCGCATAAACCCAGCAATTTGCAGTGAAACTGCCCCAAAATCCCTGTCAGGAATAAATGGAACAGGGCAGCTGGGGCTGTTCCATCCCTGGGAGTGTCCAAGGCCAGGCTGGACGGGGCTTGGGGCACCCTGGTGTCAGGAAAATTAATCCACAAACACCAGAGGTTTATGTCCAAAAAGGAGACAGAGGAGTCCCATTACTTTATTCGAATGAAGGGAGAGGCCATGGGGCATTCCCCTGGGGTCTCTCAAATTTTTGGAGGGTGCAGCCTCCTTTTTATCCTGATTTCCCGGCCGCATTTCCCTCTCTCTTTCCCCATTGGCTGAGCTACTCGAGAGGTACAGACTCCCCGAAACACCTAATACCTAAGGCTCCCTTCTAATGTATAACCCCCCTTTATTTTTAGTTCTTATTGAATTTTAGGGTTTTCCCATTGCTTCTTTCATCTCTCAATATCCAATTTCACTTATCAGCAGACCTACAGTTTGTTTGTAGAGACGAATCTCTTTCCAGTCCTCAATCAGCGGAATCCTTCCCATTGTTTTGATTTATCTCTCAGTGCTAATTCCATCTAGCAGCAGGCCCAGAGCTTGTTTGTAAAGACAAGTCTCTCCTTCCTTTCCCTGGGACAGTGGGAGGTGTCCCTGCCATGGCACGGGTGGGATGGGATGATCCTTAGTGCCCCCTCCAAACCCTTCTCTGGATTTTAAGAGGGAAAACCCAAACCCTGTGGGGCAGGAGCTGCATTGGGGCAGCCAAGGGGGGCTCAGAGCAGCCCCAGCAGCTGCTGGGATGAGCAGCCCAGCTCAGGAAAACCTTCACTCTCCACTCCTTCCTAAATTCATTCTGTTTTTAAATTCCACTTGCTACAGCAGCAAACACTGCAAAGCTGTATTATTTAAATTAAAACAATCCTCCAGCCTGCAGAGAAAACACACAGAGCCATCCATTTCCACGAGCAAACGGGGCAGGAAATCCAAGCAAGATTTATACAGTTATTCCTCTGTAATTATCCAGAAGAGGAGAAGGCCCAGGGGTCAGCAGTATCTCATTCATTATCACACCCCAGCAGCTTCTTAGGCTTTAATTTTGGTTTATTTCTTTGCAATCCCCTGCCCACGTCCAGATTAAGGGTGATATGCTGGGAAAATAAAGCTCTCTGTTGATAATGGGGTGAAATGAAGCTCCCCCACACCACCAGAGTCCCCCCAGGGCCCAGGTGTGGCTGGCACCTGCTGCAGGGTGACCAGGCCTTCATCTGCTGTAGGGAAATGAAGAATAAAATGAAAAGTAATTCAAGGGAAGCAGGAAAATAAGGAGCCCTTTGAGAGCTGATATTTTCATTTGCCTTTTGCTCTAACAGCTTCATCCATCCTTTTTTTCCAGCCCCTAAAAAGCTGTTTTTGTGGTGCTGCTTTGGTTTATGGCAGGAGAAGAGCCCTGGGGAAGTGCTGGTGGCACTAAACCCCTGGTGGCACTTCAGCAGGGCCACAGCCCTCTGCCTCCAGAACAAAACCCTCCCAGGCACAGGGAGACCCCAGGAGATGGAGAAACTGGGGGAGAAGAGCTCAGATCTGCCGAATTGGGGGTCTCCAGTGCTGCCAGTCCCAATCCCAGTCCCAATCCTAATCCCAGTCCCAGTCCCAGTCCCAGTCCCAGTCCCAGTCCCAGTCCCAGTCCCAGTCCCAATCCCAGTCCCAGACCCAGACCCAGACCC
>VWZT01013065.1:613314-627173 GCA_013397055.1 Pachycephala philippinensis
CCCAGACCCAGTCCCAGTCCCAATCCCAGTCCCAGTCCCAGTCCCAGTCCCAGTCCCAATCCCAGTCCCAGTCCCAGGCCGGTCAGGCTCCCCCAGCTCCAGCACCCCCCATGGTGGCACCTGCAGGTCCCCACGCTGGGGGATCATTTCCCCCCTGGTTTGGGATCGCCTCCATTCCAGAGGGAGGGATTTGGCTCCAGCCCCTCCCCAGACCCCGCTGATAACCCCGGGGGGGGGCCCGAGGGGAATCCTGGGGGAGCAAAGGCTGCTCTGAGGCACAGAGGGGCAGAGGGACAATCCACAGGAGGGATCAGCCGGGAAATACTCCTGCGGGGAGCAGAGGAGCAGCTGCAGGGATTAACCCTGGGAAAGACCCTTTTCCCACCTCCCCAAGAGCCAGAGGAGCTGGAGAAGCTGCTGGGGCAGGAGAGCGACAAACACGGCCCTGAGGTGCTGAGCTGAGGGGCACACACGGCCCCGAGGTGCTGAGCTGAGGGGCACACACGGCCCCGAGGTGCTGAGCTGAGGGGCACACACGGCCCTGAGGTGCTGAGCTGAGGGGCACCCAGGGCCCTGAGGTGCTGAGCTGAGGGGCACACACGGCCCTGAGGTGCTGAGCTGAGGGGCACCCAGGGCCCTGAGGTGCTGAGCTGAGGGACACCCAGGGCCCTGAGGTGCCCGAGCTGAGGGACACCCAGGGCCCTGAGGTGCTGAGCTGAGGGGCACACACGGCCCTGAGGTGCTGAGCTGAGAGGCACCCAGGGCCCTGAGGTGCTGAGCTGAGGCACTCTGAGAACAAAAGGTGCTGATGGGGGGGGTTTTTTACAAGGGTGCTTAGAGCTCATTAGAAAAGCTAATGGGAGTTTTTAATTTAGGGACTGGGACTTCCCAGGGCACCCCCACACGCTCAGACAGGGCTCAGATAAAAGAGGTGCACAGAACAGTTTTATGATCATGATTTTCTGCTTAATTAAAGATCCTCCTCCTCAATTACTGCAGCCTAATCTGGGTGTACGGGGCTTTAAGTGGCACCAGCTGAGGACACAGCCCCGAGCTGATTCGAGCAGTGACAGTGATTTAGGCCCTGCCTGGCTTTTTCTGTCTTCCTTCCAAGCTGAGGAAGGTTTATTTATTTATTTAACGAGTCAGGGCTGCTGTCCTCCTGCCTCCAGCAGGGTTTCACTGACGCCCCGGGGCTGACAGCTCCCAGGTTTCTTTTACGGTTTTTAAAACCTGTAAACATTGTAAAAAGCTGTTTTTTCCCCCCAAAGTGCTGGACAGGAACAAGTGCCAGCAGAGCCCCAAAGCCCCCAGGCTGAGTGGCCACGGTGCAGAACAACCTGAGCAAAGTTCACCCGAGAAGCCACAATAAATCAGTATTTTTAATATTCTTCCATCCGGAGGATCAAACTTCAAGACTTACTCCCAAAGTCATTAATCACACTGCAAAGTAAACCTACAAAGCTCTGTGTTCTCCTGGGTTTTGGAGGTGGAATTCCAAGATTTTTAAGGTGATGCCTTTGGAGCTGTGTGGATTCCATGCCCATAAAGACATCAAGTATTTTACAGGACATTTATGCCACAGCTCAGCTGGGACCACTCTGCTTCCTGTGCCATTCTCCAAAGGGAATTTAAACAGAGGATTTTGGATATTTTATCTCTGATGGGAAGGTTAGAGACTGGATTCGGAAAATTATTCCAGCTTAAAGCTGCTCTGCACTGTCCAAACCCCAACAAACAATGGGAACTTTGACTCCAGTTCTCTCAAAGCGAGGCACTTTTACAGGAACCACACAGGTAATTAATGATCCCATCACGAATTTCCATTCCCAGAGTGGGGTGCGGGAGCTTTGCTATAAATTAAACCATCCAAGTTTTTATTGGATTTTTGTACCGCAGTTCAAAGTCTTAAAAAGCTCCAAAAATTTGCTCTCCTTGTTTGCCACGATAGAGATGGAAATCTTATAAATGACATTATTATAATTTCCCTATTATATCATACACACCCTCATACTCTGATTCTGCACTGACTCCATAACATCCCTCAGATCCCATAAATTGTGTCTTTAGTGTGGAACAAAGCGGAGAGGATAGAGGTATCGGGGCTGAGGCGGGAGGCAAAGGGAATCAGTCAGACTTTTTATGTTCATTAAAAGTGTTGCCGGGGCTGGATTTATTATTATGTCGTCAACTAAATTTTGTTGGCACCCGAAAGCACCTCGGAACACTTTAAACACTTCTGCAATAACTGCCTCGAGTGTCACTGCGAGTCCCTGACACCTCTATAAAAACAGTGACAAAACACAACCAGCCCCAGGGGGAAAACGTGCAGCAGCAGCAGGGGAGAGGGGAGCAGGAGCCTTGGAAAATGCAGCACGTTCCAGGTGTCTGGAAGGGCAGGATGGGGATGGAATTGGGGACACAGGGGCCAGGCTGGCCCTCCAGGGCTGGGTGACCACCAGGGCCCGAGTGGGAACAGCAGTTGGGGTTTTTCCTGGGAGCTGGGATACAGCTGGAGTTCAGGCAGAGTTCTGGGTGGGGGAGTGGGATTTCACCCCCCTTTGTCAGCTGGAAAATAGGGAAGGGTCTCTCTTCTCCCTGTCTGTTGCTGCAGAGTTCATGGGAATCTTATTTTCAAAGGGTGGGAAAATCCAAGGGGCACAAGGGGCCTTTGGCACAGCCAGGGAGCTAAAGCTGCTCAGGGTAAAGCCACAGCACCTGCAAGGATTTTGGGCTTCCCACCACTCCCTGCAGGTCTGGGGGAAGAGCTGGGAACCCCAAACTGGGTTGGGTTGGAAGGGACCTTAAACCCATCCTGTTCTACCCCTACCATGGGCAGGGACACCTTCCACTGTCCCAGGTGCTCCCAGCTCCATCCAGCCTGGCCTTGGGACACTTCCAGGGGTGGGGGATCCATCTGGGATCAGAGCAGTTGGATCCTGCAGCCAGTGGAACGCCGACCCTCGAGAGCAGGGAAGGTGCTCACCCACCCACCTCCCACTGAAGATCACCATCAGTAATTACCACCTCCCCAACCCGCAGCCCCCTGCTCTTCCCAAACTTTGGGCAGACCCCAAACACCTCCAGGGCCTCTCCAGAGCCCCCCGTGGCACCAGCACCCACTTCCAGAACCTCCAGGTCCTCTTTAAGGACCACAGGTGGGCCCCAGGCCCTCCAGGCAAGGCTCAGTTCCCTGGCACCCACCTGCCCTCCCAGAACACAGGAGCAGCTCCCCGGATGAATCCCTGAAGGCTCCAGGTGCCTGTGTGGAAATTCGGGCTCCCCGACCCCCATGGGTGCCTCAGGAAAGTGGGGCACCCAAAGAATGGGGCTGGTGGCCACAGCAGAGCATCCCCTTGGCCAAAAGCCACCCAGGGACCGGGTACAGCAAAGGTGACACAAATTCAGGCTCTGGCTCAGCGCCTGCAGCCTCGGCCACCCAAGAGGTGCCACATTCCCTCTGTGGGGACAGGGCAGGGAGATAAAGCAGGAGAACAAACCCTGAGGAGTCCCTGTGGCCTGCAGGAGCAGCTGCACAGACGCAGGGCCCACCCCGAGGGGGGAACTGCTCCTGGGAATAAAAGCTCCCGGGAAAATTGTGCTCCCTATAAATGTGTCCATTATACCGAAGTGACATTTTAAGGCCAGGACTTGTGGCCTTTCCCCACTCACAATTAATTGTGTTTTCAGAGCTTTTACACATCATTTTACTTAATAAAAAACTCTCCCACCTTGCTTTTACTGCTTAACACCTCAAATCTCTGCTTTGTTTTCCAGCTTATGCACTACTACCAAAATTGTGCTCTTTATCTCAGCCTGGAGCCCATTTGCAGCACAGAATAAAACTTTCACCCTCAAAAGGAGCAAGGGAAAGGCAGAGAGGGCAGAAATAACCTTTCCAAATGACCAAATGGTACGGAGGCATCCAATTTGCTTGCCTTGCAAGTTGAAAATCCGGGGGGTTCAAAGTTCCTTCTGTGCTGCAGAATGGGGGAAATTAAGCTTGACCTTCAGCTTTTCAATTCAGGAGGGGATTTGGGAGCCTCCAGCAGGTTCTGTCCTGATGTGACACATCACAAATGGGCCCTTAAGTGTCCCAAACACCAATTTCCTCTTGGGCCCAGCCTGAAAAGACAAATGCTTCAAATTGCAGCACATTAAGGAGCTGGAATCTGTATTTTGCTTTCCTCTAAGAGTAAAGGTCAGACTGTACAAAATGTGGGTTTGTTTGAGAAATACAAACTCTCTTACTGACTCCTGCAGAACTCCAGCTGCAAGGGCATCCCTCTGCAGGGACTGGGAGTCCTTGAGTTAACCAAAACTTCGGGTTTTCCTCCTGAAGTGCTCGATAAATGCACCGGAAAAGGATTCAAGTGGCTGGATTGGGTGTGGATTTTGTTGACTCCAACACCTTCGAGGTCTCAAATCCTTTGTGTTTAGCCCTGAAACGGCTCCCATTGCAGGCAGGGGATGGAGGGGAAGCTGCAGCTCCAGGGAATGAGGTGGGAATGGTCCTCAGGAGGCACCTCCGGCATGGGAGGTTGGAACCCAGCATGGCAGGGATTAGGACAGGCTCAGAGAAAAGCACTTCCCTGATTGTCAGGGAAAAGCAGATTATTATTGTTGTTGTTATTATTAGTGTTGTTATTATTACTAATCAGCCTGGAGATGAGAAGCTTTGGGGTCATTTCACTGCAGCCTCACAGCTCCTGAAGGAGCTACAGGAAAGGTGGAGAAAAGCTTTTTACAAGGGCCTGGAGTGGCAGAACGAGGGGGAACGGCCTTAAAGTGAAAGGGAGGAGGTTTCAATTGGATATTAGGAATTCGTGGTGGTGAGGCCCTGGCAGAGGTTGCCCAGAGAAGCTCTGAGGGGTCCTGAGTGACTTCCCAAGATGAAGAGATTGATGACCACAGAAATCTCTGCCAAGAGGAGCTCAACACCCGGTGGAGTCATTTAAATCCCAATTCCAGTCTCCAAGGAAAAGGCCCTCCCAGGCCCCTCGGCACCAAGTTCTAAAGGAAGTTTTTTATGATCATCATCATCACCTGCCCTGCACTAAAATCATCCTTTCCCCCACACTGATGAGACCTTCCCTGCTTAATCAATCTTCACGTGTAAAAAAAGTCACAAAAACAGCAGAGGGGAAAAGCAGCTCAGTAAAAACTGAGTATTTCCTTTCCAATCATGTAGCCTTGGGACATCTTCCATAATTCCTCTCCATTTGCATTTTAACTACCTCGAGGATAACTTTCTATCTTCCCCTTGAATTTCTGGGCTTTTAACCCCCTGATATACCCAGTGAGGGCTGAAGTGCTTTCAGAATTTGGGTTTTTTAAGGGGCACAGTTCTGCCTCCACTCCTAAAAGCTGCAGCACTGCAGTTTAACCACTCTGCTGCAGTATTTTAGCTGTGGCTCTGCTAAGTGGTAAAAAATCCACTCTGGACTGCTCACAAAACGTCTTTAAACACCCCAAGCCCCCTGCAAGCCTCCTGCCCCCACTTCCCTTTCAGCTTTCTCCACTTCCAGAAGGAAACCTGCATTAACAGTGCTCCCCTCATGGATTTTTTTGGCTGTTTCATGGCTGTAAAGCTCTGAACTTGAGTACATTTGGTCTCCACATTTTCGGAGTGGCCTCTGGAGCGGGCTCCTGCACACAGCTCACAGCCAGCTCCGTGTCCTTTGTGGGTTTCCTGATGGCTGCTCCAAGGAATTGTCAGTCCTGGTGCCCAAACCCAAACAAACCCTCATGCCCTTTCCCCAGCCTGTGTGGGGCAAACCCACAGCTCCTGTCATCCCCGGGAGCAATTCCAGAGCCAAAGCTTGGTGAAACCACAATCCCAGCCTCGTCTCCTCTGCCAGGCCTCTCCCATCTCCCCCTCCAGGGAATTGTTCTGCTTTTACATCAGCTGTAATCCTTGGGCTGGTCCTTCCCATTTACTTCCCTCGCTGTGCTGCCGAAGCAGCAACATCCAGGGGTAAAACCCCAATTCCCCCTCTCCCACCTCTTCATCTCCCTCAGAAATCCACGTTCCTGAGCCCCAGCGGGCCCAGCCACGGCTCCTGGAGCACGAGGAGATGTCGGGTACCACCCCTACAACCCTTTGCTTACATCTCCCTCCTTGTTTTCCTGATCTAATTAGTGGTGCAGAGAATTAAACCTCAGCCTTCAAGGCCAGGAGCTCCCCGGGAGAGCAATCCAGCTCTGATAGTGTTTAAATATGAAACAGCTCCTGTCCCCGGCTGGGGCTGGGCACAGAAAGCACAGAACTTGTAATTACTGGGGTGATTAACAAGTGCCAGTTATTGTCAGGGAGTGCAGAGCTGCTTCAGGAAATCCTTTGGGGCAGAGAGAACAACCCCAGGGTGGAACGGGGGGAGGATGGTTCTGGAAAATGGGATTGGACAGATTTGCCAGCACAGCTGTGCCCCAAGGGTGACAGAAGGGACAGCACCCTTGGGCCCTGCTGGAACCAGGTTATCCCTGTGCATCCATCCCTCCGGAAGGGCTCAGGGGATCCCAAAGGGATCCAGCCCCAAATCCTGCTCAGGAGTCCCCCAGCCTGGCTGCAGGGGTGGCTCACAAAACACCCTTTGACACCTCCACACTGATCCCAAATGGATCCCACCCCAAATCCTGCCTTCAGGGATGGATCACACAGCAAACACCTCCACACTGATCCCAAATGGATCCACCTCCAAAAACTGCCCAGGAACCCCCCAGCCTGGCTGCAGGGGTGGCTCACAAAACACCCTTTGACACCTCCACACTGATCCCAAATGGATCCCGCCCTGAATCCTGCCCAGGAGCCCCCCAGCCTGGCTGCAGGTGTTGATCTCTCAACACCTTTGGACAAGCAGCCCCACAGGCCTGGCTTCGTGTCCCTTTTGAACCTCGTTGGAGGGCTCCCAGTTCCTGCTGCAGCTCCAGAGCTCCCCTGGCTCTGCCTGGACCTCCCTCACTCCTTTTCCAAGCTGAATCCAAGCCCAGCTGGCTCCTGTAGGATGAAACCACTGCAGGCCACGATCACTACTCGTCCTTCCCCACCTGAATTGAAATTCTTATTTAGGAAGGAATATCAGGCCATGAATGGGAAGTGCACAAGTGCGACCAAATCCCAGATTTCCCAGTGTTTAATTATTCATTTCCCACTGTCCAGCATTCCATAGCCTTCAACTTCCCCTGGACATAGAAAGTTCTCATTCCCCTCAGCCAGTTTAGGATTCAGACACAAAAGTGAGCAGCAACCACACAATCCAACACCAGTAATTCCAAATCCATAAAACAAAGCTCATGACCATTTTAAGGACTCTGAATCCCTCGTTCCCAACTTTACCAGCGCTTTTGTGGATGTGATCCAGACAGGTTGGGAGCTGCTGGATTCCACAAATCCAAGTCTCCAGGGGAACTGCCTGTTTCTAAAGATTTTTTCTCCTCCACGCCAGCAATACAGAGCAACCTGAGAGAGCATTCAACCAACAAACAATCCTGCGAAGCATCCACAGACCCCCAGGAAAACTGCTGCCTTCTTTATTCCCAGATTTCCCCCCACAAATCACAGCTAATCCCCGCAGATTTATTCAGATTACAGCCTCCTGAGGCCGAGGGGTGCTAACAGGGAGTATTTACAGAGCAGCACAGCATATTCCCCTCCTGGGGACTGGGAAAAAGGCAAAGGAAAATCCCCAGCAAAGGCTGGAGCATGGACAGGATTTATGGCCAGGGCCTGAATGGGATCCATGCCCCTGAAAATGCTGCGGATTTGGTCACGTTCAAATAAATGTAAAAAAATAAAAATAAAAATAGCAGCATTGGGTGCGTTTTTGTAGCTCTGGTCAGAAGGGATGCAGAGGAGCTGGGAAAGAATCCATTTATATCCCACTCTGCTCCCTGGGAGCAGGCACAGTCCCCCGGATTCCAGAGGATTTGCATCCTTTAGGTGACTCAGGCAGCAAATGCAATTTAATGCAGACAAGTGTAAAACGCTGAGTCTGGAGGGACGGAGCGAGGAGCGAGTGCAGCTGAACGGGAGCAGCGCTGCAGCCCGGGGAGGATGGGGATGGGGAGGAGGGGATGATGGCCACGAGGGGATTTATGGATCCGTGAGGAAAAATCCCTGCAGCCATTGACACCCCCCTTATCAGCACAGAGCAGGAGCTGAGCACTGTCAGTGCAGCTCTCCTGAAAAACAGGGACAGCGTAGTCCAGGATCAGTGACCCCAGTGTGATACAGGATCAGTGACCCCACTGTGATACAGGATCAGTGACCCCAGTGTGATACAGGATCAGTGACCCCAGCGTGATACAGGATCCCTGACCCCACTGTGATACAGGATCAGTGACCCCAGTGTGATACAGGATCAGTGACCCCAGTGTGATACAGGATCCCTGACCCCACTGTGATACAGGATCAGTGACCCCAGTGTGATACAGGATCCCTGACCCCACTGTGATACAGGATCCCTGACCCCAGTGTGATAGAGGATCAGTGACCCCACTGTGATACAGGATCAGTGACCCCAGTGTGATACAGGATCAGTGATCCCAGTGTGATAGAGGATCCCAGTGTGCTCCAGGATCCCTGATCCCAGTGTCCTGCAGGATCCCAGATCCCAGTGTCCCACAGGTCTGCAGGAGGTTTTCTCCTTAATTCATGTTCGCTAACCATGACTGTTCGTCCTGCAGGAAAGGTTTTGGGGTGACCTCATTGTGGCTTCTGGGGCCTGAAGGGGCTCCAGGAGAGCTGGAGAGGGACTGGGGACAAGGGATAGAGGGACAGGACACAGGGAATGGCTTCCCACTGCCAGAGGGCAGGGCTGGATGGGATATTGGGAAGGAATTGTTCCCTGGGAGGGTGGGGAGGGGCTGGGATGGAATTGCCAGAGCAGCTGTGGCTGCCCCTGGATCCCTGGCAGTGCCCAAGGCCAGGCTGGACAGGGCTGGGAGCAGCCTGGGACAGGGGGAGGTGTCCCTGCCATGGCAGGGGTGGCACTGGATGGGATTTAAGGTCCTTTCCAGCCCAAACCATTCCAGGATTCCCTGATTCCATGACTGCCACAGGAGATATTATCCACATGCTCAACAAAGGACATTTTTATGGCCCTTTCAGTCAAATAACTCCATTAACACCACAACCCCCCCATTTTCAGCTCTCCTTTTGTTCAGAAACCTCCAGCACAGGTCTCGAGTGTTTCCTGATTGGGGCCAGCTCTGGCTGTTCCTGTGCAGTCAAAGCCAAGTGGTTTCCATGATTCTGTGTTCTCTGAAGGAGGAGATGGAATCAAATCAGAGACTGCAGCCTGAAACACTCCCTGCCCATCACCGAGAGCTGCTCCAGCCTCTCTTCTCCCTGAAAACAGCCCTTGTAGAGCCTCCATGTAAAAATCAGCCCTGGAAAGGGAACAATACCTGTAAAAGGTTCAGGGAGATGAAGGCAGAGACTGAAGAGCTCCAGTGCCGAGCTGATGTTGAGAAAAAAGTGGATAAGGGGGAAAAATCCGGTTAAATGCAAGTTTTCTGCAGTTTGTTAAACCATGGCACCCAGAGGGTGAGTTCCTACCCAAGTTCACCCTCGGAGCAATCCTGCCAGAGGATTCCCAAATCAAAAGGGCAGCCAGGTGCTACCAGGAGCTTTCTGGGCAGGCTGCAGATGGGGAAGGAGACTCAGGAATCACCTGCAGGGACAAGGAGCCCTCGGAGATTGCTCTGAGCAGGAATTTGTCTTGTCTGCGCCTCAGCAATGGAAGCCCTTGTGGAAATCAGAGTTTGCAGCTGCCCTGTGCACCCCCAGAGCTGCCTGAGCAGTGTGGTCTGGCCCTGAGCTGTCCAAAACCCCCAGGAACTGGAGCTCCAATGTCACCCCGGCAGCTCCCGGCAGCATCTCCGGCTGCCTCCTGGGTTAATGATTTGTGGCAGGTTTTTATCTGCCCATAGATCCACGCCGCAGAAATGGAAAGTTTTATGGGCTTTAATTTTCATCCTGCTTTATGGAAGGGACAAAACAATAATGAAAAATTGGGAAAATGATTGAAAAAGGGAGCAGCTGCTCTGGAAAGGGAGCAGGGGGTTCGGGAGTTAGGGGGGAGAGTTGCTGTTGTGCTCAGAGCTGGAGCAGAATCAGGGCTGCCTGAGCTCTAATTTCTCCTCTAACTGGGCTCAGTCTGATGCAAACAAGAGTAAAAATAAGACCCTAAATGATATTTCCCATGATTTCCCTCCAGAAAAGTTCCAGGGGTGGGAATCAGTCCCTGTGTCCTCCTGTGAGGCTGGGCCTGCATAAACACATTTCCTCTGGGATCTGCAGCCTTCCCGAAATCTGGCTTTGGATGGGCCAGAAGAAGTCACGGGGCTCCAAAATGCCCATTGTAAGGAGTCACATGAAGAGAGAGGGCAGGAAAAGGCTGAGAAGGTTGGGATTGTTCAGCCTGGAAAAGAGAAGCTCCAGGGTGACCTGACTGAAGGAGCCCAAAGGAAGATGGAGAGGGACTGGGGACAAGGATGGAGGGACAGGACACAGGGAATGGCTTCAAACTAAAAAAGAGTAGGGCTGGATGGGATACTGGGAAGGAATTGTTCCCTGGGAGGGTGGGGAGGGGCTGGGATGGAATTCCCAGAGCAGCTGTGGCTGCCCCTGGATCCCTGGCAGTGCCCAAGGCCAGGCTGGACGGGGCTGGGAGCAGCCTGGGGCAGTGGGAGGGGTCCCTGCCATGGCAGGATGGGATTTAAGGTCTCTTCCCACCCAAACCATTCCAGGATTCTGGGATTTCTGACTCTGACACAATAATTCACCCCAGCAAAACCCAGGGTGAGAGGGAGGGCTCTGGCTGCTCCCAGCTCAGCACATCCCTGATTTCCTTTAGGAGATTCCTGCTGGGGCCGGCCAGGCTGGGCAGCTCCAGGTCAGACTGATTTCCTGCTCAGTGGGACATTGACCCCCTGCAGCCCCTCAGCCCCGTTTCCAAAGGATGACTCCACTCCGTGGGCCGATGTCGCACTGCAGCTCCCTCCCTGTGCCAGTGCCAGCCAGGCCTGGCATCCTCGTGCTGAGCTGCAATTCCCGGGAGGTGCTGGCTGAGCAGGGAGCACCCTCAGGAGTGGCTGGGGTTCGGGATGGGGGGCAGGCACAGCCCGGGCTCTGCAGCAGCTCTGTTGTTGTTGCTGTTCATGGCAGCAGGAGGAAATGATTTCCCCAATTAGGGAGCTCCCAGCGCCGCTCTGCCCCTGCTCCTCCCTCGCTGTTCCCCACCGCAGCCTTCGCTCTGTGCCGTGCCGGCCGTTCCTGAGGCAGGGCAGGGGCTTTGCCTTCTGCAGGCGTTTTATTTATTCCTTCATTCGATTCCAGCTTTAAATGCACCCAACATGAGAACTCGTGGAACTTCATGGGGCCTGACTGCTCTGAGCTCTCATTAAACATTTAATGTGTGAAAGGCGGGGAAGGACAAGGAAAACAACACCAGAGCCTGGATGGAGAATAAAACAGGAGAAGGAGAGTTCAAGGCAAACCCCGTTCGGGGGCAGATTCCATCCCTGCTCAAGGATGAAGGAACATTTGCTCTTCCATATTCAGGTGTTCCCAGCAGCTCCAGCTGCTCTCAGGGCTGATTCAAATCACTGCCCTGCACAAAGGCACCCGAGGTGACCTGCAAACATGGAAATAACAGGAACATCCCTCCAGGAATTCCAGTGCCTGTCTCTACCCGGGTCAGGGGGGTCACGTCCCTGCTTGTTCCGTATGAGGGCACGGCAGGGAGGGCAGGGACAGGGACAGAGCCGCTGGTCCTGGTGGGAATGGTGGCCTGGGACAGGGACACCTGAGGGTGCAAAGGGACAGGGACACTCAAAGGGACAGGGACACCTGAGGGTGCAAAGGGACAGGGACACCAAAATGGCCAGGGACACCCAAAGGGACAGGGACACCGAAATGGCCAGGGACAACTGAGGGTGCAAATGACCAGGGACACCTGAGGGTGCAAAGGGACAAGGACACCCAAATGGCCAGGGACACCTGAGGGTCACCTCTCAGGAATCTCTGTGCTGACAGGACAGGCAGGAGGGGGTTTCTCCTGGAGCTGCTGTGCACAGAGGTTGCAGGGAGTGTATAAACACAGAGCTTCCCTAAATACCCTGAATTAGCCCAGGGTGTCCCCAGGAGTTCAGCTGGGCCTGGCAGTGCTGCTGAAATCCTGGTGGCACCCATCGTGTGTCCATGGGAGCTCTGCAATCAGCAGTGGGAGCAGAGCATGGAAGCTCTTCTGCATTCAGGCGGGGCTGGGACATTTCCCCTTCTTTGAGCAGGTAGGACACGAACCCCGTCCTGTCCCTGTCCCGTCCCATCCCTGCCCCAACCCCTCCCCTGCTCTCCCAAACCCTGCTGGGTGTGGGCACAGCAAAAGCTCTGGCCTGGGGAGGTTTTTTGCTCCTCTGGGACAGCACCAACTCTTCCACAGTGTTTTTCTGGATCTGTCCTACCTTGGGAAGGAGCTCGGTTACTGAGGCAGGAAGTGTGAAAATCTCCTCGTTTTAGGGAGCTGCAGCATCAGACAGCGACGTCTCCTGTCGTGTGACCATGGCCGGCGGTGGGGAGTGATGTTCCATTTCTGACCTGAGAGCTGCTGTTTTCACAGTGAAATAAACAAACCCCAATCCACTTTCTGGATCTTTGCAAAAAAGGCTGGTTGGAAGCATCCAGATAAAAGGGAAGAAATGCAAATACTTGTGTTCCCTGATTTTTAGTCTCATGTTAATTTTTTCAGCAAGGCCTGGCTCATGAATTTTAACTGCTTGTGACTAAAATTTCTGCTCTGTGCCATTCTAGGGGCTCAAGAAAACCCCACAGCAAGCCCCCAAAAATGAAACTTTTCCTTTAAAACAGCCTCATATCGCCAGAGTGATAAAATCCTGTGAGTGATATATTTATATATCTATCTAAATAAGCAGCTGGTCAGCTGTACTTAAAATATTCAAAGTAATTCTCCACTTAGCACTTCTATCTTGAAGTTATAAAGCAAGGTTGGCTGGCTGCTGACATTATTGAATTTCAAATAAAGAGCCTCTGGAAGCTGCTGGGATGGGTTTTTTTCCTGCATTCTCTTTAAAATGCCTTAACAAATTAAACCAAGTCATCGTCAGGCTCTGAGCTCAGCCCAGCAGAGCCAGAGCTGAGCAGCTCGCGCTGAGGGGGTTACAAATACCAGGGAGGTTCCTGCTTCCAGCTCAGACTTTGCACTCACTGAGGCAGCTTAAGGGAAACCAACATCAGAGCCACGAATATTTGTGTTTTAAAATAAGGAGAGATGCAAAAAGAGGAGAGAGAAATGAATAAATGAGTGGTATTTGTGATGAAATTGATGGATATGAAGTTTTCTCCCCCGAGGAAGGAACGACACTCACGTGGGTCAGAGAATTGTGGAATAATTTGTGTCGGGAGGGATTTGAAAACTCATCCCATCCCACCCCTGCCATGGCAGGGACACCTCCCACTGTCCCAGGCTGCTCCAGCCCCGTCCAGCCTGGCCTTGGGCACTGCCAGGGATCCAGGGGCAGCCACAGCTGCTCTGGGAATTCCATCCCAGCCCCTCCCCACCCTCCCAGGGAAGGATTTATCCCCAGATCCCACCTAACCCTGCCCTCCTTCAGCACAGCCCCCATAGGGGTGTGGGGCAGAGACTCTCCTGGTGTCCCACTGCCCCGATCCCTGCTGGGGACAATGCTGGGAGCAGGGCAGGGACAGGGGGAGCTTTGGGAGCAGGGACAGGGACGGGGAGCTCTGGGAGCAGGGACAGGGGGAGCTCTGGGAGCAGGGACAGGGATGGGGAGCTTTGGGAGCAGGGACAGGGATGGGGAGCTCTGGGAGCAGGGAC
>VWZT01013065.1:627752-686952 GCA_013397055.1 Pachycephala philippinensis
TTTCCCAGCCGTTAATTTCATGAGGCCGTGGGCTGGAGTAAAACACCAGGAGGCCTCGGGCTTTGTCAGGCTCGTCACAGCCATAAACTTCTCTAACAAGTCCATTGTGCATCTCTTACCTCATTTGCCTGCTCCTCCGGGGGTCCCTCCCTGCCTATTCCTGGTCCCCGAAAGGAGGAGAGGATTGAGAACTCCCCGTTCCACTGAGCTGCTGGGTCTGGCCACCCTCAGTGTAAAACCCTCTCGTTTTAGTTAAACCTGGCACCCCCTGTCCCTCAGCACCAGGCCCTCCTGAAAACTTCCTTGGAGCCCCTTTAGGCCCTGCAAGGGGCTCTGAGCTCTCCCTGGAGCCTTCTCCTCTCCAGGTGAGCACCCCCAGCTCTCCCAGCCTGGCTCCAGAGGGACTCCAGCCTTGGAGCAGCTCCAGGGCCTCCTCTGGACTCTCTCCAGCAGCTCCAGGTCCTTTGGATGCTGTAGGCTCAGAACTGGGGGCAGCTCTGCAGGTGAGATTTCACCCGAACGGGACAGAATCTCCATTATCCCAATTTAAACCTTGCAGATCCACCTGCAGGACCCCGGGAGGAAGCTGCAGGACCCCAGGATGAAGCTGCAGGGCCCTGGGATGAAGCTGCAGACCCCGGGATGAAGCTGCAGGACCCCAGGATGAAGCTGCAGGATGAAGCTGCAGAATGAAGCTGCAGGATCCCAGGATGAAGATGCCAGATACACAGTGACAGATGGAGCCAGCGCCAGGAGCCCGAGGAGCTGCAGGAAGCAGATTTTGTGAGCAAAGGCCATTTGCTGCCTGGGATCCCACACGTCCAGCCCAACCATTTCTGCCCAGCTTTGTCCATCCCTTCCCACTTGTTTTTGTTCCAGTAAAAGGCAGGGCTGGCTCCCGGCCGCCTCCTGCCCTCTCCAGCCCCTCATCCCAGCAGCTCCTGGAGGCGGCTCCAGGACAAGCACCAGGGACACTTCAGCCTGATGTGCTCATCACCTGCTCAGTGAGGAGCAAATTTGGGCTGGGGGAGAGGAGAACCCCCATAAAGGACGGTGGAACCAGTGGCTGGCAGGTTCAGCCTGTGCTTTAATGTCTGTTTATCCCTTCCAGACTGGAATGAGTAATTGCAGAGTAATGGCCCATGGCCCAGCCCTCGCTGACAGGTGATCCATGGAAAACTTCACTCCAGCCCAGCAGCTGGGCACGGATTAAAGGGCTCACACCATGTTACAATAATATTTAATTACGAAAAGCAAATGAACTGCCCAGTTGAGGCTGAGGGATCTGCTGGGGGAGACAGGAGTGGGGATGAGCACAAACCTTCTCCTGGAATAATTCACGGCAGGGAGAGAAGGGAAGATAAAATGAGGGAGAAGAGTCCTTGTGGGGGGCTGTGGATGGATGTGAGGGGACCATGGGAGGGTCCAGGCTCAGGCCAGGGCAGTCGGTCACTGACCGCTCACGGCCATGGACATGGCACCCAAATATTTGGGCAGAACCCAATAAACGGCAGCAGGGAGAGGGAAGGAGCCGGGGCCTGTGCAGACACGGGGGGTGAGGGATGGCCCTGAAGGGACACCTTGGGGACAAACAGGGAGCTGCTGCTCCTGTGGCACGGCCAGCACAGTGGGGAACGGGGAATTGGCCACTCCCCGGGACTCCTGCCTGGCAAATCCCAGGGGCAGCGGCTCCCAAAGCCACGAGTCTGGGCAGATCTTTGTGCTGGGACAGATCTGTGCTGGGACAGATCTGTGCTGGGGACAGATCTCTGTGCTGGGACAGATCTGTGCTGGGGACAGATCTCTGTGCTGGGACAGATCTGTGCTGGGACAGATCTCTGTGCTGGGGACAGATCTCTGTGCTGGGACAGATCTTTGCTGGGGACAGATCTCTGTGCTGGGGACAGATCTCTGTGCTGGGACAGATCTCTGTGCTGGGGCTGGACATCCCAGGAGTGCCCCTGAGCCCTCTCCAACACTCCCCTGAGGATCCCATCCCTGCCCCTGTCCCTCTGAGGGGAGAAGCATTCCCAGCATTTTGCACTGACATTTTCCAGAGCTGTCCCCGGGGCGGAACTTTTCCGGTTCATCAGCCACGAATGGGGATGGGAACCGCAGCAGGGGGACCCAAGGGCACCATCTGTGCCCCCACTGGGGTCTGCAGCACCCCAGGGAGCCCCGGGGCTGCTCCTGCACGGCAGGGACAGCTTGGGACGGGAGGCGACAGCTTGGGATGGGAGGGACAGTTTGGGACGGGAGGGGACAGCTTGGGATGGGAGGGGCAGTTTGGGATGGGAGGGGACAGCTTGGGATGGGAGGGGCAGTTTGGGATGGGAGGGCACAGTTTCGGATGGGAGGGGACAGTTTGGGATGGGAGGGGACAGTTTGGGATAGGAGGGACAATTTGGGATTGGANCAGTTTAGGATGGGAGGGGCAGTTTAGGATAGGAAGGGGCAGTTTGGGATGGGAAGGAGCAGTTTAGGATGGGAAGGGACAGCTTGGCCTCCCTCTGCCCGGGCTGGGGAGCTCCGGGGCGCTCTGGGGTCCAGCCGAGCTCCTCGGGGCAGGAATGGGGTGTCTGCTTGCTCCAGGCAGGAATGGGGTGTTTGTGTCCTTGGGGCAGGAATGGGGTGTTTGCTGTGGGCACCCCAAGGACGGGCCTGGCTGCCCCTGCAGCTGCCGGGTGACGGCTCTGAGCGGGATGGAAGGGCTTTTCCAGATGTGCCCAGTCCCGAGGGAGTTTGATCCCACAGAATCCATCGGGAATGGATTGAAAAGCACCCCGGTGGTTCCTGAGTGGGAATGGGAGAGAGCAGAGCTCCAGGGGAGAGCAGGGGCTCTGACCTCGCTGTTCACTCAAATTCCCAGTGTTTTCCCTCGGCTTCCTCAGCACAGGAGGTTCTGGGGTGATTCTGGGTCCCCAAGGCTGGCAGGGGACAAGGGGCTCAGACACTGCCTGCTTCCCACAGCCCCTGAACAGAGGGAGGAGGAGGAGGAGGGAGGGACCCCGTGGGTGTGGATGCTGAAGGCTTGGTCACTGAGAGATTTTCCAGGTTTCTGCCAGTGTCCGTGTGAAAGTCCTTGCTTTCAGATGCAGGCCGAAAAACAGTTAGAGGTTTTTTATAAACTAATCCTTTATCTTGCAGATGCAAGTTGTTGTGCAGTATTGGTGTGGTACTGACTGGAGAAATATTTTGAAATGGGTGTTGTAGGGTTTAGCCAATCATCCTAAGAGGTGGATGGTTGGGGACCAATAACCTTGTGCCATTCAGGCGAACTAAGATATATAAATGAGCCTGTAAATTAGTAAATAATTCCATTCCTTCCTGGATCAGGCCTATGTCGTTTCTTGCTGTCCCCAGTACAACAGAGACACATGTGTATCTTATTTCCTTTATTTTCCTTAAATAAATAACTTCCCCCAATTAACGCACAGCCTCAAAAGCCAAAATATCCCCCAACTTTGGCAAGGGGACAGAAACTCAGGAAACAAAATCAATTTCTTCAGCAGTGACATTTCCTGAGCTATGCTGAGCTGCAAATCTCCATTTTTCTATTGCTGATCTTAATTACGAACACAAAGTCAACCCCTGACATGCAGGACAGCAGGAGACCATGAAAATCCTCAAATCACAACAGAAATAATCAGCTCTGTTGCAAAAATGTTTCAGAGTTGTTGTTTTTTAAAGGAAAACCTTCAGGTCACGGGCTGATTATTGATTTTTTTCTTATAAAAATTAAATCCGCGCAGGTCGTGGGAGGTGTCAGGGTGTGACGGGAGATGTCCAAAGGTCCATCCTGGGTGTTCTTCTGAGTCCTCTCCTTCCCCTGTTTTCTGTGCCAGCCAGAGCCCCTCTGAGCACAGCTCTGCTCTGGCCATTGCCCTTCCAGGGTGGAACTGGGTCAGCTGTGCCCGCAGGGCTCTGCCCTTCGCTTCCCGGGATCCCGACGGGCACAGGAGTCCTTGGAAAGGCCCCGACAGTGGCTCTGACCGTGGGGTGAGGGAAGGCAGCAGGAGGAGCAATCCCAGCTCTTCTCCCCTCCTCCCCTGGAGCTCCGGGGCTGCCAGAGGCAAAGGGAGGATCCAGGTTTGCTGAGGAGGATCAGGGATCCCCAGCAGGACCAGCTGCTCCAGGGGTCCCGGGGGAGCTCTGCTCTGCTCTCCAGGGTCCGTCCCACCCTCAGGTACCACCCCTGCTCCTGCCCTCTTCGGAATCACGGAATCAGGGAATGTCCTGAGCTGGGAGGGATAAAGGATCATGGATTCCAGCTCCTGGCCCTGCACAGACACTCCAAATCCCACCCTGAGCATCCCTGGCAGCGCTGTCCAAACGCTCCTGGAGCTCTGGCAGCCTCGGGGCCGTGCCCATTCCCTGGGGAGCCTGGGCAGTGCCTGACCCTCCAGCCTGACCCTCCCTGGACATCGCAGCCACTGCAATCCCAGCTGCAGGGATGGAAGTTCCCACTGGGATCAGCCTTTCCAGCTCCCAGCCACGCTCCTCCCCAGGGATCCAGCATTTCCTGGAAGGCTGTGAAGTCTCTTGACAGATGATTCCCCCAAAATCTGATGCCTGTGAAGCGACTCCAGCGCCTCGACTGTGCAGAGCTTGCTCAGCTGAAGGGAACTCACTTCCAGGGATAACTGGGGATGGCTCCCTGCCCAGTCCCAACAAAAGATGGATTTTGTAAAGCCAGCTACAACGATGCCATCCATTAGCAGAACTACAGAGCAGAACATTTTAAAGTTAATTGGTTTTGCAATTAAAAGATGCACAGAACGTGTGACGCAGTTAATTTTATATAAACACGGTCAGGAATTAAAGGCAGGAGCGCTCGGTGTCTCCTTCAGATGGAGCGTCTGCTTGTTCCCAGCAGCTCCTCTGCATTCCAGACGGGAGGCAGGGAATCATTCCCACCCCACTGCAGCTGGAATCACTCCGGGTTTTTCCAAAGGCTCAGTGGGTTTGGAAAGGATTCAGATGGAAGCAGGAACGGCCCTTTGGGAAGAGAGCAGGAGATGGAGCAGTTCTGGGCACCGCGAAGGAGGAACAGCAGGGTTTGGGGTCAGCCCGGCAGGGTTGGTGGTCAGTCTAGCAGGGTCTGGTGGTCAGCCCAGCAGGGTTTGGGATCAGTCCAGCAGGGTTGGGGGTCAGCAGGGTTTGGGGTCAGCCCAGCAGGGTTTGGGGTCAGCCCAGCAGGGTTTGGGGTCACTCCAGCAGGGTTGGTGGTCAGCAGGGTTTGGGGTCAGCCCAGCAGGGTTTGGGGTCAGCCCAGCAGGGTTTGGGATCAGTCCAGCAGGGTTTGGGGGCAGTCCAGCAGACGGTGTTAAACAGAACAAAGGCAGGTAAATGAATTCTGTGACACAGAATATTGTTGGAGTTTCAGGGCAATCCTGGTTATCCACACTCTGGATCAGGTGTCAGGAGGAATTCAGGCAGGAAAGCCTCGGGTGGCCATGGGATTTCTGCTCAGTAAAAACGTGCTGCTCCCACCTCCTCAGGAGAAAAGCTGTTCTCAAAGCCAGACCTGACAACACCTCCAACATCCCCAAAAAGGGCTGAAATCCAAACAGAATATTCTGGTTTGCACTGAAATGAACCTTCTGGGATCTGTTTGGGTTTCAAACAAAATTTTAACTGGAAATTATTATAACTTTGGCAATAATGATTTCTGTGGAGGTTTAGGTTGGATATTAGGGAAAATTTCTTTGAGAAATTTCATCCTACGTGAGGAAGGAAAGCTGAGACAGGATCAGGGAATGTGGCACGGAGCGGGTGAGAGGGTGATGGAGCTTTGGGCCCTCGGTGTGACCACAGCATCTCCAAACCCTCCAGGGCAGCATTCCAAGGCTATTCCCAGCCTGCTGAAAGCCCTGGAAGAGCCCTGGAAAAGGGAGAATATTCCTTCCCTAAAAGCCACCTCTCATTTTCCAAACCGGTCGCTCTCCCATCACCCTCATTAAGGAATCTGCATCAATTAGCGGCAGTTCCCTGTGGCATTCCGTGTTCTCCCAGGCTGGGTTTGGCCTTGGAGCCCGAAGCAGGCAGAGCCTTGGTTGGATTTTTTTCATTCCATTTATTCCAAGACGTTTTTATCTCCTGAGGAGGTTTGGCAGCTGACAGGGAGGCTTCTGTCCCCTTTGTGTTTGTGCCATCTGCCCATCGCCTCCTTGGGCAATCCCGGCCCATCCCTCCCACCTTCCTTTGGAGCAGAGCGGAGCAGGGAAAGGGGGAAAGCTGGAGAAAAGAACAGCCACGGGAATGGGGGTTTGGGTAAAGCCGGGGTGAAATCCCACCTGGGAGAGGGCTGGTGCTGCAGGAGAGGGAAGTGCAGGAGCTGCAGAAACTGCAGCACCCAGAGCTGCTCTGCTCAGGCTTCCAGCAGGGATGAGGCAATTCCTGGGAATATTCCAGCCACAGGATCGTTTGGGATGGCAAATCTTCAGGATCCCAAAGTCGAGCTGTGAACCTGCACTAGCCCCATGTTCTGCACTAAGCCAAGCCCTGCAGTGCCACATCCACACGGTTGTTGGAACATTTCCAGGGAGGGGGACTCCAGCACTGCCCCGAGCAGCCTTTTCCCGGGCTGGACAGCTCCTTCCATGAAGAAATGTTCCCAATATCCAATCTTGATGAGGACCAGGAGCAAAGAGAGGGGGAGGGAAATGAAACCCAGGCGCTTCACTCCCAAAGTCTGGAATGGAGGCTCGGTTCCCCCAGGCCCAGGGCAGGTCCCAGTGTGCCCCTTCCTGGGGCTGCTGGATTCATCCCAAGGCATTCCCAGCTCCCAGTATCCCAGCCCGGGGCTCTCGGATCTCCCTGCCAGGATCCTCCCACACTGAGGACAAACCCCGAGCTGCGTTGTTGTCCCTCAAATCCTCGACTGCCACAAAATCTCCTCTCGTGTCCCGGATGCACCACTCAGCCCATTCCAGGCCCCATTCCCGGTGGGTTTTCCATCCTCTCCGGGTCTGAGGCACATTCAGGAGCAGGAGGGGAAGAAAGGCAGAACCTGCTTAGGAGGAAATTGTTAAAAACCCCTCAGAATGTCAGTGAGAGCTGTGTTCTACCAGCAGCCACAAACACCGGGGCTCCCACTGGGGCTCCCATTGTGCCTCCCAGAGCAGTCAGGCTGGAGCACAACAACCAGGAATGCAGAAGGATCAGAAATTCACAAAGATCAGGAATTCACAAGGATCAGGAACCCACAATGATCAGGAACCCACAAAGATCAGGAATTCACAAGGATCAGGAACCCACAATGATCAGGAACCCACAAAGATCAGGAATTCACAAGGATCAGGAACCCACAATGATCAGGAACCCACAAAGAGCAGGAATGCTGCAGTCCCAGTGACTCCAGAGCTTTACAACCCAACAAAGAGTTTAAAAAATATAAAAATAATCAGGCCAAGCAGCGCTTGCCAGCTGTGCTCTCCGAAAGCTCTCTCAGTTATTGACCTGGGCTGTGTTTATCTCTGAGCTCCTGGGCCATTTTAATTTCTTTTTTTTTTCCCTTTCCCTTCAGTGAAATAGAAGAAAATATTATTTATTCTTTTCTCTTTCATTCTGCATTCAGTGGGGTGTCAGGAAAAGCTTCACAAAGAGGTGATGCCAAAATCCATCCCTGCAGGAGGAGGAACAGGAGAGCCAGGAGGGAGATGGAGCCAAAGGGCTGAAATTGTGCTAAAACCCCTCTCTCCTCCCTCTGGATGTGCCCGGGGCAGGGATCAGAGCCAGAGGCTCCTTTTCCCTCTGTCCAGGAAGAATCTGAGCACCCCGACACCATCCGTGGGTGCCACAGCCCTGGGGGTGCTGGGGGAGTCATGGGGTGGGTTGGGTTGGAAGGGACCTTAAATCCCATCCCATCCCATCCCATCCCATCCCATCCCATCCATGGGCATGAAATTCCATGATCCCAATTTTCTCCAAGCCCTGCCCAACCCTCCCTCGAACAATCCAGTTTTTTAATAACAAAAAAATTTAATCTTTCACCTGAATCTTTAAAGTTTTATCATTTAGGGCAAGATCACAAAGTCACTCAGCGTTGTTGTTTTTTGGTTTTTTTAACTGAAAATAAAATCTCTTTTCAGAGGAAATTTGGTTTTATTTATTTTTTTTTCCACACAGAAAAATCACATTTTTCACTGCAAAGTGGTTTGGGTGGAAAGTTATTGCTTTGCAGCAGTGCCAGTGCCTTGATTCAGCTCCCAGTGACAGGAGCTCCTCAATTGGGTCCCGAAACTCCCCGGTTCAAAATGAGAGCTCCAGATGCTTTCCTCAGAGCGAAAAATAAATTCTCCAAGTTAAAAAACAACAACGCCCCCGTCCGAGGGCACCAGCTGGGAAAGATTTTGTGATGGATTTGCTGGAAACTTCTTTCCTTGCAGAACAAGAGGTGTCTGAGGGAGAACTTCAGCTCTGCCCAGCCCCAGAGCCGACTGCGGCCGTGTGGGGCCGGTGGAAATGAGAATATGAAAGATTTATGCACTCAGAGAGCGCGGCACGAGGACAAAATGAACTTTGAGGAGGGTGGCAAAACTCCTTCAATGCACCTGATGGAGAATGAAGCTGCTAATGAAGAGCTCTTGTCTGTGGTGCTGTTATAGCTCCGAGCAGTTTTCCCTTTCTCCTTCTCCCCCTCCTCCTTCCCCTCTCTCCCGCTCCCTGCTCCTGTTTTTGTTTAAGAGGTTTCCCTTGAAGGAACATAAAACTGTCAGTTTTTGCTCTGAATTCACAGGACAGGAAAGAATTAATTCTTCATTCATTGTCTCTTTGACTCAGTCTCTAATTTCCCTTCCACAACAACGGTGCCTGATAAAACTTCCTTCCTTTTCTCTGCTCCAAGGGAACAGGGAATCCTTGATGGGTGAATTTCGGATTCTTTCAGAGCCTTTTGGGGTTCAGCCGGGGGTTCCAGCAGGTGAGGAGAGCTTGGGTCCCCAAATTCCATGGGACTGGATGCTCCCCTTCCCTCCAGCTCCGCGTGGGAAGGGCTCCCTGGCTGAGGTCTGGAAGCTGCAGCTCCTGCAGGGAAACGATTCCGTGAGGATTTGCTCTTTCCATCTTCCTAAAAGAGAGGGAAGAGCACCCGGGCAGAGCCCAGCCCAGCCAGGCTGCTCCAGGTCCGGCCTGGCTCAGCTCTTCCAGGCAGAGGATTAAAAAATCCGGGAAAAAGTAGGTCTAATTCCAAACCCCAGAGCTTTCAACATAAAAATCCAACCCAAAAATCCTAAACCTGGCTGAGACAGAGAACAGCCCACTCCCTGCTTAGCCAGGCAATGCTGTTCCTGACTGGAATTAAATATGGAATTTAATGAGAATTAAATATAGAATTTAATGTAGGTAATAAATATCTGAAATTTCACTGCTGTCCCCCTGCTTTTGAAAGCAGCTTTCTGTGGGGTTTGGCTCCTTCCTGCTTTTCCACCTCAGATGTTCCAGGCAGAGGGAAGCAAACACCCGGCAGTGTCTGACCCCCCAGTTCAGCTCAGTTCTGGTTTCTGGCCTCCTGAACCCCGAAATAACCAGGAAAGCTGGCAAAGCCCAAAGCTGGCAGAGCCCAAAGCTGGCAGAGCCCAAAGCTGGCAGAGCCCAAAGCTGTGGGGTTTGTCCCTGTCAGAGCCTGGGATTTCCCTGCAGCCAAGGCAGGACCAGGAGCACTTTGTGCACTGTGATTCCTCTTCCCACTGAATCAGCCCCTCGGATTAATTAATGATGAATTGATTGTATAGGACATTAATTGAGATTTAAAACACATCCATTGAGGTGCCCATGGAATTAACTCTGAATAGCAGAGGCAATAAACCTGGAATTAATCCAGGAACCTTCTGAGGGGGTTTGGAGCCTTTCCCCCACCCGTGCACGATCCCATACCAATTAATGCCGCTGAGATGATCAATTAACCCCCCCCGAGATGATCACCCCGGTCCAAGGAGCTGCTCTGTCCCTGCTGGCTCTGCCCTGGGGTGGCTCCCCCTCTCCCCTCCCTGCCACCCCACATCCCTCAGCTCTCATGTCCTGCTCCCGCTGCCACTCCTTTGATCTCCGTAATTTGGGAATCTTCAGCCGCTGAGCTCTTTCATCACAGAGAGCACCGGGCTGGGAGCAGGCACGGCTGGATTATCACACCCAGGCCTGGCCTTCAAACAAATAAATTCTGTTCCTCAGCCTGTCTGGAGACAATAAATGAGTTTTAATAAATAAACCCGAGGTTTTTCTGTTCGGCAGGTGGCCCCACGTGGGCAGGGCTGGGGAAGGGGAGCTCCTGGCACACAGAGCACTCTGAGGCTGCTTTTTGATGAAAAGGCCACTTTCATTTTTTTTAAATCAATATCTAACATGAAAGGCCCCCTTTGAAATCAAATTGTACATGTGGCCCTCAGGGGCTAATTATCAGCTGCTCATCTGGATGTTATCTTTTAGGGAGGCTGAGAGAGGAGAAAACGCTAAGTCAAGGCAGTGGATTAAAAATATCCACAGCATTTATCTGCCAGGGAGACGAGGGTTTGAAGTCTGGTTAATGAACACAAACCCTCCCGCCTCACTGCTCAGGACCGCTGCTTTCAGCAGAGTCAGGTGCCCTTATTGCTGATCAGAAAAATGGGATTCCCAGCCCGAAATAGTTCTAAGAACCTTCAAGGTGCCCCTTCTTTGAAGGAGAAAAAGGCCAAAATCTTTCCATTTTTATGACTCCATCCTCCAGAATCACAGCATGGATGGAGGACATGGAGTTTTCCCTAAATACAGAACTCCAGCGTTTGTTGACGGGAGTGAGTCTTTCCAGGAGTCAGATGTATTGAAATAAGGAATATTTATATATAAAGTGTCCCCACGGCCAGCACTGCACGGAGAGGCAGTGCCTGGATTTCAGGGAAGTGGCAATGCCGGGGCTCTTTTCTAAAAACACAGAATATTTCCTGGGGTTAATTAACTGTAATTGTGTTTGGCTGCTGCTGGAGAACCCGTGAAATGCTGCACTCATAAAAAATACCGAAAGGAAACTGGAATTTGGAGCAGGATCTCAAACCTGGGATGTTTCCTTTATCTTTTTGGGAAGTTCTGGGACTCCAGCAGGTCCCTCCACGGGGAGAGGCTGCAGGCAGGAGTTCGGTGCTGTGGGTTGTGCCCAGACCCTGAAATCCTCCTCCAATGGGATGGGGCTGTGATCCTGCTCCTGCAAGGACCTGGCTGGCCAGAATTCCATAGGTTTATCCATAGAAATGGACCCTTTACCAACCCTTCCTTATCTCATGAGTAAGCTCCTCTTTAGCAGACAGAAACCAACCCAAAGCACCTCAGACACAGGGATCTCCTCCCACTGAGTTACGGATCAGTTCTCTGACCTCTCCCAGGTGCCAGGTTGGTCTTTAAGAGGACACAATTCCAAACCCAGCTCGTTCTCCCGGCCCATCTTCCTGTTTTAACCCTTTCCTGCCTCCCTGCTCCATCCCTGCTCCATCCCTGCTCCATCCCTGCTCCATCCCTGCCTCGCTGTGGGTGCTGTCTCCCAGGAACTCCGAGCTCCGTGGAGCTCAGCTCAGCCCTGTTTCACCCAAAGCCCAGCCCCTGCCTGGCTGCTCGGTGTCCAGCCCGGGCCAGGAGCATCCGGGAGCAGCTCTTCCCACACAAACTGGGCATTTCCAGTGCCGGCAGCAAGGCCTGAACTGGCTGAAATCTCCGGGCTCTGAACGCCTTAGTCTCCAGTTAAGATCAATATGATTATTTTGGATTTGGGGGTTCCCCCACCCCCAGCTCCTGCTCTGACACAGGCAGGAGCTTTTCCTTTGGCAGAGCACACAAATCCAGATTCCCTTCAGGAACTGGAGCCACGTTTCTGTGACACAGATCCTGCTTTCCAACCTTTCTGCAGCTTCCTGTAAAGTTTCTCCCTTCCCCAAGTTTTCTTTATTCTACCCATCCCTAAAAAATGAAACTCCTTAAAAAACGAGGGCTGGGGAGTGGCACTCACAGCAGAACTGCCCAGGGCTGTGGGATTTGGACCCAACCCGAGTGAGCCCCTTGGTTCTGGGGAGCTGGTCCCGGATCCCTGGATCTGGGGAGCTTTCCTGGTGGAAGTGGGGCAGCCACGTGAGGGAGCACTTATCCCAAAGCATTTGGGGTTGGAACTCAAGGAGGTTTGTTGGGAAACCCCTGGATACTCCAGTACAGCACAGAAGTCGCTCCTATTTTTTCCAAGATGGTGCAAAAGGAATGAGAATCCTTCATTCCCTCTCTCCTGAGCCAGGGAAAAGGGGGGAAATCAGTCAAATCTCTCTTGAGAAAGGGTTTGAAGTTGGAGGCTCAGATTTGCAGATTTATTTCTCGCTCTCCTCGGCTGTGCTGAGATTTGCTGGATTTGCATATCAGGGGAGATTATTTTTCCTGCCTCAGCCTGGGAGGAGCGGGCAGGTGTGGAGCAATCAAACCCCATTGAGCTGGAAATGCTCAGGAAGCTGCTCTGGGCCGGCAGCTTCCTCCTCTTCCTTCCCAGCTATTTTTATTTCTCCACAAAACCCTGGCACTGCGTTGAGCACTTGCCTGTCCAACCCTGCAGCTGGGCGAGGATGGCCTTCTGCTTTTCAGGGTGCTCCGAACCCTCAGGAATTACCTCAGCTCCTTGGCTTGGCTTTATGGCCCCTCTGGAGTGCAAGGCCAGGCCTAGGAGCTGTCAGGATCCATGGAAAGAGCTTTTTATAGCGGTTTTAAATAACTGGGAGCAGTCTTTGTCTCCTCCCGAGAGGATCGACACCAGCAGCAAACCCTGCATGAAGACAGTGTGGGAGAGGCAGGGGCAGATGGGCCGAGGAGAGGGAGTCACTCCTGCCCTCCCTTAAAGTGCCAAACTTGATATTAATCAGCTTCATAATTGGTTAAAAATAGAAGTTCTGCAGCTTCTAAAAGCCTCCTTCCTGATCGTTGTCCATAGGTAAAAAAGGCCAAATTAAGAGGCAGCAAGAGCAGGGTCCCAGGCCAAGGGAGCCCAGGGCTGCTCCAGCCCCGAGGCCAAGGGAACAGCTCCTGGAAGCGGCACAGGACCCTGGTTAGCGGGACATGGGTGGGGAAGGATGGAACACAACCTTCTGTGCAGGACCGAGGTCCCCGGGCAGCAGCAGGGCTGGGCTCTGCCCATGCACACAGATATCGATGGTCAGGCAGGAGGGAGAGCGGGGGAGAGAAATGGAGTGTGAGCCCAGAGCCCCATTCCTGACTCCAGCGCTGCTCTGAGGAGAACTCGGGCAGCGGAGCCGGCCAGGCCTGGCTCGGGAGCTCCTGGAGGCTTCGGGGAGGAGACAGAGGGAGCAGCACAGAGCTGGGGAGGTGCTGGGGAGCAGAAACAGTGCAGGGTGTGGAGGGTCCTGCCAGAGACACAGAAAACTTCCCTCAAGGACTCCAGGAGAAAGTCATCTCCCTTGGGAAAATGAGGCTAGAGGAGGAGGGAGGGGATGGACAGAACACACACCCGAGTCCAGGCTGGCAGAGCCCCCTCAGAGGGGACTGGATCGTGCAGAATTCCCTGGGATGTGCAGAGCTCCCGAGGTTCCCTCGTGGCAGAGGGAGGGAGCAGAGGGGCTCTGCAGGACAGGACCCAGCAGATCCCCTCTGACCCAGCAGGACCCAGCAAAGCTTTTCCTTCAGGAGCATTTTGGTCCAAAATCCCCCCCAGTCACACTCCCTGTGCCCTGCCCCTGAGGGAGGGACCTTGTGCATTGAAATTCCCATGGAAGCTCAAGGGAACTGGAATTTTGTTGTTGGAATAAAGCCCCTTTTTGCCTTATTCCAAAGCCCCCCGGTTTGCAGCAGGTCATGAAACTGAATTTTGCTCTTGCCACCTGTTTAAATCCAGAGGACGGGGTGACACCACCCCATGTGCCACTGCAGGAACTCAATTTATCTTTCCAGTCTTCAGCACCTTTTCCTGCAATTCCGGCAGCAGGGCACGGAATAACCCAGTGCATCTCCAGCTCTGCCAGCAGCACCCCTCTTCCTGGATAAAGCTCGTCCAGAGCCATCTCTGTGAGTGCTCCTGCCCCGGCAGCTCACCCTGAGCATCATCAGCTCTCCGTGGTAGCTGAAAGCCAAACAATGATCCATCCGTCATCCCAGCCCGTCCATCCATCATCAGCTCCCTGCACAAAGCCCAGAGCTGAACAATCCATTCATATCCATGGAATGTTTCTTTTCCCTTTGCCACAGTGGCTCTGGCTAAGTGACATTGTCCCCAAGGGGCTCAGTCCCAGGTTTTAGGGATCCCAGCGGGATTCCCCAGCACTTAGTGCTGCTCTGTTTCCTCCCAGCAGCCAGGTGCTTGCAGAGGGGATGCTCTGGGAGCTGTTCCAGCTCTGGATAAGCACTCCATGAGGATTCCAGGAGGATTCCAGGAGCTCTGCTGAGGCTGTGGATGTTCTCTGTCACCACAGTGCGGGATGCACTCCCAAACTGCTCTGGGAGATAACCCAGACCCCATTCCTCCTCATTTCCCTCTCAAACCCATCCCCCCAGTTCCCCTCCGTGTCCCAAAGCTGTCAGGAGAAACAGAACCAGGCCGTGTTTGCGGCCTCCCATCGCTGCCGTGACGGGGAGGCGACAGCTCATGCTCCTTAACGAGCTCATCAGTGCAAAGCACCAGCGGGGAGATGGCAAAACACTCCAAAATTGAGCTCATCTGCCAGGATTTTATGGTTTTTTTGCTCGTGCCACCTCAGCCCAGAGCTGCTGGTGGGGACGGTGCCAGGCACACGGGGCTGGAGTTTGAGCTCGTCCTGCTTTAGACAGGCCTGGGAATGGGCACAGGAGAGGCTCTGCTGAGCTCGTTTGTGGAAGTTCATCTCTGCCAGGTGTGGAACTGCCCCGGGCCCTTCATTCTGCTGGGATTGCTCAGGTGCTGGGATGGAAGGAGCTCCTGCAGCTCCTGGAAGCCACGGGACAAACCCAGGGCTGAGGGGGAATAAAAGGCTCCACTGAAGAGCCCTCTGGGCCCTTTAGCTCAGAAAAACCTACACCTTTTCCCTCAGTGGGAATGGAATTGCTTGAATTCAGGCGTCCCCTGGCAATTCCTGGCTGCCCATGGGGATGGGGACAAACCCGTGGCTTCTCCAGGTTTCCCACAGCCCCCTGTGACTCCTCCCGGGATCAGGAGATGGGAGGGCACTGCTGAACTGGGGCAGGGAGCAGTGAAATTTGGTTTATTTGGGCTGAGGCTTTGCCAGTTTGGAGTCAGGAGTTCCAGGAGAGCTTTGCAGAGGAAGAGGAGCAGCTCCAGGAACAGGACCAGCCCTGGGTGTGTCGGGGTCTTGGCCCTGTCACCTCAGCCTAAATAGGGCACAAAGCTGGAACCAGAGCTCAGCTTTGGAACGGTGGGGAGCTCCAGAACCTGCATTTCCACCCCACCCATCCCCACTGACACCCAGAACCCTCACAGATCCCCCTGAGCCTTCTCAGAGAACCCACAGCTCAAACCCCACCCACACATCACACAGATACAT
Source organism: Pachycephala philippinensis (assembly GCA_013397055.1). Lineage (NCBI taxonomy): Eukaryota > Metazoa > Chordata > Aves > Passeriformes > Pachycephala > Pachycephala philippinensis. The sequence goes on from VWZT01013065.1 coordinate 643,238, forward strand.
CCATTTTTTCCTCTCCCTCTCTTCAGGTTCACACCTGGGAGGACAGAAACCCCCCAGATCTGGCTGAAGTGCTGGATTGATGAATCCTCTCCCCTCCTTTCCCCCACAAGTTGCCCTTCACAGCGTTTAGACCCCTTACAGCACATCAGAGGCACGAAGATCACGTTAAACTGTGTGTAGGGTGGCACAGAGCACAAACCCGACCCTACAGAGCCCTCAGGGACCATGAGAAGCAGAAGAAGTTTGAGTCCCATAATTCTGTCATCACCTTTCTCATTGCTATTGGCTCTGGGCATGGCTGAGCTCAGAGACACCGCTGTCCTCACCCCATCTCCCTTGGGGTACATCCCAGAGGGATGACGGCTCCATGCTCAGTCCCCACCCCTCCCAGGCAGCACGGCTCAGCCAGGCAGGTGGCGGGGCTATATTTTACAGCACGGCCATAAAGGCAATAAAACAAAAGGTTAACACGGCCAAGTTCATAAATCCAGCAGTCAAGGATTAGAACGTTCCTGTCCGTCTCCTCTTTATTGAAATTTTACACCCAAAGGTTTTGGTTTGCCCTTGCAGGAAGCCTCTGAGGCAGGAGGGCCGGGCTGGGGAGGGGAAGTGCTGAGTCTCAGCAATCAGGGCGGCTGTAAAAAGGTCTGGTACAGGCTGGACCGACAGGGGCTTTATAACAACTCCTGATTTCTGTGTTACACAGCCGTGTCTGCTCCCAGCAGCCTGAAACGGCCCCTCCTGAAGCAGTCCCAGCTGTTTGATAAGTTATTTCCTGCAGCTATTTTAGCAGTTCTTAGCTATTTTATTTTTATTAGTTTGTAGTTATTAGGGCTTTTTTTAGTTATTAGCTATTTCATTTTTATTAGGAATTAGTTAATTTTAATTAGTTATTAGCTATTTGAGTTATTTTCTGCAGTTATCGCCACCAGCCTCAGCTGCCAGAGCAGAACACCTGAGTGGTCCCACGCCAGTGCAAAACCCCAATGCGGGATTGCAAAACTTTCCTAAATTGAGAAACTGTTCCATCCTCCAGGTCCCAGCTCCACATCCAGGACCGTTCCTGGTGCTCAGCATGGACCAGGCACCCAAATCCTGAGGAGGAGAAGCTTCTCGATCGCAGGGCAGGTCTCAGCTGTCTCACTTCCCACCATCCCATGAGTTACCTACCCCTGGGGATTGCCCTCCTGCTCCCCTGCCACCCCCCAGGACCCTTCGGAATTACAGCAGATTTATGTTAAAGGAAATGCTTATCAAAAGTTGTCAAGATTATTTGAGAGAATAAATGATTTATCCCGTTTTCCAGGCGCCTTGGTGTCCCTTTGCCCTCCGTGCCCACTCCCGTTGTTTTTATTTTCTGTAAGTATTTTCCCCGGAGCCCGGATCAGTTCTGTGCCAGTTACTGCTCCCGTTCCCATCTCCAGGAGAGCAAACCCTGCTCGGCTCTAACGCCACCTGCAGCCGGTGGTGGCTGGCTCTGTCCCCTGCCCCGCCCGGTGTTTGGGGGTTTTTGTGGGGCTGCCTCCTCTGCTCTCTCTCCACTTAAGGCCTCGCTACCGCGGGGAAGGAGCAGAGTGGGCATCGATCACCTGCCAAGGGCTGCCAAGGGCAGAGCCGGGGTGCAGAGCTGCCCTGGCAGGAGGGATGAGCTCCCTGCGCAGGGAGAGCTCTGGCACTGCCAGGGGATGGCAGTGGCCCCTGGAAACCGTGTCCTGCATGGGGCACTCGGGGGCACTCGGTGGCACTCGGGGTCACTCCCCCGAGTCTGACCATCTCCCCGTGTCCAGATCTCTCCTGACAGCACTGATTAGGTCATGGAGAGGACCAAAGCCTGCGTCAAGGACGCCGTTTTAACAAGTACTGGGCCTAAAGGGCAGCTCTGTGCCAGGGCTCTGTCACCTCCTTAGGACCATGACACCTTTACCTGCCGAGATCAGGGAGCAGGGCCCCAGTGGGGTCACCCAGAGCAATCGGGCAGGGTTCAGGGGGACCTCAGGCTGTGCAGGAGCCTTGGGGCTGGGGCCAAACCAAACCATTCTCCTGCCCAGGCCGGGGCAGCACCATCCTGCCTGGAGGATTCAGGATTTTGCTGCAGTCCTGGGACCATTTGTTGCCCGTTTGTGCTCCCTGTGTGTCACACACATGCACAGACCCTGTCACTCCCACACACTGAGCCTGGGAGTGATCTCAGCCGCGCTGGGAAGGTGCAGAGCTCCTGTTCGAGCTCATTTATCCTGCACAGGACCAGAGGGTTTAAAGGCCTCCGGGCTCTCTTTGCCCGTCACACCCAGAGTGGGTTTTACGTGAAGAAATCAGCGATGAAACTTCACCTCACAAAGTTCTTCCCGTGCTTCAAACAAAGCCAAACATGAATCTGGCTAAAATGACAGCCAGGTGAGGCCCAAAATAGCCTGAGGTGGTCCAGGACATCAGGAGCAGGATGGGCTGGGAGCGATGTCCTCGGGAGCCAGCCCTGAAACAGCGGAGCACAGTCTTTTGGTTAGAAAGTTAAATGTTCCTGGGAACGACTGATTTAGAATGAGTGAGGTGGCTGGGCAGACGGGTCAGTAATTCCAGAACTACAATTGTGATTAAAACCTCTTTGCCACCCAAAGTTGGGAACAGCTCCCTGATGGGGATTAATTCGCACGAGCGGCAGGGACTGAACTCCAGCTCAATTCTTATCAAGTGAAATGTATCCAGTGTAATCTGATAGGTCCTGAAAGGTTAATGCAAGCTAAATCAATGCTGTCTCCATCCAGATAAGGTGGGGGAATTGTCCTTGAATGTGAGCATGCAGGAGGCTGGGGATGAGGGCAATAAAGGGCTTCCATCTCCTGCTGATCCGTGCCAAGTCCATTGCCATGCAGCAGGGGTTGATAAGGGCACTGATTTATCAGCCAGCAGACAGAACACCGAGCCTGCCGTTAAAACAATCCATCTCCCCGCTTTATGGTGCTCTTAATAAACATTTTAAACATCCAAACGCCTTTTAGACAGCCAGAGGAGTGGAATACAAAAGGCTGGAGTGGCACCGCCTGCCCTGGTCAAGTGTCCGGGTGCTGAGCCCTCCCTCGGGGATGGGGGAGGATCGGGAGACCTCAGCTGTAAGCTGGTGTTAAAAACCGGTTCTGCTGGGATAAGGAGCTAAATGGAATCAGAGTTTTGGCATGAGTTTAAAATTCCAGCACCTGGTTCAATCCCAGGGATCAAGGAGAATTCCAAGCTCTCTCAAAGCCATGGGACATATAGGGTGGTTTAGCTTCAGCTCATGTCTTTAAAGATACCTCTTGAAATTAATGGCTAAACTTAAACCCTTGGCTTAAACGCTCTTCTGGTGAGCTGAGAGGGGCTGAGAGCAGGAGAGAGAAGGGAGGAAGCTCCAAGTTTGTGCTGTTCCCAGCAGGATCCAGCTCCTCTCAGCAGGACGTGTTTCTGGTGTCGGCACCACTTGGTTTAACCGAGCACAGATAAATAATTGATGGCTCTGAACTCACCCTGGCCGTGCACTGACAGACATCCTCTGTGACATTCGTGTCCTGCGACATGGAATGTGTCAGGATCAGGCTGGAATCGGGCAGCAGGAGGGCTCGGGGTCACACAGGCTCCAGTCCCAAAGCACCTCAGGCACAGAGGATTTCCCTGTGCTGCCTTTCCCAACCTTGTCCAGCTCCAGTTCCCTCAGAGTCCAGTTCCAGCAGCTCACAGACACCCTGAAGTTCACTCAGAGCCCAGTTCCAGCAGCTCACAGATCCCCTGAACTCACCACGATCTGCTGAGGAACACCTGCACAAAATGTGCAGATTTGACAGAGTCTGTGGCTAATTCTGAGCCTTACAAAGCCCAGCTCAGTGCCAAACCAGCCCTATGCCAGCCTCTGAGGCAGATTTGCCTCCATCCAGGCAGAGGGGGTTGGAGCTGCACTCAGCACTGGCTCAGAGCATCATTGTTACAGTTGATTAATACCTGAGCAGTCTGTGAAGAGATAAATTATGATTATGCACACCCAGGCACTCCAGCCACAGCCAGGGACAGCAGATCCATTCTCCCCCAGCGAGCTGTCAGGTATGGAGTGTTTGTACATCGTGTTTGCACAGCCTTTTATAATCAACACTCCCACCACTTTAGGCATTAAGTGCTTAAAACTATTGATTTGGTTAATTCAGCATCTTCAGGAAATCATCCTGTCCTGCTTTTCTTGCAGCTCTCATGTGCAGCATTTCCCCTCCAGCTGCTGGGATCTCCCCTTGTCTGAGCACAGGGATCCAGGAGGATTCCCAGGCACTCCAGAGGAGCATGGCTCACCTCCTTCAAACTGCCTGCAGGAAAAGGCCCATAAAAGCAGGAGGGCAGGGCTGGATGGGATCTTGGGAAGGAATTGTTCCCTGGGAGGGTGGGGAGGGGCTGGGATGGAATTCCCAGAGCAGCTGTGGCTGCCCCTGGATCCCTGGCAGTGCCCAAGGCCAGGCTGGACGGGGCTGGGAGCAGCCTGGGACAGTGGGAGGTGTCCCTGGGGTGGCACCAGATGGGATTTGAAGTCCCTCCCCACCCAAACCATTCCAGGGTTCCATGACTGCCTCCACCTCTCCCGGCTGGGCTGACTCCAGCACTTCCCCAACACAAGATGAGTTTTTTGGTAAATCCACTACATTCCCTCTTGCAGCTCCATGAGGCCAATGGGATCCACAATTCCAAAGGCTGACCTGGAGCCACCTGCAGCTTTACCTGCTGAACTCCGGAATGATCCCATTTCTGCTGCCTTGTGGGGCAAAGAGGAGCCCTGGGATTCATCCAGGGGAAGTGTTGTGGTTTTGGTGCCTTTGGTCCTCCCCCCCAGCTCAGAACCCGCGGGATTTTGCTGCTTTAAATGCAAATTAACTCCTTTATTTCCCATCTCCTTCCAAGGCCAGATCTCCAGAAATTGGGGCATTTCTGCCTCCAGTTCCCCCCGTGCCCAGCACAGCAGCCCCAGGCACTCCCCCTCACTCTCATTAATTGATAAAACAATTAACACCAATCTGCCTCTCCCAGCGCTGGCTGCCCCCCTTCTCCAGGCACCCCAATTCCTGTTACCTGGGCTCCTCCCATCATCCCACAGCCCGGGCTGGAGTCCAGCTCAGGCGACAAGAGGCAGAAAGTGCCACCCCATGTGCTCAGAGCGAGCGATGAAGGGCAGCCAGATCCCAGAACGTTCCTCAGGAGAGAGCAGTAAATAACCCAGGCACTGTTCCTGCAGGGTAATGGGGTTTTATCACCACGGAGAGAGCAGCTGAAGGAACAGGGGCACCGGGAGCAAGGGAACAGCTCCCAGACCCAAAGCCCGGTGACATCCAGTGTCTGCTGAAAAACGAGGCAGGGCAGGAGCAGGCCCAGCCCTGGAGGGGATGGATGGCACAGGCGCTGCTTTACTGCCCCAAACTCTGGGACAGGGAGGATAAAAAACCATCCCAGCAAACGGGAGCTCAGGTTTGAAGGAATAAATGATCAGTGTGGAGAACTGCAAGGCGCTGGGAGAGGAGCCACGGCTCAGGTCCTTCCCCTCCTCAGCCCCGGGTTTGGGATGGGAGCACTCAGGTCCTTCCCCTCCTCAGCCCCGGGTTTGGGATGGGAGCACTCAGGTCCTTCCCCTCCTCAGCCCCGGGTTTGGGGTGGGAGCACTCAGGTCCTTCCCACCCTCAGCCCCGGGTTTGGGGTGGGAGCACTGGCAAGGGCAGGGCTCAGCTCTGACGGGGAGCACTCGAGGCTCCGCAGCCCCGGACTTTCCTGTCCCTGACTTTTGGCACTTCCCTTCCCCTGCCCGTGCCTCTGGTCCCACCCAGATATCCCACCTGTGTCCCAGGGTGTTTTCCAGCAGGTTTTAAAGCATTTTTTATCAGAAAGAAGGGGAATAAAAGTGCTTTTATATGCAAAATAGCAAGTATGGAGAAATCAATGCTCCAGCCACCTGGATTAACAATTCCCCCCAAAAATTTTAGGAAAAGCAGCCAAAGGAGCACCGAGCCCACCCCAGCCCTGGCAGCTGAAGGTCTGGGCTGGGGATGCTCCAAATCCCGACGGGAAAGGCCCATCCTGGTGTCCTGAGGAGGCTCTGCCTTGTCAGAGAGAGCACCGGGGGCTGGGCGGGTGAATCCCGACAGGTGAGGAGAGGTTTCAGCTCCGAGGCTTCCTGTGATAAGAGCTCAGAAATGGTTTTTATCCCTGAGTAGTTTCTGCTGTTGCACGGAGATAATTCAGCTCCCGGGCTCCTCGGGAAGAGCTCCTGAGCTGCAGCTGAAAGCCCCCAAATCCAGGCTCCTCCAAAAGCACCCTCTGGAAAATCCAGGTTTAAACTGAGACAAAATCTCCTGCTCAGAAATCACGGTCCCGGCTAAGCTGGAGCTTTGTGGGGGCTTCTCATCTTTTACACTGAAAAAATACTGGAGAAAAAAGGACAGGCTGGAAACGATTTCAGGGAATGTGCAAAAACCCAGGGCAGCAAAATGTGGGATGTGCATAGGGACATTGTTCTTACGTGGGTTTTGTGGTCAGATCATGAAGAAACACCAATCTATGGTGTTATATAGAATATATTTATAATATTCATCGGGAACCGGGGGGATAGGAAAGGGAGTGATGGGTTCAAACCACAAAAGGGGAATTCAGGGTGAGCAATATGGAAGGAATTGTTCCTTGGGAGGGTGGGGAGGGGCTGGGATGGAATTCCCAGGGCAGCTGTGGCTGCCCCTGGATCCCTGGCAGTGCCCAAGGCCAGGCTGGAGCCCCTGGGATGGTGGAAAATGTCTCTGCCCATGGCAGGGGTGGCACTGGTTCATTTTGAGGTGCTCCCAACCCAAACAACTCTATCATTTTACATTTTTTGCCCAATAAATGGGAAAATCCAGGTGCAGAACTGAAGGAATCTGGGATCTGTGCTGGCAGGAGCTGCCTCTCCCCAAAGCAGCACGGGAGAACTTTGCAGAGCTCAGCTCCAGAGCTCTCCAAGTGCCACATCCCATGGATAATAACGGCATGGCATTAAAAACGGGGCCGGGATTATTCTTTTGAAAGTGTTGCAGCCTTCTTGAGAAATGACTGTTATTTATTTGATCGTCCCCCGAAGATTCCTTTGTCACAGGCTATTGTGTAAATTTGTGTTCAGACAATTCTGAAAACGTTGAATTATTCACTTGATTGGCCTTAATGTCTCCTGCTGAAACACCTCAATATGCTGCGATTATTATCAGTGTACGGCGGGCTAATAAAAGTGTGGCAAAAATAACTGCAGCTGGAGTTCTGAAGGGAAAGGATAATTTCCTAACTGCTCAAACATTAGTAGTTAAGAAAGTTAAGATAAGGGTAATAAAGCCTCGTGCTTCAGGGCTTTGCAAACGGGGTTAGGAAGTAATTATTTGAAATTCTTTTCTCAGTGTTATGTAATTTAACTCTCGTTAATAAAAGACCCAGTTTTGAAAGGCACTGAAAGATGGAGCTTGGAAGCAGAGGAGATTTAAAAAAGAGAAGCGAGTCCTCAACCTGCTTCAGTGCTCTCCAAAAACACCCTCCAGACACTCATTTGCATTTTCTAACTCCAATGATAAAATATTTTTTTTCCCCAAATGTTGCTGTGCTGGAACTCCGGCATTTCCCTGCAGTGGAGGAGCATTCCCTCGTTTTTCCAGCATCCCAGATCCCTTGATCTGAGGCGCTGGGCTGGACTCATCTGTAGTTTTTAAGTGTCCCTGGCGACTTGGAGCCCGTTGGGGGCTGGAATGAGCTGAGGTTTAGGGTCCTTTTCCATGATCCCAGTGGCTCTGTCCCTGCACATTCCCAGGGCCTGGAAGCACAGGGAATCTCCCTGGTGTGGGGAATGACCCTGAGGTTGTGTACCTGGGCTGGCTGTGCTGGAATCAGCAATGGGGAGGGAATCCCTGCACATCCCACAGGGCGTGTCCCTCACTAGGCCCCTCTGCCCCTCCTGGCTCCCCCAGGACACTGCCTGGGACAAAGGGCTGGACAATCCCTGAGATTCCAGATCCTCTTCCCAGAGGATCCCAGTGCTCCACCAGCTGTGCAAAGCTCCATCATTTCCACAGCCAATGCCATTCCTGCTCCTCATTCCCAGGGCCTGAAGGGGCTCCAGGAGAGCTGGAGAGGGACTGGGGACAAGGGATAGAGGGACAGGACACAGGGAATGGCTTCCCACTGCCAGAGGGCAGGGCTGGATGGGATCTTGGGAAGGAATTGTTCCCTGGGAGGGTGGGGAGGGGCTGGGATGGAATTCCCAGAGCAGCTGTGGCTGCCCCTGGATCCCTGGCAGTGCCCAATGCCAGGCTGGACAGGGCTGGGAGCAGCCTGGGACAGTGGGAGGTATCCCTGCTCATGGGAATGGGATGGGATTTAAGATCCCTTCCAACCCAAACCATTCCATACCTCCATGATTCTCATTTGCAATACAATTTCCTGTATTCTGTTGTATCCGGGTTTTTTCCCTCTCATTCCTATCCCACTTTTTGCATCCTGCAGCAACAGTCACACACCAGGGAACAGCGTTACCTAAAACCTTTCTCACCTCTCAGTGCCCCTGCCTGGCTGGTGATCCTGCGCGTTTATTATCATCTCCAAATCTCCTTTGGTATAAAATCCCCTCCGTTCCCACATTCTCTGCAATCCCTGTCTCCCTTGTCTCCCTCCCAGCTGATCTGTCAGAGCCCTTTGGCGCACCCCACACAATCCCAGCTTTCTGGGGATAAATGGGATCCATGAGGCACAGCTGGGGAGGATCCTTCTCTGGCTGCTCCTCCTCCCATGGGGTGAGACCCAGAACTTCCAGTCCCCTTCTCAGGAAAGTCGGGATAAAGGATAAGGCAGAACTCTGCTCTTTTCCCACGATCCAGGAGCACTTCCCTCCCTTCTCAGAGTCACCGGGGCGATTCTGATGGAAGAACCCTGTATCCTGAATAACTGAGGAACAGCCCAGCAGCTTTTTAGGAAGACTCTCCAGGGAAAGCCCCACCCAAGTGATGGCAGGGCCACGGTCACCCCCCGCGATTCAGAGCAGCCTTGGGATTAGGAGCAGCTTGGGATGGAGCTGTCGGAGGTGATGGAGCTTCCACTTCCTGCAAGGATTTAAACCCATCCAGGTCAGTCCTACTGCCATGAGAGGAGAAAATCCTTCACCTGCAGGAGGTGTTCCAGTCAAATAAACCATTAAGAGCAGAACAGTTCTCCCCTCCCCTCCCCACCCCACAGGGTGGATCAGATTCGGTTCTGCCTTTCTTTGACTGTTTTGCCTCAAATTGCAGGAGATGGCTGGGGGGGATTTCCTTCCCTTTGTTTCCCAGCTGTGCTGAGTTCAAAACTGCTGCACTTGAAAAGTTCACCCAGAAGCTACAAAAGTGGGGTTTTCAGGTCCTGGAAAAGAAACTTTTGGAGCTTTTATTCAACTGAACCTCGCAATAACTGAGATGTCAACCATTAACAGGAGGAAAAACTTCCCTAAATGTCACCCAAACCCCCAGTTCAGGCCTGTGAAATTCCAGCTGCCAGCGTTGGGCTTAAAGATGTCATTGCCATGCCAAAGACTCAGGAATCAGAACTTCCTGAGCTGTTTTGTGGGAGATGGATGAAGAGAAGAAGAGGAGGGATTGTTTGAGGGGGTTTGCACTCAGAGTTCCCCAGAAAAAAAAAACCAAAACAGACAGAAAAATCTATTTCTGGCTGTAAATGAAGCAGTGTGACCTCTGGGGATGTGTCAGGAATCAATCAGGGTTCGGTTGGAACAAGCTTGGGAAATCACAGGGAATTCCCAAATATCCACAGCAGCTGGGAATGACTGGAAATATCAGAGTCCCTAAAGGGGTTTTAGTAAGACGCCGACTTTGAAGGTGTTTTAAAGGGTAACGGCTGGAGCAAACAGAGCCCCTTCATGGATGGGCCATCCCTGCAGCTCCAGGTGGGATTTCCTGCTGAAGAATTCCACATTTCCCCAACAGAGGCACTCTTCATCCTTCTGTGGGGAAGCAGCAGCTCAGCAGCTGCTCTGTACTCAGAGAATGTGGAATCCCAGGATAGTTTGGGTTGGAAGGGACCTCAGACTCATCCCATCCCACCCCTGCCATCTCCTGATGCCCAGCGAGGGAGGAAATGCCTCACTCTGGAGCAGGAGAGCTGGGAAAGCCTCTGGAGTCACCTCATTCCGTCAGCTCCGATCCTGGGCAGGAGAAGCAGCCATGGGCACAAAGACTGGGTTTGGAAAGGACTCTCCATGTTCTTTTTTCCTCTGAATTATGGAATTGAGATGTTTTCATTCTGATTGTAATTATTATTTCTCAGCCAGGATGCAAATGGTAACGGAGCTCCTGCAAAAATAAAGTATCTGTGTTTGAGGGCCGGAACAAACCAGCCCTGAACGCAAACTGAGGCTGAGTGAGACTCCCCGGCTCCTCCCAGGGGAAAATGTATCTCAGGTAAAAGCTCTTCTCCTATTTGGCATCAAAACATCTCCCAGCCTCCCCTCCTGAGCCTGGAAAACCTCTCCCAGTCTCCCCTCCTGAGCCTGGAAAACCTCTCCCAGCCTCCTCTCCTGAGCCTGGAAAACATCTCCCAACCTCTTCTCCTGAGGGTGGAAAACCTCTCCCAACCATCTGTCCTGAGCCTGGCAAACATCTCCCAACTTCTTCTCCTGAAGGTGAAAAGCCTGTTCCAACCTCCTTTCCTAAGCATGGAAAACCTCTCCCAACCTCCCCTCCTGAGCCTGGAAAACATCTCCCAATCTCCCCTCCTGAGCCTGGAAAACCTCTCCCAACTTCCTCTCCTGAAGGTGGAAAGCCTGTTCCAACCTCCTTTCCTGAGCGTGGAAGACCTCTCCCAACCTCCTGAGCCCAGAAAACCTCTCCCAGCCTCCTTTCCTGAGCGTGGAAAACCTCTCCCAGCCTCCCCTCCTGCCATCAGATGGATTTCCAAGGAGCCCTCAGGATCCAGCCCCTGCCATGGGCCTGTCCTGACAAACCAGGCAGCTCCAGGTATGTGCTCCTGCCCCGTGGCATCCCCCAGCAGAGCCCACAGGAGTTTCTGCCCAGCCGAGGAGCCGAATCTTCCCCTTTTGTTCAACTCAAATCTCTCCCATCCACCATTTCTGAGGAATATTACGAGACCTGGTTTTTTTTTTCATTTCTCAAATGTCAAGTAGATCTTTTACAGCAGCTCTTAAGAAGATAAAGGGGATTAAAGGATCATTTTATCCTATTTAAAGTTAGCTCTGAGACGATAGGAGTAAACAGGAACATTTTAAAGGATGTTAATCTCGGCTCTTTTTTATCCCCCCTTCTCCTTTTCTTTTTCTTCTTCGCCAGCAAAATTTCACTTTGCTGGATGTGTTCCCTTTTGAGGGTGAAATGATTGCAAGGAGGCAAATGCTGCCACCCTTTCTCCTCACTTCAAAAAGCAAACACAAAATATCGCTCCTGATTGCAATATTAAACATTAAGTTTAAATTGGGCTGTCAATCACCAGCGTAGAGTTTATAGAAAGAGACAGAGGGAATCAGAGGGGAACAAAAAGGTTTTGGGCAAGGGAGGGAGCCCATCCCTGCCTGTGCCCCCCAGAAAGTGAGGCCACAGCTTGTTAGCAGCAGAATAACGGAGATAACAGTGTTTAAAAAAAACCCAAGCAGCAGAAATTTGAGCTTTGGGATGTTCGGGGGGAGTTCAGGATGAGCTGTCAGCAGACAGAGCCAGACGCGGTAACATCTGATGGGGGATGGTTCTCTCACAGCTCAGACCCACAAACTCAGCTCTGTCGGTGTCTGTGACCCAGCACGGTCCTCAAGGACATCAGTGCATCTGACACAGCACCTCTGACACCAAACCTTGGCAGCTTTGATAAACTCACCGTCAGGTGCTCTGAGCCTGGCTGTGAGCTCGGGCTCCCCTCGGGGCTGCCAGGGAGAGCAGGCCCTCCCCAGAGCAGCCCCTACACTGCTCCAGGCTCCAGCAGATCCAGCAGACAACTGCTGCTCTCCAAAAACCCCCAGGCATCGGCTCCTCCAAATAAACTCCCATTTTCCTGGAGATTTTACAGACCCCAGTGGATCCAGGACGTTCAGGGATCAGCCAAAGGGTCGTGCAAACGGCAGAGTGTGCTCAGGGCTTCCTGAGGTGGCTTCCCAAACACGAGCTTGCCGTGACTCCCAGAACAACCCGCTTGTCTGGGCACATCTGGAGATGTGGAATCCAGCCCGTGGAGATGCTGGGGATGTTTATCAGCCGTGAGGGAGGGACTCGCAGCAAGTGAGCCCTGTTGGGGTCTCAGCAGGCTCTGAATAGTCAGGAAGAGCAAAGTCACCTCCGGGGTTTCATTTTTGGGAGGTTCTGAACAAAGCACAGCAGCACGAGCTGTTGCTGTAGCAGCTCTTGGCTCAGGCACTGATCAGATACTTCCTCTCCCAGAGAGTTTAAGATTTGTTCATTCTTTGTTTATTCCCCTTAATCTAAAATAAAAGTCACAGAGCCTTCAAGTGCATGTTGTACTCTTTGTTTGAGCAACATAACAAAGAAAAACAATTGCAAAGGCAGGCGGCGCCTTCCATTCCAGGCTTTCAAGGGATTATTTCCAATGGCAGGAGAGAAGGGAATAACAGCTTTGGAAACTCAGGGGGAAATACTCGGACAGCAGCTGCATTAAAGAGCTTCCCTTGTTTTTAAGCTGCACTAATTATGTTCATTTAATACCAGACAGGAAAATATTGACAAACAACACAGGAATTAAATGGAATTTCCAGCCATGGTGCAGCTGCTGGAGCCTCTGGAGAGGGGCTGAGCCCTGGAGCTTGGCTGGGATGTCCTGCACCCACAGCAAGGACCTGCATGGAAAGGGCAGTTATTCCATGGATGGATCGCCATGGAAAGGGCAATTATTCCATGGATTTAATGCCATGGAAAGGGCAGTTATTCCAATGGTGATCATGCCATGGAAAGGGCAGTTATTCCAAGGATGGAATGCCATGGAGAGGGCAGTTATTCCATGGATGGATCGCCATGGAAAGGGCAGTTATTCCATGGATGGAATGCCATGGAAAGGGCAGTTATTCCGTGGCTGGAATGCCATGGAAAGGGCAGTTATTCCATGGACAGAATGCCATGGAGAGGGCAGTTATTCCAAGGATGGAATGCCATGGAAAGGGCAGTTATTCCATGGATGGACCTGCATGGAAAGGGCAGTTATTCCAGTGGTGGATCTGCCATGGAAAGGGCAGTTATTCCATGGAGGGACCTGCCAGGGAAAAGTGTCCGGGCTCAGGCAGAGGCTGCCCTGTGGGCCTGGCATGGCTCCACCACGGCCCCTTGTCCTCCTGCAGGGAGAGCCCTCCCTCCTCCCAGCATCTCCTTCCAGCACAGCCCAGCCCAGCTCCCTCTCTCCTCTCTGTAGCTGTCCCAGGGCTCCAGGTGCTCCACCCAGGGGTTTTAGGGAAGTCAGGCTGAGCCTCTCACCAGGAATGGCTCCTCTCCTCTCCTCCAGGCCTGGCAAAGTGGAGTCTCTCAGTTATTTCCTCCCACTTTTCTCCATCCCTTCCCACACCTGCTCCGTCCCTCCTGGCAGCGTCCCAGGCAGGGGAGGAACTCCCAGCAAGCTGCTTCTGGGCTGCAGCCCCATCAGTCCCCACATGGCTCAGACCACCCCAATTCACGAGAATCCAATGCTCTGATTCTCCTCTGCCAGAGGAAGATTAATCAAATCCACCTTCGGTAATTGGTTCCCTCAAAAAAACCAGCCTGGATTGGTACCAGGTGTGGGGTCATTAATTGGGATCATCAGCTGGATGAGAGAGACCCTCAATTAACAGGAAAAGATCCTGGTTTTGTGAGGGAGTCCAAGCTTTGATACCCACAAAAATGACACAGGATGTTCTGGAGGGCTGTCAAAGAGAGCAGAACCTGGCTCGTCAGGGCCTGTCACCAGCCAGGCTCCAGCCCAGCCTCTCCTGCAGAAAAGCTGCCGAGATGGAAAGCGAGCGAGCTCGCGGCAGCACATCGATGCCACAGCCTGGGCCTGCCAGATAAACACTTCAGGAAAAGCTTCCAAAAAAATAATTTGGACATCCATTATCTCAGCCAGCCCAGCAGAGCACACAGCCTCGGATTCCCGTGGTGCTTCCAGAGGGGTCTGTGGCCCGCGTGGCAGCGCTGCAAAGCCCAGATATGGGATTGGGAAGGGATAAAACAATGGAGCAGGGAGAGGAAACAGCTTGTGGCTGCAGCAGGGTTTGCTGTGAGGCTGGGGCACAATCAGAGTGCTTCTCCCCTTTTCTTCTGCTCTGGGTTGTGTTTATCAGCCCTGTGGAGATCCCAGCTCTCCTCTGGCTCCTCTACACAAACGTTGGTTTTATCTTTTTTACAGAAAATAAACCCAAGCAGAAGCCAGAGAATAATTCCTGGCAGTGCCCACTGCTCCTCCCAGTGTGCCCATGGCCAGGCTGCTCCCTCAGGCTGGGGGAGGCAGCTCTGCTCCCTCCCTGGGGACTCAATCCCAGCTCCTCTCCTGGGGACAGCTCAGCTCTGGGGACACAGATCCCTCTCTCCTGGCATCCCAGCACTTCCCCCACGCAGGGGAAAAGGCTGCTCAGAAAATCTGCCCCCAAAGAGGTTTTCCCGCCCCTCTAAGATGGGGTGCAGTTGTTGCTCACTGCTGCTGCATGAAGCGGGGACAGACAGAGGGACACAACAGCGACAGGGGATTGAGGAAAGGGAATTGGAGATTCTGGAGGGATTCTCCTGTTCCCGCTTCCTGGGGGTGAGCAGCACAACTGGGGGCACCAAGGGCAGCCCCAAGAAGCCTGTGCTGAAACTGGTCTGGCCCTCCCAGGTCTGTGGTGGAGGAGCAGAAAAGAGGGATTATGAGGGACAGAAACACCCAGGCACGAGGGGCCATGGAAGTCCCACCAGGGAGAGCACTTGGAGATGCCGAGAGCTGTGTCCCAGCCTGGCTGAGCAGGAGCAGCACGGCCTGGATGCAGCTGTGCAGAAAGAGCTGCAGCTCACGCAGAAACAACTGAACAATGGGGCTGGGAGCCACCTCGGGAGCATTTCCCTGTCCCTTCAGTGCCCCAGCCCTGCTCTGTCCAGCCCTCACCAGCACAGCGCTGCAGCCTCTGTGTCTGAGCCGTGTCCCAAGCACAGGAGCAAATATTGCAGTGCTCTGATGAGCCAGAGTCAAACTGAACTTGGCTCAATTGAATCAAGACCATCTTCACTGGCAATGAGCTGATAATGTGGTTTAACCAACCCACTGGAGAAGTTAATTTGGATTAATTTTCCTGAAATCCCCGGGTGGGGGAGTCCTGCATCACCAGAGGCCTGGGGAGCGGTGGCAGAGTGACCTCTGCATTACCCAGTGTCAGCAGGCCCTGCTCTGCTCCTTCTCCAGCAGCTTTCCCTGATGCCTTAGGTTTTAACTTTTATGTGTTCCAAACCCTGCATTCCCAGTGTGTAACTCTGCAGTGTCCTGCAGCCTGGGAGCTGCTGCTCTCTCATGCTGAGACAGACAGAACAAAGCCTCTCCAGGCTGCTCTCCAAGGACACCCAGCCCGGCCTAGGCCCAAAATGTGTAACCCAGCATCTTGAGAAGGGGGGCAAGCTGAGGGGAAATTCCATCATTAGCTAAAGTTGAATTGGTGCAATTGGGTTGAGATGCAAATGGAGCAAAGCTATAAAAGTGTGAAGAACTTGTGACTCGGGGTCCATCTTGGGTGCAGCCTTTGGCCTGCCCAGGGTGTGCCTCTGAAGGCCTTTCAAATAAATATCCACCTTTATTCCCTTACTCCTGCCCAGTCTCTGGTTCTAGGTTGGCCTCTTTAGGCATCAGCCCCGTTCCGTGGGACAGCAGAGCACCACGAACATTAATGGGCTCTGCTCCAGCCATGCAGGTGGATTTTAAATCACCACCACAGGCTAAAGAGGCCTTGTGCAACAAGTACCATCCCTATAATTGGAAATCACTTTAATACTTCATTGACTGATTTTTTTATTGCCCTTTTATGAGGCCAATATTTATTTATTTGTTATTTATTGCCCTTTGATGAGGTTTAACACAGAAAACACCATCGACCCCAGAGGCCACGGGCTGGGCCCGGTGCTTTGTGCCTGCCGGGAGGGGCTGGATTCTCCAATTGAATCACAGTTATTGTTCTGCTGGTGGCATTTCTCACGTCTCCTGGTGACAGATGGCTCCGCAAATGACAGCAGATTTGTGTTTCATTAGGACACTTAGCCCGGAGATCGATATTCTGCCACGCACCTCTCCGAGAAGAGAGCGAGCCCGCCCGGCTGCGGGGGCCTGATGGGATCGGGGGAGCGGGAGCTCCCCGGCTGACAGATGTTTGATTTGGAATAATGCCTCATCGATTCCCGAAAAGCCCTGCTGGAAACCCAGGCGCTCTGACTGGCACCCTGCATCTCCTCCTCGGCGGGGTGGCATAGTGTGGGTGCTGTCAGGGCAGGTGGGCACAGCACCGAGGCACCTCCTGCTCCCCTCACACAGCGCTGGCTCCATTCTCCATTGCCCTCTTGTGGTCCTGGAGCAACAGCTCAGCTGGAAACCGATCCAGACCCCGAGAATCCCTCCGAAATCACAGCCTAACACACCGAGGGAGGCTGTCGGTGTCTTAGGGGAAAGGCAAAATATTTCCTAAAGGCTTTGTTTTGTTTAACCCCTTCCCCCTCCCTCTCACTGTTCCATCCTTCCCCCCTCCACTGGCACCATTGATTCCATCCAGGAGTTCCTCTGGAGTTCCAGGCTGTATTGATGGATTTGGGTGCTAATGAGTCTTTCCAATGTAGGCAGCGATGCATAAAAAATGCATTTTAAACCTCCTCCTTATGGAGCATTGATTCGGTTTGATTAACAGTGGGTATCAGGCTTTAGTTATTCACTGCTGGGTGCTGAGACATCACCACAGGAAACTCTGGCAGTGAGGCTCCCAAAT
This sequence comes from Pachycephala philippinensis, assembly GCA_013397055.1. Taxonomy (NCBI): domain Eukaryota; kingdom Metazoa; phylum Chordata; class Aves; order Passeriformes; genus Pachycephala; species Pachycephala philippinensis. Next base: position 660,195 of record VWZT01013065.1, read on the forward strand.
GTGCCAGTTGTGCTTGGAGGGTGCAAAGGTTCGTGCCAGGCTCTGGGTTCACTGAGGGGGAGATTCCTGCAGCAGAGATCGGGGAAAAATCCTTTCCTGGGAAGATGGGGAGGCCCTGGCACAGGTTCCCAGAGCAGCTGTGGCTGCCCCTGGATCCCTGGCAGTGGCCAAGGCCAGGCTGGATGGGGCTGGGAGCAGCCTGGGACAGTGGGAGGTGTCCCTGCCCATGGCAGGGGTGGGATGAAATGATCTTTCAAATCCTTTCCAACTAAATCATTGTGATTCCATGAACCCAACCACTGTGATTCCATGAACCCAACCATTGTGATTCCATGAACCCAACCATTGTGATTCCATGAACCCAACCACCGTGACTCCATGATCTCTGGGGAGGCAGGATGGGAATCCCAAGAAAGAGTTCCTGCCCTGCTGGAGGTGCTCTCCAGGATATGGACTATGGATACTGAAAAAGCATCAGCAAAGAGATTTTCCAGCTTTCTGCAGTATTCTGTGAAAGCCCTGTCTTTCCCATGCAATCTCTTAAAAACAGTGCTACAGTTCTGTAATCTATTTTGCACCTGCAGATTGTTTGTAGTATTGTTATGGTTCTGACTAGAGAAATATTTAGAAATAGCCTGGCCAATCGCCTCAAGGGGTGGATGGCCAAAGGACCAATTACCTTATACCATTTAATACATTCCTTGCGAACCAAACCAAACATATAAGAGACTTTTTGATATACTATTAAAGCTTTCCATTTATCCCTGAGCTGGACCCTGTGTCTTTATTATATCCATCCTCGGTGCAACAGCGACAATGGAGAACACATGAAGCACTTTTAAGGTGGAATTCGTACCCAGCCCACCCCGTGTCTGTCTCAGGTGCCACTCAGGACACCCTCAGACAGGGGGCTTCACCCCAGTGCCACTGTCACCAACCTTAGCCCATCCCTGACCTCACTGCTGTCACTCCTGAGTTACAGCGGGAGCACTGGGACCAGTCCCAGGCCTCCCCTGCTCTGTGCATGCTCAGCTCCAGGAGCCTTTGGCACTTAGAGAGGGGAAAAATCTCATAAACCCCGTTTGATGTTGAGCAGCAGCTTCATGAATTGCAAAACCACTTTGAAATCTGGGTATTACAGGAAAATCTGTTCTGGTTCAGTGCCTCTGTCACTAAAGCTCCCCACGTGCCCCTTGCCAAGGCAATTAAAGATCCTGAAATCATCAGGTCTGGGCCAGTCCCCACCCCTCCGACCAAGTATTTCATCTTCCAGTGCAATTTAGGAAGTTGGAGGGAGAGTCAGGGGTGGGGGGAGTGTGTTTGTCAGGAGAAAGAGCCAGAAGGAGCCCAAGAAGCTTCTCCTTTGTGGCATAAATCTCCTCAGTTTCATTTCCTCTGCTCTGAGCGCAGAGTGGAAGGAAAAACAGCAGCAAAGCCTCGAGGGCAGAGAACTCCTGACCCGTCCCTGCCTTGTCATCATAAAGTCTCCTGGCCCCAAAGTCCCGTTAGAGGCTGGACTTTGAAGAGCAATAAAGAATGTCAGGCTGACAAATCTATGCCATCAGCAGAGATCTCCTCTCCAGTTCACAGCATGATTGCCCGGTTTTATTGCCCCTCTCTGGGCTGGGAGCTGGGATTTCTCTGCTCCAGCTCGGAGAGAGGAACCAGCAGCTCCAGAGGAGCTCTGTGCCCAGCTCAGCTGTCACTCCAGCATTACAAATTGGGTTGGATAAATCTTCAAAGGTCAATGACTGACAAAATCAAAGCAGATTGCTAAGAAGGGAGGAAAATACAAATGATGGCATTGACTCAGGGTAATAGAGATACAACTGGATATCAGATCCTGGATATCAAACTGCAGATTCTGCCACAAACCGAGTTCAGGGTGTGGAGATGCACAGCAGCTGCTCCAAACACATCCCGGACTGTGGCAAGGAAACATCTCAGCCAGCAAAAGGAAGTTTATTTATTTTCTATGACCACTCCGAATTTCTGATGCTTCTGGAAATGTGCAATTCTGCAGAAAAAGCCCCATTCTACCTCATGGTTACAATTATGGGATCATTATCACTCTTGTTGTTCTTGAAGTCCCCAGACAATAATCAGGACAATCCAATCCACAGGATTCCTTTCTTCCTCCTGTGCTTTAACTCCCATAAAGCAGGCATGCATTAATGAGGGGTGAGAAATCAGATTTGTGATCAGGGGGGACCTTGTGGCTCTGCACGACTCCCTGACAGGAGGTTTGGGGAGGGTCGGGCTCTGCTCCCAGGGAACAGGGACAGGAGGAGAGGGAACAGCCTCAGGCTGGGCCAGGGGAAGTTTGGGTTGGATATTGGGAAAATTTCTCCACAGAAAGGGCTGTCCAGGGCTGGCACAGCTGCCCAGGGCAGGGGTGGGGTCCCCATCTCTCCAGGGATTTAAAGCCTTGTGGATGTGGCACTTGGGGACATGGTCAGTGGTGGCCTTGGCAGTGCTGGAATGGCTGGGCTCGGTGATCTCAGAGGCCTTTTCCAACCCAAGTGATTCCAGGATAAGATTCCTACTGAGCATCCCCTTCAGCTGGGACAGCGCTGCCCTGAAGGGATTCTCTGCTCTGCTCACAGGTGTGGGAAAGCAGCCTCAAAATGTGAACAAAATGCCTGGAAATGCCCAGGACTTGTCCTTCCTTGGGTGCCCTCGGCTGTGCCCACACCAGGAGCTGCCAGTGCAGCCCCTGAGCGGGGCCTGGCTCTGCCCCAGAGCACAGACTGTGCCCGGGTGTGCCCACGGGGCCGGAGCCAGCCTGGGCAGTGCCAAGGGTCAGCGCCAGGAGCAGCAGCACCTTGGGCCAGGCTGGGATCTGCATCAGGAGCTTTCCCCTCTTCCCAAGCCTTTCCCGCAGTGTTCCAGCCCAGCCCGGAGCTGCCCTCCTCTGCCAGGGTCATTTCAGTGCAAGGTTTTTGGCTTTGTGCAGACACAGAGCCCACAGCAGCCCCTCAGTATTCCCTCCTCACTTTTCCCACTGCAGTTCCAAGCAGTCATTACTTCATCCAAAGGGCATTGACGGATTTGTCCCCAAATATCCCCATTTCTGCTCCACACCTGGGCCTGGCCATGCTGGGGACTCCACTTGTGCTTCACACCCTATATATTTATATAATAAACTGTGGTTTAGGTATGTTTTTATGTATTATACTTCGTAAATATGGATGTACTACAAATCCAGGCCTTGCAGAAATGCTGAAAAGCATTTTTTTGGCCATTCTGAGGGATATTTAAGCAAAACCAGCTCTGCACTGACTGCCTGAAATCCCCCAGGAAAGAAGAGCTTCCAGAAAAATCAGATTGGCAAGAATTTGGTGGAAGAGGCTGGAATTTGGGGCCTGTTCCCCACGTGAGCACAGCCCACGGCTGAGGGAGAGGAGAGGCCCAATTAGGTGAGTTAAGTACAATAACAGTGAAATGCTGCACACATTCCACTGCAATAAAAATGATAATGATTCTACTGAAAAATATCATTACTTCACACTCATTTAATTCTGGAAATCTAAATTCACAAAGGAAACAAGAAGCCCTTTAATCTCGGGGTAGATAAATAGCCCAATTTTATTCCTACTATTATTTTTTATCCTTTTCCAAGACGTTTTATAAGACTTCAGAACACGAGAGCTCGGTTTAATTAACATTATCACATTAAAAACCACAGCCAAAAATTTCATGGCATTTTAATTGAAATATAATACTGTCTCACTTCATTTTTATTCTTTTTTTCCTGCATCAAGCACCATGATGAAAAACAGAGTCTGCACTGATGGTTGGCCTGGATGAGGTGGATTAGCAGAGAGGGGTTATAAAAGTGGCCATTTGCTCAGCCTGAACAGGGAGGAAAATTCCCATTTCCTTTGTTCCCACCCCAAAACGATGGCTCTGCCTCCGCAGGTGATGCCAACTCCATGCAAATATTTTTTGATGGAGGTTTGTGCACCTGCTGCCCAGGATAATGAGGCGGCTTTGTGCTCCAACAGCCCCTTCCAGCACAGCACCTCGGAGCTCTCGGAACGTGTCACGTCCTGGCCTTTGGCAACAGGGATCCAACCCGGGAGCCTGGACTGAAAAATGCCAACGTTCCCCTTTTGTAGAGCTCTGGAATGTTCCTGGCATCCCATGGGGAAGGAGCAGAGCTGGAAGGGCAGGGAATTCACAGAGTGGGGCCTGTCCCAGCTCAGGAGGTTGTTTGGCCCAGGATTTGGGAAGGAGCAGAGCTCTGAGGGTCACTGGCAGTCCCTGCACCCAGATCTTCCCTCTCCGGTGCCAGCCCCGGGAATCAGAGCTGACATTTCCATTGGCAAAGCTGAGGGCATCGGTGGGATGGGATTTTCCAGGCTGCCCGTGGGGTTTGGACACCACAACCTCGTCAGGCTGAGCAGGAGCTGCGTGTCCCTCTCCCTCGGGCAGGAAAACGCCAGCTCCCCTTCTGGGGTTTGCTCAGGCCCAGCCTGAGGCACCTTCCCAGGGCAAGGAACGGAGCTGGGAAGGGGCTGGAGCCCCGGGAGAGGCTGAGGGAGCTGGGAAAGGGGCTGGAGCCCCGGGAGAGGCTGAGGGAGCTGGGAAAGGGGCTCAGCCTTGAGAAAAGAAGGCTCAGGGGGGGCCTGACAGGAGGGGGCAGTTCTTTTCCCAGCTTTAGTTCTGTACTCAGTCTTTGGGAGGCAGAATTCCAAATGGGGAGTTTCACTCCCTTGTTCACCAGCTGGCAGAATTCCTCCATTGGATTTCCCCGAGGCTGTGGGCAGCATTTGGAATTTGCAGTGGGAACTCTGATGGCCAGAACGTTTCTGCTCAGTGTCCTGTCCCCAAAAGCTGCTGTGCTGCTGGAGCCAGCTTGTCCCAGAGAATCATTCTGGGCTTGAGGATGGGGAGTTTTCTGCAGCTGGAGAAAGTGCTGGACAGAGAGAGACGTCGCAGAAAAAAAAAGATATGCAAAATTATGTGTCAAGAAAATATCCTGGGTTTGTTCTTCTGCAGAGAGAAAAGCGAATTTGAAACCTCCGTGGAACAAAGTCAGGGTTCATTTCTTTCCTCTGATCAGGAGCTCTAGAACCTGGAGAGCTCCACCGAGGGCAGTTTCCAGCCTGATGCTTTAATCCATCCTTGCCCTTGACACAATTTCTTTTCCCAGCCATCCACAGCAGAAATCTTCCAGCAAATAATAACATTTTCTATACCGGATCAATACATTGGCTTGTGCTCATTGATCTGAATGAATGAACTGCCTTACAGGAGCACCGGGACTTTGACTGGAATCTAATTGCAGGGCTTTTGTGCATATATACATTATAAAGTCATATTTGTCTGTATTTCTGGGTGGCCACACAATCCCTGAAGAACTGAGGGCCTTAAAGAAGCACATCTGGGGAGGCCTGTGCTGCTCTCCAGGTTTGTTCATGGCTAAGGTGACCTTACCCACGTCTGGCTGGCACAGGGATGGGACGTGTCCTTTCCTTGGGATACAAAAAGCATCTTTAATGAATTGCTTGGGAGTGTTTCGCACCGTGCATTAGCAACGACGCCCTGATAACTGCGCTTATAAATTTCTGTTTCTCCCTCAGAGCTCTCAAGCTCTTGGCAAACACAAGAAAGGACAGATCTGAAGGCCCAGCTTCAATTCTCCTTTTTGTTCCTACCCGTCCTAAATCAATAGAGATATAAAAGTTGGAGATGAAAACAAATCATGGCTGTGCTGCAGCTTTCAGGGGGAAGCACCGGCTACAAGCAAACAAATCAATAAAACTTCGTAATCTTGGGCATGGGCTGGGGTTTGGTCAATAAATGCTCTGTGTTCTGCAGTATTTCACAGCAGCTGCAGCTCTCTGCCAGGGCCTGAGCCGGGAATTTGGGCAGGGGATGAAATGAGAACTCCACTTTTAACTGTATTTCTCAAGTTTAACGTGGTTTGCTTCTACTGGAGAATTTTTGTCTCCCCAGCATGTGGGAGCAGGCAGAGCCCAGCGCCAGCACAGCCTCCTGCAGCTCCCTTTGTGCAGTTTGTTCCTCTAAAATAGAAGGACTTCCCTGGTAAGTGTATCTTGCATTGTTTCAGCTGGAAGGGTCATTGATTTCAGCAGGCAGACAGAAAACAGAGCAGGTTTGGAGGCACAGATGAAAGCAGGTGGATTTGGTTCAATCCCAGGGAATCCTGTCTTCAATGTTCAGGCCCCAGAGAGGAAAAGCAAATCTTTATGAACACCCAGCAAAACCTCACCTCAGAATTCAGACCCGGGAGTGAAGAGGCTGCTCTGGTCTCTGCAAGAAGGAGGCAGAGCTGGAATCCAGGCATGATTCAGATGGATTTTCTTAATGAATAATAAAGGAAATAACACAGGTGGGGCTGCTGGAGGGGAAGGAGGTGTAAAAGGTTGGCATGCCCTGATGTTGGAAAATTCATATTAAGAGGAAAAAAGAAAAGGATGTTTTTAAACAGTTCCCTTGTAGTGCTTTGTACAGCTCATGGAGGGTTTAGGGGAGGCTGGGCCTGTGCTCATTTAAAGCCCAGCCAGCCCAGGTCACTCATGAACCCAAACCCACCCGTGTGGGAGCAGTGAGCATCCCAATCAGGGCAATGAAAGAGTCCACTAAAGGGGCAGACCCTGAGAGATCTCCCCAGGTTAGGGTGACAGAAAAGCCTCTCTCAGGATGCTTGGTTCTGCTCTGCTGATGTACCCCAGCTCTGTTCCCCTCATTGGGCCCGTTGGTTTCCCTGCCCCATTTCTGACTCCGTTCCAGAGAGTTCTCCCCTCCCCGTTCTCCCCTTGGCCCCTGTCCCTTTGTCCCTCCCTCAGGGTTTCCCTGTTGGTTCCCTTACCCCAGCCCTGCCTTTGTACCGCCCCTCCCTGATGCTCTCCCGCCCCGGATATAAATCTGGACTCCGCATTGTTTGGGGTCTTTGTCACTAGAACCCTTCACGTGTAGTGTAATAAAACCACTCTGTGGAACTCTATCCAAGGACCCTTCCCGTCTCTTTGCCGTCGGGTTGTCGAGGAACCCAGCCGGTACGTGAGTGTGTGTGCTAAAAGCAGTTTCATTCCGGAGGCGCTTTCGGAAGGTCGCAGCATTTTACCACGCAGCAAACCCCGGCTCGGCTTGTGACACACCCCAGGCACCCAGAGCATGGGCAGGCAATCAGGGCAGCCTGGCTTAACGAGCAGCGAGCTTCATCAGTGCATTTCACTCTGGAGCTGCGATGGCCTGAGTGGGAATGGAATCCCTCTCCAGGACATAGGAGTGGGAACTCAGCATTTGGGGCGGCCTCTGCTGCTCTCTGGGCCTGTTCATGGCTAAGGTGACCTTACCCACGTCTGGCTGGCACAGGGATGGGACGTGTCCTTTCCTTGGGGTACAAAAAGCCAAACAGGATTTGATCAGCTCCTGCCGTTGCCACCATCACCACAATTCCAAGGACCTGGAGCACTCGCAGAGAGCCCCCTGAGTGTCCCCAGCCCTGCCCCAGTCTGGGCCAGCACAGAGGGGGTGCTGCAAAGCACCCCTCTCCCTTGGGTGCCTCCCCTCAATCCGCTGCCCTCATGAAATCTGTCACGGCTGCTCCCAGTGAAGATCCCGGTTCTGCTGGCCAGGCCTCCCCCCGCAGCACAGAGCCCGTCTGTCACAGCAGGAACCGTCCCTGGCTGCCACGAGCCACCCAGAGCTCTCCGCTCCATTGACTTCCCTTCCGCCGCTCCAAGTGGAATATTCGTTCCTGTCTGGGAAGGGCAGAGGCAGCGATTATCTCGGAGTTACAAAGGGAGGTGGCCCACTGGGACACGATCTGTCCAGCTGCCACCGCAGCCTCTGCTGTGCCCGAGTGTCCTCATGGGACAATGAGTGATTCCATGGAGAGGGGGAATGGCAGGAGAGGATTCCCCTGCCCCAAATTTCCCTGCCAGGACTGTGGTGGAGCTTTGCTAAGCTCCAGGGGCACCTAAAGCTGAGCCACAGAGGGTGGGGATGGGAGAACCCTTAAGCTCAGCTCAGCTGGTATTGGGGTCACTTCAATGCTGAGACTGGACATGATCCCTGTGGAGCCAGGCTGGGAGAGCTGGGGGTGCTCACCTGGAGAGGAGAAGGCTCCAGGGAGAGCTCAGAGCCCCTTGCAGGGCCTAAAGGGGCTCCAGGAGAGCTGGAGAGGGACTGGGGACAGGGGCTGGAGGGACAGGACACAGGGAATGGCTTCAAACTGGGAAAGGGGAGATTTGGGTGGGATATTGGGAAGGAATTGTTCCCTGGGAGGGTGGGGAGGGGCTGGGATGGAATTCCCAGAGCAGCTGTGGCTGCCCCTGGATCCCTGGCAGTGCCCAAGGCCAGGCTGGACGGGGCTGGGAGCAGCCTGGGACAGTGGGAGGTGTCCCTGCCATGGCAGGGTGACACAAACACGAACCTGAGCTGCCCCTGCTGCTCCTCAGCGGCTCTGGGCCTTGTGACCCCTCCGCCTGCAAACCCCTGCCAGCCCCAGCACTGTTTGGGGCACAGCACAAATCCTGTAGGTTTGGGGTTTTCCCAGCCAGCCAGTCTGGTTGGGGGAGGCAGAACACAGAGCAGGGAATGCCTGGGAAATCACAAAGGATGTGTTCCTTCCCCACCTCCCTGCCACGCGCCGTGTGCCTGTGAGACCCCACACAGCACACACAGAGCCTTTGTCCCTGTCACTGCCCCTCAGCCACATCGATTAAGCTCAGTGCTTGTTCCCACAGTTGTTTATGGTTTTTATGATCTGCAGATTTGCAGCCGATCACTCAAACTGCCCAAGTCCCCCCCGTCCGACAAATGCTTTGGATTTATTGCGCTGCACATTTTCCAATGGTTATTTGATTCATATTTCCCCCAATGTTTTCAAAGCTTCGTTTTATTTTTCAGATTAACGAGAGCTGACAAGAATCACCCCACCCTGTGCTGTACCCACGGTGATTGATGGGTTTGTTGAAGGCACAACTCTTTCATGTCCCTTGGAAAATTCCGGAGTCTGTGCAGCAACAGTAGGATTTTCTTCTGGGATCACAGAATCACAGAATGAACTATGTGGGAAAAGACCTTGGAGATCATCATGTCTAACCTATGACCAATAGTGAGAGACTGAATCCACTAAAACATGAGGAGTATCTGGTTCCCAAGGACTAAGCCAAGGCACACAGATCTCTCTGAGTGTCGTTTACCCTTTATTAATTGGGGAGCCAAAGGAGGCATCTGGGAGCTCCTTCCAGGGCTGCCTTCAAGGCCAGGAATTGATGATTCCTCTCCCACCCTGAGCAGGTGCAGAGCTCCTTGGGAGGGTTTTTATTCTCCCTGACAAGCACTGGTAGAACATTAAAGTGAAGTCCAGCAAAGCACTCAGAAAATAAACTGAATTAATCTCCTCTCATTTTAGGTGCTGAACAGGGATGTGCAGCTCTGTCTGCCAGAGGCTCCTCTGGAGCCACAGAACCACAGAACTTTTTAGGGTGGAAAAGACGTCCAGGATCATCAAGTCCAAGCTTTGACCAGTCCCACCTTGTCCATCAGTCAGTGGCCCCTTCCAAAGGAGGTGATTCTGCCCCAGCTGAGCTTGGCTGAAGTGGCAACAGCTCCTGCTGGGGGAGCTGGTCCCTCCCCTCCGGCTTCACAAAGATCTGGTGATCAGCTCACATTTGCACACCTGAACACCAATCCATAACTCAGTGCAGAGGATCCCCCTCAGAGGGCTGTGTTTGATACACCCGGGCAGGCTGAGCTGTGCTCTGTGCAGGGCACGAGCAGGGAGCTCCTCAGCTGATGGGAACGTGGCGAGAAGGGAATGGGACAGTCCCAGTGTTCCTGGATAACCCCCCCTGCACATTCCTGCTGCCCTGGGCCTTCCCTGGGTCATTCCTTCCCTCCTGTAACACCAGAACAATAAAAACTGGGACTTTCCTCTCCCTGGAGCTCGGCTCCTGCTGTTCCTGGCTCCATCCCTGCACCAAACCCGGCATGGGCAGGGGAGGGTGGGGACAAGAGCTCCAGGTCTAGTGGGAGGGAGAAGGAGGCTGCTGCTCCAGAGCTCCGCTCACTCCCTGCCCAGTCCCGGTGCTGGGTGGGCCCTGAGCAGCCGAGGGTGACTTTGAGATGGAAGTGCCGGGTCCTGTTGGATGGCTCCAGGGATTTATGGGCTGGGGAGCGGGGCGGGGGAGATGGATCGCCGGGGGATAAATCAGTTCAGAGCTTTCCATCATCCCCTGGGCGCTAAGAGCCAGCGCTGCTGATTTGTGGTGATACCATCCTGCCATGGCTCATCTGCAGTTCCTGGCCCTCCCCTGCCCTCCGAATGCTGGAGCAGAGTCTGGGCAGCGTTTGGCAGTGGGAAGCCATTCCCTGTGTCCTGTCCCTCCATCCCTTGTCCCCAGTCCCTCTCCAGCTCTCCTGGAGCCCCTTTAGACCCTGCAAGGGGCTCTGAGCTCTCCCTGGAGCCTTCTCCTCTCCAGGTGAGCACCCCCAGCTCTCCCAGCCTGGCTCCAGCAGCTCCGGGTCCTGCTGGTGTTGGAATTCCCAGAGCTGGTGCAGCTCTGCAGCTGGGAATACATTCAGCATATCCAGATGCCCAGACTCTGTTACTAACAGGACATGTCCTGCTTTTCCTCCAGTCTTATTCAGTGAAAGGAAGGAATTTTTGGATGGAAGAAATCCCTGTTTGTTCAGGAAACAGTAATTTCCTCTGTAATTGTCTCTTCCCCCAGGATTCTGGAGCACCCAGGTGACTCTGGAGCAGATTTTTCATTTCCCTGCCCAGCACAGGGCCCCATGCTCACAAACCCCAAGCGCAGCAGTTTTGCACTTAAAAATTCCTGTAAAAAAATCTCCATATAAATCTGTGAAGTAAATATATAAATTTCCAGTCATGCAGAAGCACATTCCCTAATTCCTACATAAAAAGCAGTGCATTGTAACAGTTTTATTGTAATGGGAACTTGAGGATGCTTCTTGTTTATGGGCTGCAATAACCACATCATAGACAAAATAAATCCTAAAAGGCGGTGCTGGAATGTTCAGCTGGAGTTTATCAGCTGGGGATGGAATTATTTCAAGTCAGCCACAAACACACTCATCATCCAGTTGTTATGATTATGATGATGCTTTTAATTAAAATGTTAAAGGAGAAATAGGAAAAGCTGTGGAAAAACACGTGAGGAAGGTGCAGGAAGAAAGACGTGATTTTGGTCCTTCCTTTTCCTGTGTGTTCCCCAAAATGCTTTCCTCCAAAATGCTTTCCAAACATTCTCCTCTCCTTCCTTCCTATTTCCTTCCTTCCAAGGACCAAATCCATGTCTGTGAGACACTGGTGCTGCTCCCCAGGAACTGAAATGGGTGCTGAAGCTGAAGGAGGGTGGGGATAGATGGGATTTTGGGGAGGAACTGTTCCCTGGGAGGTGGGGAGGCCTGGCACAGGGAAGCTGTGGCTGCCCGATCCCTGGAAGTGTCCAAGGCCACGCTGGAGCAGCCTGGGACAGTGGGAGGTGTCCCTGCCATGGCAGGGGTGGCACTGGGTGGGGTTTAAGGTCCCTTCCCACCCAATCCAGTCTGGGATTCTCCGCCTGCCCCCCACACCACCGTCCCTGTTCTCTTACAGCAGCTGTGGCTGGAGGAGCTGATAAATTCCAGTGATAAAACTGTGAGGGACATCTGGGTGTTGTTGGACAGAGACATTTCCCTCTGGCTTCGCATCCCACCCTCTCCCATCCCCACAAACAGCAGAGTTCCTGGGACAGGCTCAGGCTCAGGCTCAGCTTTATTTCCCAGCAGTGAAGGGGCAGAGCAGCAGAACGAGTCCCCAGCACTGCTCATTATGTCACCAGGGGCCGCAGAACACCAACAACCCAGCCCAGAATGGAATGGGAGCTGCCAAAGGGCCTGGATTAATTCAGAGTTGGGCTCAGGACATTGGGGTGTAAGAGGCTGCACCAGGGGAGGGTTAGGCTGGAGACTGGAAGGAATTTCTTCCCAGAAGGGGTGGTTGGGCACTGGAAGGGGCTGCCCAGGGAGGTTTGGAGTCCCCATCCCTGGAGGGGTTTAAGGAAGGCCTGGAGGTGGCACTTGGTGCCATGGGCTGGTAACAAGGGGGGTGTGAGGTCATGGGTTGGACTCGATGATCCCAAAGGTCCTTCCCAACCCCGTTAATTCTGGGATCCTGTGTCAGTCACCTTTCCAGAGGGGCCATTCTGTGGTGCCTGGCAAGGGGAGCCTCTGGGGTGTTCCCGGCTCGGCTCACAAGGGTCGGAGCCATGGAGAGAATATTCATTTATTTTTATAGCAGCTAAAGCTGCAGTTGTGCTGTGGCTCCTCAGACACCTCCAGAGGAATTTCCCCCTGGCTCATCCCCTGGGTTCCTGCTCGGCTCCTCCAGCACAATGACCCGATCCTGCTTTGCACGGAGCTGCCTCAGAGTTTGTCAGCTCTGTTCCAGCTCAGGAATTTTCCAGCCAGAGGAGCTGTTACCGACAACTTGTTCAGGTCCTGCTTCACAGCAGCGGGAGCTGCACCAGGGCTGTCTCCAACCAGGTAAATAATTCCCACCCAGCTCCCGAGGGAGATGGTCCAACCCCCAGCTGGGAGGGAGGGAAGGAGGGAGAGCTGCAGCTCGAGGGGTTTGATCCCATTTCCAGCCAGGAGCTGCACTGGGTGTTTGCAGCTCTCCTTTCTGAGCTGAACGTGCTGGATTTGCTTTGCCTTTTGTAAGATCTTTCCTCATAATAAATAATAAATTAACAAACACAATAAATAGGGTGGGATATTGGGAAAGAATTGTTCCCTGGGAGGGTGGGGAGGGGCTGGAATTCCCAGAGCAGCTGTGGCTGCCCCTGGATCCCTGGCAGTGCCCAAGGCCAGGCTGGGAGCAGCCTGGGACAGTGGGAGGTGTCCCTGCCATGGCAGGGGTGGCACTGGATGGGATTTAAGGTCCCTTCCAGCCCAAACCATTCTGGGATTCCCTGACTATCAATTAGGATTTTAATTAGAATTTTTAGAATTTTTGCTCCTTTCTTGTCCAGGATCGATGCGAGGCCACATAAAGTAGGTTCAGTCCAACATAAAACCCATTTAAAGCCATGTTAAAACTGCATTTTTAATCACTGCCCCTCCAGGACAGGCTGCAGCAGCAGTGGATAAACCACTCATTCCTACATTTCAACAGTCTTTGACTTCTCTGCTGCTCCCACAGCGATGTTTTGGGAGGAGGAGGCTGCAGGCAGAACAAGGATGATTCAGAGATTGGGAGGCCCCGAGGGCTCAGTCCTGCGCCGGCACCGAGCAGCAGAGGGGAGTTTGTACAAGGAGGATGATGGGTCACTGACTTCGGCTTCAGAGATTTGAGAAGCAGCAACAACAACGATAATAAAAGAATAGCCCGAGGTTCTGACCTTTGTGGAACAGAGAATTCAGCTCTGCCTCAGCCCGGGCTGGGATTTCACTGTATCCTTCAGCTGGGATTTAATAAAACATCGGCTGGAGCACAGAGCCAGCACACACCTGAGCCATTAGCAGAGCTCTGCTGTCCAACTGCTGGGCAGGACCTGGAGCTCCACGGGCCAAGCTGGGCGTGTCTCCCTCACCTGAGGGGCAGCAGCAGGAGCAGGAGCTCATCCCGATGTTCCTCTTGGCTTGGGAATGGAATAAAACAGAGAGAGCCTCACCCCAGTGCCGTGCCATGTGGAACTGGGAGCCAGCATAAAATGTGTCATCTCCTGGCTGGAAAAATATCCCTGTTCTTATTTCTAACTCAGTGGCTCCAATGAAATTGCTGCTGTTATTTATCTTGTAAACATCTTCTCCAATCCGCCACTGTCAGCTCCCATTATTCTCCTCCAAGCCTCCTGATAATGATCCACATCATCATCCCCAGCTCCTCATCTCTGTGTCCAGGGAAGTCACAGCTTTCCTCTGCAAAACATCCGCTTCTCACAGCCCTCCCAGAGCAGCAAGAAAATTATACAGGTGACCAGACAGCAGGAGGCAAAGAAGAAAAATATCAAATACTACTGAAAAATCCAATAAAAGGAAAAGTAAACTCATGATTTACTGTGAGGGTGGGGAGGCACTGGGACTGTGCCCAGAGCAGCTGTGGCTGCCCCTGGATCCCTGGCAGTGCCCAAGGCCAGGCTGGACGAGGCTGGAGCAGCCTGGGACAGTGGGAGGTGTCCCTGCCATGGCAGGGGTGGAACAAGGCTGGCTTTAAAGTCCCCTCCAACCCAAACCATTCTGTGATTCTGTGATTTGTTAAAGCAAATTTGGGGATGAATTTTGGATTTGTTCAGCAGCTGGAGCTGCCCCTCCAGCTCCTTACTTCTCTTACCTGTTGGGGCTGGGGAGGCCACTGGGCTGGAGGTGTTTCTGTCACGCTGCTGCTCAAGCTGGGCTTCAAGAGGGTGGCCCTGCTGGTCCCTGCCCTGGGGGCAATCAATCAGCATCCAAACTCCATCCAAACTCCATCCAAAGTGCATCCAAAATATACCCAAAATGCATCCAAAATGCATCCAAAATATACCCAAACTCCATCCAAAATGCACCGAAACCCCATCCAAAACACAGCACTGGCACAGCAGGCTGATGAACAGCCCACCAGGGCTCTTTCCTCAGTGCCTTTGGACATCACCCCCTGCTGCTGAACAACTGTCCTGAGTTTTAAACACCATTTCACCCGAGCCAGGGAGCTTTTTGTGCAGACCAGTCCAAAATGAGAGCTGTTAATTAAGCAAACCAGCAGAGAAGGCAGCAGTGATGCCAACATTCCTCCTAATCCCCATGGATATCGTTGGGAGAAACCACCCAGAGCGGGGGCAGGAGGTCTGAACCATCAGAAGCAACTGCTCAGCTCCCGTTTAATCACCTCAAACGATCTCGGAGAGGAGCACAGGCAAGGAGCAGGAAGTTTCTCTGCTAATTCCTGGGATGAGAGGCAGCAGGAGAAGATTTATCACCCCGTGAGCACGAAATGGGAATGAGTGAATGAGTGAGTGAGTGGCAGCTTGTCCAGAGCCCGGCACAGAGGACGAGGCAGAGCAGCAAAGCTGTTGTTAATCTCGAGCTCAGCTCCCGAGCCACAGGCACGGCCAACGTGCCACTGCCACTGCCACTTGGCTGCCCACCAGAGAAACCCAGCGTTAAACAGGAGTTCTTTTCCTGATGGATGCATTCCTGAGAATGGAGAGTCATAAAAGAGAAAAATAGACTGGTTGTGCTCTGGTAGCAACAACCTGAGCAGTCATTATCATCAGCTGCCCCTGAGGATTGGGATTCTGTGTCTGTGCGAGGCACTTTCCGAGGTAATTTATCAGCACGTGGATTTATGGACTCCACAAACGCTGTCTGGGGCATTGTTTTCCCCTCCAGTTCCCCAGAAATGCCTCTATTTAGGTTTTGGCAGGATTGCTGCTCCTCTGTGGCACTGCTGGGTGGGAGGAGTGCCCAGGCTGCTGGCAGGGCAGGGGAGTGCTGAGCCCAGGGGTGACAGTGGCTCTGGCCTTGTCCCTGAGCTGTCCTAAAGAATCCCCTCCCACCTCTGTTCTCATTTCCATGGTTGGGAAGTTCTTGTAGGCAACTCCCTCCTCCCACCCTTGGATTCCCTGGTACCTCCACAGCTCCATTTCTAAATCACAGAATCCCAGAGTGGTTTGGGTTGGGAGGGACCTTAAATTCCATCCAGTGCCACCCCTGCCATGGGCAGGGACCCCTCCCACTGTCCCAGGCTGCTCCCAGCCCCGTCCAGCCTGGCCTTGGGCACTGCCAGGGATCCAGGGGCAGCCACAGCTGCTCTGGCAATTCCATCCCAGCCCCTCCCCACCCTCCCAGGGAACAATTCCTTCCCAATATCCCGTCCAGCCCTGCCCTCTGGCAGTGGGAAGACATTCCCTGTGTCCTGGCACTCAATCCCTTATAAATATTCCCTCTCCATCTTTTCTTTCAGCTTCTTCAGGTCCTGGAAGGTCACAAGCAGGTCATCCTGGAGCCTTCTCTTCTCCAGGTGAACAATCCCAGCTCTCCCAGCCTTTCCTCCCAGCAGAGCTGCTCCATCCCTCTGATCATCCTGGAGCCTCCTCTGGGCTCTCTGCAGCAGCTCCGGGCCCTCCCTGTGCTGGGCCAGGGCTGGGGCAGCTCTGCAGCTGGGACCTCACCTGAGCACAGGGGCACAGGGGCAGAACCCCAATCCCTTTCCTGCTGCCCACGCTGGGGCTCAGCCCAGGGCTGGGATATTTTCAGCCTGGAGTGTGAAGCCCTTCCCAATGGATGCATTCCTGGCTCCTTCTGAAACATGTGGGCAGTTCATTTCCACATCCAGACTGAGTCTCTGGGACATTTTGCGATCCTGAAAAAAGTGGGTA
The DNA here is from genome assembly GCA_013397055.1 of Pachycephala philippinensis. NCBI lineage: Eukaryota > Metazoa > Chordata > Aves > Passeriformes > Pachycephala > Pachycephala philippinensis. Next base: position 676,544 of record VWZT01013065.1, read on the forward strand.
GCAAAGTGTGCCCAGGCCACCCCCTGGCACGGCCGGGCTCAGCCTCGCTGCCAGCAGCCTCCCCTGGCCCGAGCTCCATCCCAGGCTGGTGGAGCTGGGCTTGCCCAGCTCTGTTGGCAGCACCGGTTCCAGCATGGATGGAAATCATGCAAACCCAGGCAGCAGCCACAGGAAACAGAAGGGTGATGAAAAGCAATGTTTGTGCAACAGAAATGCACAAAAACAACGTGGAGGGAACATTGTTTTGATGCTCCAACAAGAACGTTCTGCAGACAGACATTCTTCTTCCTGGATATTGAAGGGAAGCAGCTGAAATCACTGGAAATAACCCAGCTCCCCCTGACAGTGTGAATTAAAATCCCATATGTACAATGTGTGCTTTGTACAGATGGCAGCGTGAGGAGAGATCAGAGCCTTGAGGAACGAAAATATCAGCCCCAAATCACCTGATTCTGGGTGTTTTTCCCAGCTTCACGTCCCTCTCAGCCCTTTTTGCTCCCATGGGATGGTTTTTACTGGTGAACTCCAGAGCAGAACAGTGTGGGTGTGACAGGGCAGAGGTTTCTTGTCCCCTCTCTGCATCCACAGGCTCGTGTAGGCAGGTGAAATTAATTCCTTCCTTTGCCCAGAGAATTCTCCATCCCAAAGTTAATTCTGAGTGCATTTTGAATCAAGGCTACAGGTAGATTGGGTAAAAAATTAAAGCTAAGCTCTGCAGGAGGGACATTTACATGCAGCAGCAGTAAAAGTGGTCAAATATATATTAAAACTTAATTGTATCATAAATTAATAAGTTAATTAGTGACCATGCTTAGCATTCTGCTTTCAACACGTGTGATGATGGTGCATTTTTTACAAGAAACTCATAAACTCTTTGGCCATTTGAGAGGTTGTGATGAGGGACAAAGAACTCAGGTTGGGAAACCAAATGTGGGGAAATCTCAGAGGCCTCAAATCTTAAAGACCTCAAATCTTAAAGACCTCAAATCCTGAAGTCCTCAAACAACTGCTTTTCTTTCACAGGTAGAGATGATGCCTTATGTTTGAGCTTTTCTATGTTCCAAACCCTGCACTCCCAGTGTGTAACTCTGCAGTGCCCTGCAGCCTGGGAGCTGCTGCTCTCTCATGCTGAGACAGACAGAACAAAGCCTCTCCAGGCTGCTCTCCAAGGACACCCAGCCCGGCCTAGGCCCAAAATGTGTAACCCAGCATCTTGAGAAGGGGAGCAAGCTGAGGGCAAATTGCATCATTAGCTAAAGTTTAATTGGTGAAATTGGGTTGAGATGCAAACGGACCAAAGCTATAAAAGTGTGAAGAACTCGTGACTCGGGGTCCATCTTGGGTGCAGCCTTTGGCCTGCCCAGGGTGTGCCTCTGAAGGCCTTTCAAATAAATATCCACCTTTATTCCCTCACTCCTGTCCAGTCTCTGTTTCTAGGTTGGCCTCTTTAGGCATCAGAGACAAAAAGATTTGTTCTACAAATATGTGATTGTGGTAAAATGGTCAGTGGAGTTTAACAAGCCTGGTTGCAGACAAGGGCTTGCACTGCATCCCCAAATCTCAGCCCTTCCCTGCCATCTCCTTGCATTCCAGCATTCTACAACAATTTCTCATGAAATTTTAATCCCCCCTTCCTGCAGGTGAATAATTTATGGCAGACAGAGGCTGGCGGTCACCAGCCATGGCCCTGCCAGGGGAAGGGGGTGTCAGAGCAGGACAGGCTCAGCTGATGAAAACCAGCAGCGCTGAACCACTCCCCGGTGCTGTCCTGACTCCCTGCACTGACAGAGCTGGGAATAGGACTGGAAATCCGTGTTTTCCCTGAGGTGATCTCACCAGGAGCCACTGGGGATCGGCAGGTGGGGTTTTGGAGCCAAACCACAGCTGAGCTCAGGTGCAGTTCCCACTCCAGGAAAGATTTCCCCTTTTCAGGGAATTGCCCATGTTTGGCAGCCTGTGAACAGGGGCAGCCAAACTCCATTTCATTTATCTCTGCCCTGACCTCCTGATTCCAGCTCTTATCCAGGCAGGAATCAGCTGAGATCTTCCCAGGAGGCATCTCTGACTCGTACCAGTGGATTTCAAGGCAGGATTGCTCATTTTCCCCAGCCCAAACAAGCAGTGACTCAGAGTTTGTTTTGGGAAAAGCTCTTTTGAGTCCATGTTCCTTCCAGGCTGGATTTTCATTTTGCCCTAAAAATCAATGCACAGAAAGGCAATCCATGCCCTCCCACCACACAGTCCTGTCAAAGCCCTCATGATTTGAAAAAGAGGGAAAAAAAAAAAAAAGGAAAAGAGGGATAAGAAGGAATAGAAGAGCTTTTGCTCACCGCATGGAGTAGCTGTTCCCAAGTCATTGCTCTCTCAATTCCATTCAAGTTCTCTGGGTACAAAGCAGAAGCCATCTGGATAAAGCTGAGCAAAAATTGGGATTCCTCCTCTGTGGCAAATCCCCGTGGTTCAATGCTTTATTTTCATTGAAACTGGGATGGGAAGGGAATGTTTGTTACTGAACTGAAACTCCAGAAGTTTCCATGAGACATTTTTGAAGTGAAGGGAACAGATTGACACATTTTGAGCTAAAAGACTTTGCCACTTTTTGCTGAGCTCCTCTCAAACGTTCCCTCAGTTCTGGGCTGGATTTTCCCCTTTGTGGGGCAGTGTCACATCACAGCTGAAGATTTGTCACCATTCCTGGATGAATCCTGCAGAAGGTACCAGGAATGACTGAACAAGGAAATACTTCATGGTTCCTCTTTCACAGAAGTAACTTTTAAAGGAGAAAATCTGAAATTTCCCCCATTTTAATGGAAAGTTGCACATTCAGGACACCAACACATGACTGAGCTCTTCCCTGTTACTGCTGTTCGGGTTAGGTGATGCTTCATGGAATTGTTCAGGTTGGAAAAGGCCTCTGAGATCATCGAGCCCACCCAGCACCGCCAAGGCCACCACTGACCATGTCCCCAAGTGCCACATCCACAAGTTTTTAAATCCCTCCAGGGATGGGGACTCCACCACTGTCCTGGAAAGCTGTGCCAGGCCTGGACAATCCTTTCTGTGGAGAAATTTTCCCAATATCCAACCCAAACTTCCCCTGGCCCAGCCTGAGGCTGTTCCCTCTCCTCCTGTCCCTGTTCCCTGGGAGCAGAGCCTAAGCCTCCCCAAACCTCCTGTCAGGGAGTTGTGCAGAGCCACAAGGTCCCCCCTTATCACAAATCTGACTTCTCACCCCACATTAATGCATCCCTGCTTTATGTGCCAGGGCTGGACAACACTTCCGTGAAGAAGTTTTCCCGATATCCAACCTGCTCCTCCCTTGGCACAACCTCAGGCCATTTCCTCTTGTCCTGTCCCTTGTACTTAGCACTTGACCAGAGAAAACTCAAGAAATCCCAACTGATCCCAAAAGCCAGGTCCCTGTTCTGCTGTTGGAAAGGATTTGCAACTTTTATGAGGAGAACTGACCAATGTTCAAAGCAGTTAAGCCCAGCTCTGTAGAACACGCTCAGAGCAGAGCCTGAGCTCACAGAGCCCAGGCCCTGGGCCCAGGTGACTGTCCCAAGGTCAGGGCAGGAGCCAGGACTGACAGATCCCTTTGTGCCCTTGTTTCATCAAAGCCGACCCCATTAAGTGTGAATTCTACCACCCCTTTAATCCTTCTTCACAATAAGAAGCCCTATTAAATCCTTTATGTGCCTGCTTTAATTATAACCTATCAAAGCCGGGATCAATTCTGGGCGGTAAACACGGAGCCGGGATTCTGCAGCAGGATGAGATCACGCCTCTTAAAATGCAAATGGAGGCTGAGGCATTAAACCTGTAATAAAGCTCAATTAATCTTTTCCCCTTAAAACACACACAAAATATTTAATCTCAGTCTAAACTCGGGGGCTGTTTGGATCAGAGCCAGGGAAGGCAGCTTTGGTCATAGGGAGCTGGGATGTTTTATCCTTAAATTCCCACAAATTTAGGGAGGTGGATGTGTGGGGAGGGGGTTGGGGAGCAGATCCATTAAATTTGGAATGGAAGTGATTATTTTGGGAGGATTATATCTATTAAAACATCCCACTATCTTGTGGAGCTTTTAAAATCTGCTATGTGAAGAGGCATCCCTAGGGAGAGGAGAGTTACCTGAGTGAGGACACAAGAGCCATCCCTGTCTCAGGCTGGGAATCCTTGGATTGAAGTGATTTACACTCTTTTCTGCCTGCCAGGGCTGAGAGGGAGCAGAGCTGGGAATTAGGAGGGTAAATTACTGGAGAGATGCTCTTGTGGTCTCACAGAAGAGCAAAGGATGCTCCTCTGTGTCCTGTGCCTTTCCCACCTCACAGGGCAGGAGCAGAGCACTCGAGGTGGATGCTGAACATCCTGTGTTGGGTATTCCAACCCTCTCCTCCTCCTGGAGCACCAGTTTGGCACCAGCCAACGCCCCTATCGTGTTCCTCCTGCAGCGGGGGATAAAACCCCGGCAGTTGTGGTGTTCACACTCAGCTCGTGTTTGTTCTTTCCCCAGGGCAGCACTCGTGGATTCCATCAGCGAGTTTGTGTTTGCTGCTCCTGAGCCGTGCAGAAGTGAGAATATAAATGCCAGTGCTGGGAGTGTTAATAAACAGGCGTTTGGGGATAATAAAGATATTTCATTTGATGAAAGAGAAATGTTCCACACCGGCTGCGTATTTTTAAAGGAATATTTATGCCGGGAAACAAAGATACTTCTAAACAAAAAGTCACTTGGAATACAAACAGGAATCCTCTGTTTTGACAATGTGGGAACAGGATCCTGATGTATTATTGAAGCAGCCTTGGTATTTCTGTTCCCTGCCTGAAATATGAATACACGGAATCCAGCACGCTCATGTGGAACGTTCTGCTGCAAAAAACTGCCTGGCTTTGGCTGGAAAAATGTTCAATTGGAAGATTATAGAGTGAGTCCACAGGAACAAAGTGAGTGTGGAGGGGGATTAAATCCGCCCCGAGGTTTGGACACTGCTCAGGTGCCTGTGTTGACACTGGATGCTCTGCAGGGGAGAGATAGGGGTTTATTATCAGTGTTACTCAGCTCTGATAACGGGCTGGGCCCTGCAGAGAATATCAATGGAGCCGCACAGCTGGGCAAATAACGACAATATTTGTCTTCATGTCATTTTTGATGAGAAACCTTGGCCAAAAGCCCAATGAAATTTAGTTGTAATGAATTACTGGGTAATTCAACAAATGAAGTCAGAACAGGCGGAAAACAGACGGAGGACAAGGCTGCAGCACCTCCCAGGCTGTGCGAGCAGCAGCGAACACGGCGGGGAAATGGCACCGGGACAATCGCACAGAGCCCGGTGACTCCCAGCAGCTCCAGCAGCAGCGAACACGGCGGGGAAATGGCACCGGGACAATCGCACAGAGCCCGGTGACTCCCAGCAGCTCCAGCAGCAGCGAACACGGCGGGGAAATGGCACCGGGACAATCGCACAGAGCCCGGTGACTCCCAGCAGCTCCAGCGGTGTTAACGGGAGTGCTGAGTCAGAACCCTGGAGTATGAGATGCTAAATCCATGGAATGGGTCAGGCTGGAAGGACCCCAGAGGGTCACCGGTGCCACTCCCTGCTCCAGCAGGGCCATCCCAGAGCCCAGAGCACAGGATTGCATCCGTGTGGCTCTGGAATATCCCAGTGAGGAGACTCCAGCCCCTCCCTGGGAACCATCCAACACCAGGAACATTCATTCTTTTCCTAAAAAACACTTCCTTTTTGCTTGGCTTTGGCCGGAAAGCCCAAATTGCCTGAAATGCCCCGGAAAGGCACGAGATTGGTACAAAGTCTTTTCCACTGATTCCAGCGGCAGCGGATTATCTCTGCCAGCAGAATCACCTGGGAGCACACACGTGGGCTCCCACGAGGGGCAGCGATGAAAACAGACTTGTGTCACCTCCAGGCTGTCATTTCTCTCCGAGCAAGCCTGAACAGATTGATTTCCAGGTCTCCTTCAGCAGAACTTAATCAATTTGGAGTGGATTTAGCCGGGCATATGGATGATCATGAGGCTGGCACTGCTCCCTCCCCTCAGACGGTGACAGGAATTTCAATCGCAGCCACCAGTGGCTCCCAGCTTGGAACACAAATGCCTTTCATGCATTTGGAGCAGTAATTCCTCCTGTCTGGCGCCTGGGATGGGGTGGGAATGCGGGCTGTGCGTCCAGAGGGTGCCTCAGAACCTTGGTGTCCCCTTGGGTTGTCCTGAGTTCCTCCAGAGGGAAATGCTCCATGTTTATCCAGGAGGAAATTCCTCAGGTGGCCCTCCAAAAAGGAGGGTTTTGAGTCTAGAAGAGAGGTTGTTTGAAGGGTGAACACGTGTTCCAACTCCCAAGCGATCCCTACTTGGAGACACAACAGGGAATGGAGAAAACTGGGATGGATTCACCTCCATAAATGTGAGATTCAGTCCTGGCTGAGGAGCCTTTGGCTGCCCTGGACACTGCAGGGCCTGGCAGGTCCTGGGAGAGACCTGAGGCCCCTGGGAGCCACAGCTCCAGGATTTGCCAGAGTTGTCCAAGTGGAGAAACTCCTCCTTTTTCAGTTATTTTCAGGAACCTGATTGGGACCCCAGGACCAGCCTAAAGCGGAGCTGATTCCTCCCAGTGGGAGCAGCAGAAGGAATCACAAGCCCAGGGTGAGGGATTCCATCCCTGGAGATGTTGCTGGAGAAAAAATGTGGTTTATAGGGAACTACAGAATTGACAGCACAGGTAGTGGCAAATAAAACCTTTGGGAATGAAATCCCTGCTTTTTCTGGCTCTTTAGGAGCTGGGAGCAAGAGGATGGAATTTCCATCCAGGAAATTCCTTCCATCCAGGAGGAGCTGCTGGGCTCCCAACCCCCAGGAAACACCTGGTGGAGGATGGTTCTGTCTGGAATTCCAGTGACCTCAGTTAACCCTGCAGCTTTCCAAAGCCTTTGGGATTTCTTCCTGATTAATTGAAGGCTCTTTGCAGCTCTGCCCAGGCAAAAACAGCTGCAAAATGAGATAATCAGAGGCTGAAGTGGTAGTTGTGCTTATTGATTTTTTTGTTTTTTAACAGACAGTGCCTCTTTTTCCAAAAAATATGAGGAAAATATAGATTTTTTCTTAAAAAAGAGCTGTTAAATTTCTTGTGGTTTTTTTTCTTCCAGTTATTATTTAGAATCCTATTGACATTTTCTGTTTACTTCTAACTAAATTTTCATTAAATGTAAAAACTTCAGTGATTATTTCGGTGTCTTCATACAATTATCAATGAAGATGCTCACAGACACTTTGAAAGAAGTGAAAAAACGCCCTCATTTTAAAAGATGCCAAATAGGAAAAGCTCAGAACTATTTGTTCAGTTATTTGCTGTCTCTCTCGGGTAAAAAAAAACCCACTTAAAATAACAACGAAACCAACTTGTGAGTAATGCTGGAGTCAGCAAATGCCTTTTAAAAGCATCTCGGAATTTCCCAGATTTATTCCTTTATCGCTACAACGGAGAGGGAGAAATCCACAATGGAGCTCCAAGTGGGCGTTGGTGTGGGGAGCAGCTGGGCACAAATTCCTGCTGCAGAATGGAAATGATTCCAGGGCAAAACTCCACCCTCCGGTGGGGAGGCTGCAGCAGGGAAAAGGGAAATCCCGGGAAAACACTGCCCTGCCCTGACCCTGCGTGTCCCTGGTGGGGATGGAGCTTTTCCCTCCTCCCCGTCCCACGGGAGCACCACAACCCCAGCAGTTCCCCTCCCTCTCTCCACCTCCTGCAAAATTTGCCTTTTTCCGGTGTTTCCCTGAATCCTGGATGGATTTGGGCATTTCCTGGTGTCACACCTCCACTACTCCCCACAAATGCAATTTCAATGGCTGCTCCTGTCCCAGCCTTTGGAACCCCCGAGAGGGAGCAGCCTGCTCCCTGTGGTTTGCAGTTCAGGATGTATCCAAGCACCGTTTCCTTCCAGGACCTCTGGAGCACTCCACGGATGCCAGGGCTGAGCAATCAGTGCCAGCTCCGGCTGCAATGGCCGTGGCTGACACCATCAGTGAGAAATATTCCAGCTTTTGCCACAGAATTACACTTTGTGATGTCGTTCTCAGCTCTTCCCGGCCCTGTGGGCTGAAAACTGAAAATGAGACGGAGCTGCTCCGTGTTGGCTCCAGGAAATGGAAACAGGAATGAAATGGGAAGCGAAGCCTCTGCCTGTCTGGGAAGGAGCTTTCGCTCCCTCCCCGTTCCCTCTCCTGTTAATTAAAACATGAACCCCGCTCCAGAGCTGAGAATCCCATCTCCATTCCGGCGAGTTCTCATCACACACTTCAGGGAGGGAGAGCGGATTCATTCCAGGAGCAGCCGAGGGTGTTGATGGATGCTCTGCCAGCCTCGGACGTGTCCCTGCCCCATCCCCTCCACAGCTCCCAGGGCAGGGCTCACCCTGTGACACCCACGGGGGCAGGGGCTGTGCTGGGCTGGTCCCTCATGGCCCGTGGGACAAGGGGCACAGGAGGGGCCTGTGCTGTTCCTTTCCACTACCTGAGCTGAGGGATGGGAGCTGGAATCCCCTGGAGAGCTGAGAAATCCTGGGAAAGCTGTGGGCACCAACCTTTCCACGGCTGCAGGGCTGCACCAGAGTCCCAAACCAGCAGCAGCCAGGCCTGGCTGTGGGGAGCCCGTCAGCCTTTAGAAACGGTGCTGGGCTTGATTCCTGCTCCCAGAACCTGGACTGGATTGTGGCTCTTTGGGAATTTCAGTCTCTGCTCCCAGAATGACTGGGTTGTCTGGTGGCTGTTTGGGAATTTCAGTCCTGCCATCAGGCATGAGCCAAATTACAGAGAGAGCCTGGTGCAGAGAGCCCTGAGTCAGTCTCAGCATCTCCAGGGTCTCATTCCCTGTCAGCTCCAGCCTCTCCAGGCAGAATTGCGACAAACCAGACGTGGGCACTGGGCTGGAGTTCTCGCAGTGACATTCATTAACAACATCGCAGTGACAGATCTTGAAGAGTCAGTAAGTGCTGGTAAACATCTTTCTCCCCAGCTCAGAGCTGCGCTCCCACCCCGAGGACTAACCCAAGGTCGTGCATCACAAAATTGAGAGAGAACAAACAAAAAGCTCTCCTCAAGTCTGCCAGACGAGTTCCTTCTCCTCGGGACCATCAGCAGCAGCTGTGCCAAACGAGGTTGTTTGGAATGGCCTGGATATGTCCAAGTGCTGAAGTGCCGAGCGCCCTCGGCCACGTTTGGCTGCTGCCCCGAGGCGTCTGTCAGGAGCGCTGTTAATCACAGCCGGATAATGGCTCACAGCTCCCTGAAACCCCCTGGCTCCCTGTTCATTTACGGTGCGTGTGAGGAGAGACGAGGCGGTCTCTCCTCGTGTTTGGGGATCTGTCCTGCTTTCCCCAAAGTGCCGTTTCCCTTCCCAGCCCCAGTGGCACCCGCCCATCCCGGGGCTTTTCCTCAGAGCGGGGATATTCACACAGCGGGAATGTGCCAGGCGGGCGTGCAGACTCCCACCCCCGTAGGAGTGAATCCAAAGGCTCCTGTGTGGAGAGGTTCCACCAGCACTCCCAGGTGCCTCGGACACCACTTTTTATTCCAGCAATGAAGCTCTTGGGAATTACCCTTGTGCAAATACACAATTCCACAATGGAATCCCGAGCACACGATGCATCCACATTCCGTGTGGTGACTCCTGGAGTCTGTCACTTACATTCCAGTTGCCGTGGTTATAATTCCATCACCCGCTGCCTTGTGGTGCCGTTTGGGAGCGCTGGAATTTTCCAGTCCATTAAAGCTGCCTCAGAGCTCGCCTGGCTCTGGCTGATCTTGTCTCTGCTCCTCAGTTACGAGGCACAGGCTGGCACAGGACGAGGCAGAGTGGAGCAAACACCCAAAGAGGCTCTGTCCCTTTATGGGGGCAGAAAACCCACAAACCCCCCAGTGATGAACCCCATTTATGGCCTTGTCATTTATAGGATGGGGGGAAATGGCTTCAAACTTCCAGGGGGCAGGGCTGGATGGGATATTGGGAAGGAATTGTTCCCTGGGAGGGTGGGGAGGGGCTGGGATGGAATTCCCAGAGCAGCTGGGGCTGCCCCTGGATCCCTGGCAGTGCCCAAGGCCAGGCTGGATGGGGCTGGGAGCAGCCTGGGACAGTGGGAGGTGTCCCTGCCATGGCAGGGGGGCTCTGGATGGGATTTAAGGTCCCTTCCAGCCCAAACCATTCCAGGATTCCGTGACTCCTCTGGAGCCTTTCAAAGCCCAGTGACAACATTTGCTCCACATGGCACCCAAAGCCAGGCCAGCCCTGCAGTCTGTTGGCAAATCTGTTCTCAGATTTGCTGCAGCACTGGAAAAGAACAACAACAACAACAAAAGGCAAAACAAAAACAAAGCTGCAAAAACCCCATGAGTCACCA
>VWZT01013066.1:0-22292 GCA_013397055.1 Pachycephala philippinensis
TTGCAGCACGGGAAACACGATGGTGGCAGCGGTCACGGCTGGGTTCAGGCAGCGGCGGCTGTGGTTGCATCTCTGGAAACACGATGGTGGCGGCGGTCGTGGTTGGGTGCAGGCAGCAGTGGCTGCAGTTGAAGTGTGGGAAACACGATGGCAGCGGTCACGGCTGGGTGCAGGCAGCGGCAGCTGCGGAGCACCAGGTCTTCGCGGTGACGAGCTGGTTCACGGAAACGGTGGAGCAGGGTGAAGCAGGTACGGGCAGGGAAACAGGACCCCAGGGAAGAAAAACCGAACGGGGGGAAGGAGGCCAAGTTGACCCTCCAGGTGAGCTCCTGCTCCCTCCGAAAAAATCCAAAAGAAAAATGTCTCTCGTGTGGCAGTTATCTGCTTTTATATATTAAGGCTCCTCCCCCAGCCCAGTTTCGCGGGCATTCTTCCCGGGCATCCGGGCATTTGTCCCACCGGCCAGCAGAGGGGGATGCTCACAGCCCGAAGTTTTCTCTGCCCTGATTGGCTGCCAGGCAAAGCCCTCCCGGGGACAGGGCTGCCAGCACATGTACACCCCTTATAGGAATATAACATATATTGAGGCATAAATAAAAATCAGATTGGTCCCTCTCAACACAAAGTCCAAATATAAGGTTCATAGTTGGTCTGTGATATAATTAGGAATGTAGCCGAGCAATTAAATTATCATAAGGCTTCAGTGTAGTCTACCAGATATTTTGAGGGAAGACATTATTCTTTGCATTCCAATAAAATTGGTAACTGATTTGAGATGTTACCAACATAATAGAGCTACAAATGTATAAACCCATTGAGTTCAAAGTGTGATTGATTCCTTTATTGCAAAAAGCATGCACCTTTTTCTTTTGCTTTAATGTCACTCTTAAATATGCCTTATGTAGGAAGGGCAGATATATAAATTATTCTTTAATTTTCCCTGATACCAATACACTTAGCTCTGTTTAGACAGTTGATGTACTACAATCATATTTTATTGCAGTAAATTTAATAATTTTATTCTTTTCTTGGATTATTCTAATCTATTCCCTGGAGTACTCTATTTTGGTTCTGTCTTAAAATACTAAACTGCAATATCATGAAGGCTGGGAATATAATTTCATTATGGCTGTGAACTTTCCCCAACACAACAGACTGTTGGTCCCTGATTTGACAGTTTGACATACATGCAAAGCTGCTATAAAAGAACCAAAGGTGTTTATAAAAGTATGTGGAAGAAGAGTGTCTGGAGAAGGCACCCGTGTGCCTGGTGCCAGCTGCTGAGGCAGGGTGTCTGCATCATCCCCAGTCCTGGTGGGAATGAGCAGTGTGTGTGTATTCACCAGTAAATTTAAGCTGGGACAGGGTGTCAGTCAGACAGGAGGGCTGTGCTGGTACTCACAGGCAGAACTGCAAGTGTGCAGTGCATGAGGGATAGCTCTGTGTGTGTGTGTGTTTGCAGTGAGCACCAAGCTGGACCAGCAGGCAAGCAGGGGACCCATGGGCAGTTAAGGTGCCCTGGGATCCAAGCAGGGGTGCAGGGACAACAGAGGGGCTGTGGTGATGCTTGAGGGATCCGCAAATAGTTGTGTGCTTATGAACATAGAGAGTGGGAGTGTGTGTGTGCCAACATAAATGGCTTGTTCTCTCTGAGGGCTAAAGAGAAGGAGGGGACCTAGCTCCCTGTGTTTATGCTGTATGCAAGTCTGATGCACGTTCCCAGCAGATACCTAGCTCTGCTGCAGCATCAAGTATCCTCAGAGGTTACAGGCTGCTGCCAGCAGGTGTCAGAAGGTTCCACAGGGGTGTGGGTGGTAGCGCGCGCACATCAGAAGACGAAGAAGCGAGGGGAACTCCTTGGGGTGATATTCCAGCAACAGTTTATTATAGATCCAGGGGAGGCGGGGGATAAGGGTCTGCTGCTGAAGGGGACACTCACAGAGGAGTGACTTGGGAGCCCGGATAGGGGATTTTAAAGGGCCAAGAAAAGGGGAGGGGTAACATCTGAGGGCCAATAGGGATGGGGAGGAGAGGAGGGATCAAGGGTACAAAGTCCAATCATAAAATTTGGGGGAGGCAACTGGTTTAAGCCAACCAATAAAACATCGAATAAAGGAGAACTTTCTAGAAGAACATGAATATTAAAGAGGGGATATGAATAAACATAAAGGAATTAACATAAACTGGGAGGGGAGATACCCAGCCTGATAGGACGAGACAAACATGATCGACTTTTATTCATCCACCTCATCCCACTACTGGATCAGTAGTCTTTCTAACTCCCACTCAGACTGGGTAGCGACCACATCTCCTCCGTTTTTATTCTTAAAAAAGGAAAGTGATCTGATAAGAAAGGTTTTCAAAAAGTTAAACATCAAAATGATAAGCAGAACGGTCGCCACCACCCAAAGAATGGTTTTACCTATAGAAGCCGTCCAGCCATCCAACCCCCAGTTCTTAAATATACTGCCCACCCAGTCCTCAGAGTCAGTCTTCAGTTGATGGATGCTTGCTTGGAACTCACTGATGGTATGGTGTATGCTCTTGCTGTGACCACTCAAGTTAAAGCAACACATTCCATCAGATTTCTCGCAGCCATAGCTATGGAGCAGGAGGAGACAGTCAATGGCTGTGCGATTTTGCAGAGTAGCATGCCTTGTTGCCTCTTCATCCTCCAGCAATTGGCTGAGGGCCTTGGAGGTTAAACTAGCGTGCCTTCCCAGCCAGCACTTGATAGGAGAGATTTCTGCCAAGGCTTTTGCCACTGCCACCCACGGGACAATGACAGAGGCAGCTATTTGCTTAGATCTGGGCCAGGTTTCAATTTCGGAGGAACAATTTTCGCCTAATTCTTTGGTACCCCTCTTTCGGCAGGCCAATGAAGCTGCATTCTTCCAATTGAGTAGCTGTTGTTTATCTGGGGTCAGAGTGACTAAGTGTCCCAGGGTGCAGGGCCCTCCTCGGAAGTGAGAGGGTAGTCCCGTCCAGGCTCGGTCACCACAGAGAAGCAAGACCCCCTGGGGGAGCTTCCTTGGCTGCTTGGATGACTTAGACATTTCCAGTGCTGAGAAATCGCACCAGGGGAACATGGTGTATGCTGGATCTTGGGGAGTCATCATCTTTAAATTTCTGCCCCTGAATCTCCCCAAGAACATATTATCTCCCAACTCAGGTCGGTACTTAAAGTTAATACAGTAGTGTGCTTTGGAGGACCCCAGTAGGTGTAGCTCCTGGCGTTCCTCCTCGACTAGTGGGAGCGTTTTCGTCCAGTCATCCCATTTGGTGACAGGGTCGGGCTTTTTCCCAATGAAAGGGTGGTCATTGGGAGAAAGTGGGACGCCAATCAGGCATGTACTCGTGGGGTCCTCAGCCCCGTGCATGTTTAAACACAGCCCCTCCTGCTTCAAGGCTTTTGCGAGCGTTTCCCACATGTTGGCCTTGGGCGAGGCTGGGTGGTAGATGATAAGCATCATCGTGGGCATCAGATGGGCCATCAGGAACTTCAGGATGGTGGTGAGCTGCATCCTGAGATCTGTAAGTAACTCAAGAGAAACAAGTATTAATTTGGAGTCCCTTGATTCCCCCTCTTTTACAAAAACAAGTGTCAAGTGAATAAAGGAGGTTCATTTAAATAAAGTGTCCAAGTTCAGGTCGTCTGAAGACGAAAATTGTTCTTCCTCTAGATCTGTTTGTCTCCAGACCGCTTCAGTGGCTCTAGGTGGATGTTTGTCCTCAAGTGGTTTGCCAATTAATGGTTTTAGCCACCGTTTGGCAAGCCACTGAGGGCCTGACGATGTGGAGACACATCCATAGCCACTTCCCCAGGTGATGAGGGGATAGGGCCTGCAGATCTGTCTAGTTTCTGGGTCTTTCACCTGAACGGGGGGTTTTACCCCCAACTTGCTGTGTCGCGAGTTGGTGAAATGTCTTAGGACCGGAGGGTCCGGTTCCTCGTAGGTGCAGTTTAGAAAATTTAAAGTGCCTTAGCCAGCCTGATGGCTGGTGTGTCAGTCTTTGTGTCTTCGTTCTACCTCTTTAGGATCCCTTTCAGGGCTTGGTGGGTTCGTTCTATAACAGCTTGGCCCGTAGGGTAGTACGGGATGCCAGTCGTGTATTGAACTCCCCACCACTGCAGGAACTGTTGGAGGGCCTTGGATTTATAACCAGGGCCGTTGTCTGTCTTAATTTGTTTTGGAATCCAAAGAACCAAAAATGCTTGGACCAAGTGTTTTTGTATGTCGGTGGCTCTTTCGCCAGTATGGGCTGATGCATAGACGGCCCCGGAAAATGTATCAACTGATACGTGGAAGTATTTTTGCCTGCCGAACTCTGGCACGTGCGTGACATCCATCGGCCAGAGTTCGCAGCTCTTCAGGCCATGGGGGTTGACGCCACGCCCAAGTGATGGCAGCTGGTACAGTTGACAGTTCGGGCACGTCGATACGATTGTTTTGGCCTGATCTTTAGTCAGCTGGCACGTCCTCACCAAGGAGGGCGCATTCTGGTGATGTAAAGCATGGCTGATTTTCGCCTGTTGGAAGAGATCTGGAGTGGTGGCCAATTTGGCCGGCATAGCTAATTGGTCTGCCCTCACGTTCCCCTCCGAAATCGGACTGGGGAGATTGGTATGCGACCTCACATGCATTATACAGAACTGTTGCTCTCGGTGGGAGATTAGGTTAGAAAATTTCGAGAGCAACTCGTAAAGTGTTTTGTTTGGGACCTCCTTCAACAATGTGCTCTTGATCCAGGACATTACCCCAGTGACGTAGGCCAAATCTGTAACCAAATTTAAAGGTTTGGGGAAGCATTCAAACACTCTGACTATGGCTGCCAGCTCCAAAATTTGGGGGGACCCCTGAAGCACTTTGACATCAGACTCCCACTTTTGAGTCTTGGGATTTCTCCAAGTCATTACCGACTTGTGAGACTTCCCTGAGCCGTCAGTAAACACTGTCAGAGCATTTAAAGGCTTCCTGCTCAATTTAGCCTTTTCCGCCAATTTGAATTTCTTGTTCAATAATTTGTGTTTGGGATAATTTATGGAAATTTGGCCTGGATAACTGTCCAGGGCGCATTGCATATCAGTGTTTTTCTGTAGGAGGTGTTCAACTGCCTCATTGGTAAACGGGACGTAAATGCATGTGAAATTGCATCCAGCAAGGGTGCAGATGCGAGCCTGTGCTTTTACAATAAGCTTGGCCACCAACTCCTGGGGGGTTGTGATGGTCTTAGTGGGTTGGAAGGGTAGAAAGATCCACTCTATGATGATAAGAGGGTCTTCTCCCTTCCTCTCGCCCCACTGGAAAATCAGGCCATGCAAATGTGGTAACTCCCCCAAGATGGCAAATTGGAACGGGAGTTCCGGGGAGTACCTGTGCGCCTGTTGCGTATTCAAGGCCTCCTGTACCTTGACGATTGCTGCTTTGGCTTCCTCGGTGAGGTAACTTGGGGAATCTAGTTCCGGTGGTCCACAAAGCAAGTTGAAGAGGGGGGCCAAGTCCTCATTGGTGATCCCCAATACAGGCCTTATCCAGTTTATGGAGCCACACAATTGTTGCAGGTCTGAAGGAGTCTTTGGATTGTCAAAGATGTTAATTTTCTGAGGTGTGATGGTTCTGTCTTATATGATTTGCCCCAGGTATTTCCATGGGCTGGTCCTTTGGATTTTTTCTTCTTGGAGCTCAAACCCACGTTTTTGTAACCCTGTTATGGTCAGATGTAGAGTGACCTCCAGCAAATTGTCATTTTCAGCACAGATGAGCAGGTCATCCATGTAATGCAACAGGATGGACCTGCCCATCCTTTCCCTAACCGGGGATAGTATACCAGCGACGTACCACTGGCAGATGGTGGGCAAGTTCTTCGTTCCCTGGGACAACACCCGCCAGTGGTACCTCTCCATAGGAGCCTCGTGCTTTTTACTAGGAACAGAAAAGGCAAACCGTGGTGCATCATCCGGGTGCAGGGGGATCTGGAAGAAGCAATCTTTTATATCAATCACGGCAATTTTCCAGTTTTCTGGTAGCATTGATGGAGAAGGCATCCCAGGCTGTAGGGGTCCCATTTCCTCCATGGTGTCATTTATTCTACGCACGTCATGAAGGACCCTCCACTTATCCCTCCCCGGCCTTTTGATGACAAACATCGGGGAGTTCCAAGGGCTGGTCGAAGGGACAGTGTGCCCCTTCGCCAGTTGCTCCTCCACGAGTGCATGGAGCGCCTTTAATTTATAGCCCAGTAAAGGCCACTGTTTCACCCAGACAGGCGTGTCAGATTTCCAATTTAACTTCTGGGTGAGGCGCTCCACAGTGGCCCCTACTGAAAATCCCGAGCTGGTCATGGGATCTCCAGCGTGACTCCCCATTGGGATATGAGATCCCTACCCCAAACGTTGAACCCGGAGCCTACAACAAAGGGGCACACGATGGCGGTGCATCCTTCAGGCCCGGTGATGTTAATCGGGTTCTTACTTCTTCTTGCCGCAACAGATCCTCCAACCCCCGAGATGGTGCTACTCACCGATTGCAGTTCCCAATCCGCTGGCCAATTACTGTCCAAAATGACAGTCACGTCGGCTCCCGTGTCCACCATCCCTGATAGGGAAGAACCGGAGTTACCTGTAGATAGGTGACAGTCCAAAATTGGTTTGTCTCTTCCAATGAGTTGGGTCCAATATACATCACTTTCAGTTCCTGCAGTAAAATCATTGAGGTTATATGCTCACGCTATGACCAAGCCTGGGGGAAGAAAAAGGGGAGGTTTACTACACTGCATCATAATCATTAAACCCCCATTGGTGTCCGTGGTGGTAACACTTGGGACAACTTCAATCCCCAACGGTGTTGATGAGGCTTCAGCTGTGACAAAGACTTTTGTATTTGGTAGACAGTTTTTTAACACCGCAGAAGTGGTAACACAGTCCATTGAAGAAAGTAGAAGTCCTTTCATATTAATCACCTCAAGGGTGTTTCCCAAAGTAGTTTTATCTCTGACGATGTCATGGCCTGGGATGGTGACAGCCTTACTTATATCTGGGCGTGAGACTGTTGTGCGCTGCTCAGGGAGTTTCCCTGACTATTGCCCATGGGTGTTATATCACTTCTGGGCTGCCTCCTGTCACTGTGAATGGGCGCTGGGGTGCGGCAGAATTTGGCCCAATGTCCCCTTTTACCACATCTGTGGCGTATGATCTCCTTCCTGCTGTTGTTGGGAGGAGCGCTATTATCCGCCTCCGCAGGGGCAGCCTCAATGGTGTGTGCGGTTGCCTTTCTATCCTTTTCTGTATTTGTTATAGCCAGTCTCGTGCAGGCCTCAGTGATGAGGTCCAGGGATGGTGGTAGCTCGAAAGGCAAAGACAATATACTTTCCGGCAGGCCTCACTGGCGTTGGCTTTAGCAATGTCCATGATAGTGTCCCTGTGTCTAGACTCATCAAGGATCACTTGCTGAATGGCCTCTTTGATCCTATCAATAAAATCTACAAAAGGTTCTTGTGGCAGCTGTCTGATTTGGGTAAAAGCTGTTACAGGGGCCAGCTTGGACGGCATGGTGAAAATGGCTTTTTCAGCTGCCTCCTTTATCATGTCCAAGACACGCTGCGGCATGGTGTCGGCCTGTACTTGGGGTTTTGTGAAATCCCTTTCACCACTCAGGTGGTCCATGGTAATGTAGGCATTATTGGGATCCTCCAGGATCTTCAGAAGAAGCTGCCGAAGAAGCCTCTTCCAAGTCCTCTCCCAAATAATAAACTCCCCCATGGGCATAAGGCACTTAAAAACACACCGGAGGTAGGGCGGTACAAGGACATGGGAAGCGAGTGTTGCCTCTAGTAGGCCCTTGAAATATTCGCTCCCTCTCCCATGATCCTTGTGTGCCTTTATCACTTCTTTTAGGTTGCCCTGAATAAAGGGCTCCCATCGGGGGTTACCACCTTGCCGGCTGTATTGCACCAGAGCGGTAAAGGGAATAGTTCCCACTTCTGGGTTCCCGTCTCCGGAGGTGGAAATTCCCGGACCAGGACTGTGGGAACATGACACAGGACCGTGGGAAAAAACATGGGGACTGTGGGAACAGAAAGTCAGGGCGTGTGAACAGGGGGCATGACAGGAACTGTGGGAGCAGGGAGTGCGACTGGAACAAGGGGGAAAAGGGGTGGAGTAACAAGGGGAAGAGTGGCAAAGGGTGTTCCTGTCACAGGGGGCATTCCGCGGCCTGACGGGGTTGGAGGACCAGAAGGGGTTGGAGGAGGAGGGAAGAAAGGGATTGTGGGAAGAAGAAGGGAGCACAGCAGGGAAAACTATGTGGTCCCCTCCATCTTGGGAGGAGCCACCATCTTGTGAAACAACTTTAACTTCAGAACTAGGGGAACCAACTGGGGCAGAGGGGCAGGGAGAGTGGGATCGGGGCAGAACAGGGGAGACCTGGCCAGGGTCTTCCCTGCAAGGGGGCGAAGGATATTGAGGAGGGCCAGAGAGACGACTTATGTGGCTACCCCAAGCCTTAAGGCTTTCTGCACCTCCCGATCTTCCTCACTTTGGGGTAGAGGGGTGAGGAGAACAGGGACAGGAAGGTGGAGAAGAGTTAGAAAAACGAACACTGCGGCTTTCCATTAACTCCCCTTTTTTCTTTAAAACAGTATATATATGCAAGAGCAAGGGAAAAAACTTGTCCAAAGAATCATGCCCTGCCTGCTTCAAAGCTGTCAGCTTTCTGCCGACAGTATCCCAGAATGAAAGCTCCCTAACACAGTCAGGGGTAACATGGGGGTAGTAAATGAAAAGCCATTTGACAAAATGTTTAAGATCCCTTTTGTTAAATTTAAAGCCACCCTCCCTCAGGGTTTCCCCAACTTGGATAAAAACATCCCTCTGCGCCCGAGAAAGTTTGAGTCCCACTGTAGAAAACGGGCACCTACCCTGCCCTCCCCGACAGTAAAACGAAGAACTAAACAATAAAGGTCCCAGGAACTCCGAAAAGGCTAATCCCACCCCCAAGAGGTGAAGATTAGAGAATCCCACCCTCCAAAAAGGTGAAGACTCACCAGAAAGGTGCCGCGGCTGTCACAGGAAAGGGAATCCCGGGAAAGGAAAGCTGTCGGAGAGGTCTTCCTCCTTGTGCCGGTGACAGAGGCAATCCACTCGAGGCGCCGATCTCTAAAACGAGATCTGCGCTCCTCAGAGTCGGCTACAACCGCGTCAAAGGGATCGCTCTCACAGAGAGGGTCCCTGTTCGGGTGCCAAAATGATGCTGCCAAGCAGTAGCCCGATCCTGCTGCAGCGCCAATATCTCAGCTGTCTGCCAGAAGCAACAACAAGCTCCACTGGTGCTGCGGGTGTCAGTAGAGGCAATAAGGAAGTGAGGAGGCGAGGGAGACCTTTCCGTATGGGTTCCAACAGCTTTATTGTAGAGGGTCCAGGGAAACAAGAGATGCTTATTGAAGGGTCCAGGGATGGAAAAGGCGGGGGAAGGGGTTTTCCAGGGGCTTTATACACCTTAAAAAGGGGGCGGGGTAATGATACACAACCAGTGAGGGTGAGGAGGAGAGGAAGGATCAAGGGTACAGAATCCAATTAGAAAATTTGGGGGTGGAAACAAACCTGAACAAACCAATAGAACATCAAACAGGGAAGAACTTTCCAGAAACTTGGGGAGATTGACATAAGCTGGGAGGGGAGATACCCAGCCTGATGGGAGGGTGTCGTGGTCCTCGCTGTCTGCCCTGGATAGCGTGGGACCGTGACAGAATACCCTCAGGCCCAGCAAGGGGGAGAGTGCCCTCGACGGTCGCGTCGCCGCCCGTCGAGACGCGGAATGAAGAGGCTGGAGACGTGAAAGTGGAGGTGAGGCTCAGCCAGCTTTATTTGAGGGGGGGCGCTGAATGAGCCGAACAGCCTCTCAATAGAGCAGCTCGAGAGAACTGATCACCTCGAGGCGAGGCAAACGAGGACCCAACTTATATACGGGGGAGGAGTCAAGGGGAGAACGACGATCCAGCCAGCCAGGGGAAACCAGAGGGGAGGAGTCGGGGGATACAGAACCAATGACCGTGCAGTAAAGGAGGGGTCAACAACACAGGCCAACCAGGAGCTGAACTAAGGAGAAGATTCTGGAAAGAGGGGCGGGGCTTAGGCTCAGGGGGCATGGCCCTGGCCAGGTGGGCATGGCCTAAAGGGCTGTCTCCTCCTCCCCCAGCCCCTCGGGGGCGTGGTCTTCATGTAGGGAGGCGGAGTCCAAACCTAACTCTATATCCTGCCCCACATCAGGAGGGGACAAACTTGATGGACTTTTATTCGTCCACCTCCTCCCACCACTGGATTGGTGGCCTCTCACCAGGTCTGGGCGGCCACTACTGTTGGATGTGGATGAGGAGAAGGAGGAGGCTGAGGATGAGAAATACGAATTGTAGTATGTGGAGGAGGAGTATAAGGATGAGGACGAGCAAGAGGAGGAGGAGGAGGAGGAAGAGGAGGAGGAGGAAGAGGAGGAGGAGGAAGAGGAGGATGTTGAGGGGGAGGAGGAATGTAAAAACAAGGAGGGGGGGGAGGACGAGGTAGAGGAGGTGGAGGTGAAGCTGTATGTGGGGTTGGAGATGGAGGTGGTGGTGGAGAAGCATCTGCAAGCCAGGAGCAGTGGTCGCCAGCATTCCTGTAGATGCAGCATTTATTTGCTTTGCTCTGAGGTGAATTTCATGTCAGCAGCAAACCTGGTGCTGTTCAGATGGTGAATAGTCCTGCTTTTTTCAGAGCGCTGACTGAGG
Source organism: Pachycephala philippinensis (assembly GCA_013397055.1). Lineage (NCBI taxonomy): Eukaryota > Metazoa > Chordata > Aves > Passeriformes > Pachycephala > Pachycephala philippinensis. Next base: position 10,759 of record VWZT01013066.1, read on the forward strand.
GAAGCTCCTCTTTAGGTAGGTCAGAATTATAGGCATCTCAGAAGAGGACAATAACTAAAATTGACCCAAAATTTTCTCAAAAAGTAAAGAGTTAAAAATCTGGAATAAGCTATGAAATGAAAGAAAGGGCCTATGAGTCAGACAATAATAGTAACAAAAAACCATAAAAGTTTAAAATCAATGTTAATATAGAAGAGGCAGATTGAGAAGATCTGTTCCACATGTCTTTGAATGTATGAGGAGGTTATTTAATAGTTACAAAATAGCAATTGCTGTACAATTAATAAAACCAAAAAACCCACCAACTTTTTCGCAAGAAATAGAGTGTAAAATACTTCGTCATGAATTTTACAGGGCCAGATTTATTCATATTTTTCTTGTTAAAAATATCACAAATTTCCTCTTGAAAATATGTAATTCATCATTCTTAAAAATAATGTCATAGAAACATGATGGTCCTTGTGACTGGTCCATTATAGAAGTGGTCCCACTGGTGGATGGAGACATCAAATTAGACATCAATTAACACTATTATTTTTCACATCTCTAATCAGAATCTTACAGCTTAAATAGTTTCAAAGCATAAAAAGCAGTGAAAAACCTCCTATAAGAAGTCAATTTATTTCACACTTTCAGAGACTTTTTAAGTCATCTTTCCACTGTGACACACATTTCTGCACTTCTTTTTTCTTTTCTCTGTGAATCATTTAACTTCAATGATAAACTGAAGAAATGAGTGTTACCAAACAGAGCAGGGATACAATATTTGGTTCCTAATCTATTGATACATAGCTTTTTATGTTTATAGAAAAAACCTGCATGTTAACTTTCCCGAAGCATTTTCTCAGTCACTTAAAAGCTGGGGCAGAACTGCCCTTCACAATTGTTGAAACAAGGTTAAGGAGTAATATACTACTCGATATTTTCCATCCTTTCTGAGTGTTCATTTAGATGAGGTTGTAAATACATATTGAACCATTTCAATCTGTTTTGTATCGTTTGCTTCTGTGCTTTATTACAGTAAGAAAGGGACTGCTAATATATTCATATTGCACTAATACCTGGAAACAATCAACCATATAACTCAGTCATTACACACCATGATAAATATTAATGCAATTTTAAAAGGGAAGAAATAAATCTCCCTGACTAATATTTCTCTAAGATGTGCAGAAATTTCTGGTGTCAGTATGTGCATCTCCAACCTGACTAAAATCTATCTTTATTGGATGAATGGGCAATCTGAACTGTTATGCAAATTTGACCTTCAGGAAAGTTGAGAGGGGAAGGAAAAAAAAAAAAAAAAAAGATAACTTTAGCTGTCCAGAATTATCTTGTAGATGCTTCTTAATTCTAAATGAGAGACCAGAATTATCTTTTAGATGTTTCTTTTTTCTGACTGAAGGACTAATTATGCATTAAGATCTAAAGCTTAATGAAAACAACCTATTTGTATTATTTTTAATAAAAAAAGTGAACTGTAAATTTGCTTACTGTGCCTTAGATTCTGAAAACAAATTTGGGAACACACAGAGTGTAATGGTTTCATCTGGGTTGGAGTTAATTTTCTTCACAGCCGCTGGTATGGGGCTGTGTTTTGGATTTGTGTTGATAACACAGAGATGTTTTTGTTATTGCTGAGCAGGGCCTACACAGAGCCAAGGCCTTTCCTGCTTTTTGTACAGCCACATTGGCAAGGATGTTGGGGGTGCAGGGGAGGGTGGGAAGAGCCACAGCCAGGGCAGGTGACCCAAACTGACCAAAGGGATATTCCAGACCAGGTGACATCATGCTCGGTATATAAAGTGGGGGGAACAAGAAAGAAGGGAGGGACATTTGCAGTGATGGTGTTTGTCTTCCCAAGTCACCATTACGTGTGATGAGTCCCTGCTCTCCTGGAGATGGCAGAACACATGCCTGCCCATCAGAAGCAGGCAATTAATTCCTTGCTTTGTTTTGCTTCTGTGCACAGCTTTTGCTTTCCCTATTAAACTGTCTTTATCTCCACCTGGGAGTTTTCCAGCTTTTACCCTTCTGATTCTCTCCCTGATCCCGCTGGTGGGGGAGTGAGTGAGCGGCTGCGTGGGCCTTGGCTGCTGGCTGGGGTTAAACCATGACACTTAAGAACAAACAGTATCCAATGGTTTGCAAGCTCTATGATCCAAAGATAGACTTCAGTAAAATACTCGTGTTAGAGGATTTTTTCTTTTGTTTCTAATATCTACCCGAACTGTACATTGCTTCCTAAGATTCTGCAAGCAAAATCCATGCTGTAACAGCTGAAGACAGAATGTTCCAACTCAAGCAAATATATAAAATGTATGCGATGAGCATTGAATTAAGAACATTCCTACAATTCTAGCAGTTTCCAAGAATGTGAGTCATCTACAAGTTATAAGGCACCTGTAGTAACTGCTGCTGTTGGCAAAATGCAGCACAGCTCTGAGGCGCATTTACGTTCACACACAGCAGGGTGTGGATGTGAGTTACTGAGCTTCATTCACCTCTTTAGGAAACGCTAAACGCTTTTACCTCATCAATGTCTCATACGCAGCAACTCAGAATTTGAAGGCTATAAAGAATATCCATTCTGAAAATCGTCAGTGCCTGAAGCCTCAGATTTGATCACTTTTTTTTTTTTTCTGGAGCCTAGGTCTGCCTTGTGTGACCTGAGGTTAAGCTAAACAAACAAGATGTGGAAAAGCGCTGGACACCAAATGAGAAGTTGCCAAATGTGACAAATAACAGTGTGAGAAACTTAAAAAAACGATGAGGAAAATTGCATGAATTTCCCAGGTGGTTTATGATAGAGTCATAGAATGGTTTGGGCTGGAAGGGACCTTAAAGGTCACCTAGTTCCAGCCCCCTGCCATGGGCAGGGATACCTTTCACCAGACCAGGTTGCTCAAAGCTCCGTTCAACCTGGCCCTGAACACTTCCAGGGATGGGGCATCCACAGCTTCTCTTGGCAACCTGTTTCAGTGTCTCACCACCCTCACAGTTAATAATTTCTTCCTGACATCTAATCTAAATTTACCTTCCTTTATCTTAAAGCCATTCCCTGATGGGCAGATCTGACAGGCAGATCAAGCATCATGGTATCACTGTGCTGGTGTTCAATGCAGAGCTCCAGCATTTCAGAGCCCATCTGTCCATGCCTTCATAATGTTCTTCTTTTCTTCAGGGTTTAAGTCCAATGAGGTTACTTAATTCTGAGTGATGGATCATGCATTAAAGTTAACCATCTAAGCTGACCTAGTTGCATCTTTGCTCTGTAGGCAGCAATATAATATAAAATATCTGTAATATAAAAACCAAAGAGCAATCCATCCAAGATAATATGACCAATACAGAGTTGATAAATCATCAAGTGAAAGTTTTTGTTCCATTGTACACACCAGAATTATGGACACAATGGGATGCAGGCTGAAACGAGGCTGTTTGTATATGTATATATGTGTGTGCATATACAAACACATACACAGGTAATATACTCCCTCATCTCTTTATTCATATTGAAACAGTTTCTTCTTTTTTATTACATAAAATATATGGACACCACTCTTCATGAAACACATAATGGGTATTATTCATTGGAGATCACAGTCAAGTTTAAAGTTCTTTTCCCTAAAGTTTTGTGTTAAAATCAATTTAATTATATATATACAACTACTTGCTTTGGCTTGGATTATACATCACATTTCAGGTTATACTCATGGAGTAACTGTGTTGCAAGGCATTAGCCTCAACCTGCAGTAGCTGCTTAAAGCTGAGAAGTTATGATGAAAATTGGTATAGGATTACTTTTCCTTCTGACTGCCCCCAACAACTCTCTGCAATTTATTTGCAAATCACTGTCATGTTCCTTGTCTTGAGACTGGAAATTTTGCCAACTGCTCTTCAAGGTGCCTAGTAATACCAGGAACTTTCTGCAGCCCTATATTTGCTCTCATATAAAGGACTGCATGGAGAAAGAAATAGGCCAGAGACCCATTTTTAGGGTGGATCCACTTCCTAACTACCAAGAACTTTGGACTAATCTTGTGTGTACTGTACATAAATAAAGAATATAAAGAATCACTTGCAGCTTACAGATAATAGGTGACCCTCAATTCTCAGTGTATTGAAACAAACTTCCAAAATTATTCTAAATATCATTGGAGACAATAACTTTTAGTGCAGTGAAAAGAAAGTAGAGATCAGATGATTTCTGATCTCCATTTGGCCCTGGAATAATGTGTTCCTGCTTTTTGCAGTGTAGGGAAGACTCAAAAATGACAGCATGCTAAGAAATATGAAACTGAAAGTGTTCCAAGTGACTGAGTTGTATCAAGAGATCTCTGTTCATCCCTTACTCAAAAAGATAACTTTCATTCTTCATCAATGAACTTTTTCATGTGTTGTCCATGATTTCTGGCCCACCAACAATAGAACTGTGAGTACAAGTAATTTCAAAGTAATGTGCTTTTCTTTCTGCAATTTCAGTAGTAATCAAACTTATCTCTCAGCGTTGAGCAAAGAACCTTGACCTCAGCAGCATTTTAAATGAACCCTACAGCCAATGTAAGAGCATAATTACAGTAAAATAACAACTTTACAATAAAATAAACTTCACAGTTTTGCAGTTCAAGACTTACTGTGCTATCCATATCTATCTCCATTTGTCTGAAAAGCTCCTTGCAACATCAAGGACAGCTTAGGAGAGGGAGGCTGCTGAATCATTTACAAGATTGCAAAAATGGCATATTACAGCACTGTGCCTTTGAACACATAAAAAAGCCTGGGAAGAATTTTAGACATGGGTGCCTGTGTATATAAACACAGAGGTTAAACTTCAGCTGTGTGATCATGATATCTTCCTGAAAACTATAGTTCTAAAGTGTAGAATGATAAAAGCAACACAATGTCTGTTAGGTGTAACTGTAAAGGAATATATCTGAGATATGTGCATTTTGTAGCCTGAAAGAACTTCCATTCTTTAAATCTGAATACTATTAGAAATAACAAAAAAACTAAAATGAGCTCTCTTCATTGCCTGGAATTAGTCACTGAAAACAGAGTACATCCTCATCAGTTAGAGCATGTCCTCTTCCAAGCCTGATTACACAGGAGAATGATTATGAAATGGAAACATTAAAACAATGTGACTGTGATATTTGGTTTTGAGTTTTCCATGGTTCTGAACTCCAAGTCAATGCTGCTGAAGAGGATTGTGTTACCTGTCACTGCACAATCTAGCCTTTGCATACCACTCATGAAATATTGAAAAAGAAGACAAAACACCAGTGTTTATTGGCACAACAGATCCATTTGCTGAAAGCATAAATATTTATGATCAGCCCATGGCTAACACTGTGACAAAGTATGTCTCTGAAACAATAAAGTTTTGTACTTTGAAGAGACGGGGCTGTCTTCCCAACGGAGGCTGTTCCTGAACCTGGACACTGAAATGTGTGCAGACACATCTTGAAGTCCGACCCAGAAAGGCACCTCTTCAAAGAAACTGCCGCAGGTTTGGGAATTTGCTCACACAACTAGGACAATAGTTTTGAAACTATAATATATGAGCTCTTGGCATTGAAACAATGTAGATTATAAATACATGCACACACGTTAATTACTGGGTTGTGGGCTATGTTCTCTAGCAGTTTGTACTTTTTTTACTGTTATTTGCTGTTTCTATTAGGACAAAACACAGAACCTGCATCTGAAAGCAACACCATGCTAGGTAGTAGTCAGGCATAATAACAGCCTGCTTCAGAGAATTTGCAATTAAAGAATTAGATAGCTGAGTACAAAATTATTATACTTAAAACTGTACTTTTCTGAAAAATGTGCAACCTTTAAAGTTGTTTTAATCCTTACCGAACAGTTCAGTTATTTCATCTTTTTTTTTTGTTTCTTCCTTTTTACTTTCATTTCAGGGTTCTTGGAGAAAATTCTTTTTCTAAGAAAAATTTAGGATTTTTTGTTCTTATCCCACTTAAGCTGCTGCAACAAAAGGTGACATTCAGTGTAGATTCTCAATTCAATTGCCTAAATTTAGGATTCATAGAATCAAAGAATGTTTTGGATGAGAAGGGACCTTAAAAGTCATGGGCAGGGAGGCCATTCACCAGATCAGGTGGCTCAGAGCCCCATCCAGCTTGGCCTTAAACACTTCCAGGGATGGGTTGTCCACAACTTCTCCGAGTAACTTGTTCCAGTGCTTCATCACCCTCTGGGTGAAGAATTTCTTCCTAGCATTTAGTCTAAAACCTGCTCTCTGTCAATTTAAAACCATTCCCCCTTGTCGTCACTCTCTGCTTGTATAAAAAGTCCCTCTCCCTCCTTTTAATAAGCCCCCTTAAGGTATGTCCTGGTTCCAGGCAAGACCAGGTTAATTTTTGCAGTAGCTGGGAGGGGTATGGCTAAAATACAGAGCTTATTCTGTAACATTCACATATTTGAGGGGGTGGGGTATAAGGACTCTCACTTCCTGGGAGAGGAAGTTCCTTCCAGTCAATAAAACATGGTGGGAGAAGCTGTCTGGCGTTGTTGTCACAAGCCTTCCATGTAAATAATTTCTTTTCCTTATACCTTTTGTTATTAATATTGTTGATGTTTTTGTTCATTTGCTTATCTCATTGTATTTCCAGTAAACTGTTCATATCTCAACCTGTGATCTCTGCCTTTTGTGCCTCCAATTGGAGAAGAAACAGCTCATGGTTTTAGCCAGAGTACTAAATTGGAAAATACCATTCCTAAACCAAGATACTTCCAAGGTACTGGAAGGCTCTGGTCTTCCCAGAGCCCTCTCTTCCCCAGGCTGAACAATCTCAGCTCTCTCAGCCTGTCCGCATAGGAGAGGTGCTCTAGTCCTCTGAGCATCTTTGTGGCCTCCTCACTCTAACAAGTCCTGATCTTTCTTGTTTTGACGATCTCAGACGTGGGCGCAGTACTCCAGGTGAGGTCTCACGAGAGAGAGAGAGACCATGTGTTCCTAAAGGTACCTTTGGATACCTAAGGCATTTAAATTGAGCTGGAAGATAATATTCAACACCTACTGAAAAATTATGTCCTGCAACTGCAGCTTGCAGCCAGTTAGGATACAGAGTATTCTATAAGGTACTGGGTGTGTATCTTTAAGCATCTGAATGGCTGATCTACCTGTCTGTGTCTGTTGTAAGCTACTCTTTAACTACTTAATACAATCAATAGAGCTTATTGAGCTTTTCAGATCACCCAAAGGTAGACAAATAGAACATGATTTGTATACTAAACATATCTAATGCTGTTTGGCACGCCCTGTGCATCTTGTCTGCTCCCCAAAGTGTGATCCAGAAGGATGTGTGTCTCCTGAACTTCCTGTGTCAGATCAGTGAGTCCTGCTGCAGATTTCTGAGGGCACATTAAGATAACAGATCTGAGCCCATGTTAGCTCAATACCTGAATGGATTTTCCACCTGTGCTGTACTGCCACGATATCCACTGACTGAAAGGGAGTTTAGAGACACCTAACACCTTTACAGATACCCAGATTCAGGGATCAGCCAGAATCCTTCCCTTTGTGTCTCATCCAAATCCTTAACATCAAAATTAACTGGACTGCAATCCATCGAAATTCAGCAAAGACCTCCATTTTAATGTAATACACATTAAAAAAAACCCAAAAAACCAAAACCCCAACAAGTTTCTTTTTATGCAATAGATATACTTAGAATACTATCTTCAGACAAAGCAGATCAATGTTTTATTCACTTCAGATATTCAAAACGGTATCACTTCTTTCCTGAAGCATGTTCTTAGAAGCAGTCTGTAGAGCAGAGTGCTGTGAGATCTAAGAAGGAAGAACAGGGTTTTAGTACACTCCTGTTTATGCTGTTGTAAATAAAATCGAATGAGACACAGAAAAAAGGAGTGTGTCTTGACTGTATCCACTGTCTCAGCTTTCTAGCAGAGGAAAAACTGCTCTGACTTCTGCCTGTGAACAGCTTCTCTAGTTTATATTTCACATCCACTTGATATGTATAAATAATTATTTGGTAGATCACCTAAACACATCAGGTCTTATTTTCTAAGAGCTTTTGCCCTCTATTTTTAGATTAGCATTTTAACATCAGCACTTCCCAGAATGTTCTCTAAATGACATAGCATTCTTGCTTTCCTCCCACATCCTCTTTCCTTCTGTAAGGCAGGAAGCAGTACTCATTGCAGAGCTTTTAAAGCTGTATGTTCTTTAGCCAATCTGTCCTTAAGTAATTCTGTCTTTTTGTTTCGTTTTGTTTTCAAGAGAGCACATAAATTCTGATCTCTTTCCTTTATTCAGATGCTACTTTTCATTAAAAATATGCTTTGGCTGATGTTAGCAACAAAGCCTAAAATCTAAGAACCTGACAGATAGTTCTAATATTTGGTGCTTTAAAAATGAATGAAGATTTTAAGTAATTTCTTTTTTTTAAGGATCATACTAAAACAAGTCCTGTGTGTAGAGTTTAAACACACAGAGTTTTCATATTCAAGTGACTATTTTAATCACTTTGAGACAGAGAACTTTTCTTTATTTCTGTCTTCTCACCACCTGTCCAAATTTTCTGCAGAATAACACTGCAGTCACTGAAGGGCTTGAAGTATGCTCTGGCTTTGGAAAACTTATAAGCCAGTGGTTAGGAAACATTCCAGGCATTAGAGAGTTTTAAATCTGAAACCCTTTGATATGAGGCTGGAATTAAATCAGAGTCCTGTAACCACTCAGGTGTTAGAAAAACATGTGGGTGGTTTTGCTGCCTTCATAGAGAGCAAAAATTGAAAAAGAGAGCAGATGATATTCTTTTCATGCAATCTGTCCATTCAGACCAATTCCAGACATTATTGAAATATTTCTAAATTACTGATTCCCTCAAGTATTTTCAAAGGCAAAATCTAGTTTCTGGATCCATATCAGTTTAGAGTTATACAGCTCTGCCAATATTGAACCTGTGTGGATGTAACTCTTAATATCTGTGAAATTTTCATCTTGAGGATATGAATTAAAAGTTTTATTATAGAAGAATTGTAATCTGAAGGTAGAATATGGAATGTAAATAAACTTATTTCCTTGTGTTTTGATTATATTTTGATTGTATTTTTTGCTTGTTTTCTCTTTTTGTCTTGGTCTTTAGTCCCAAACCTCACAATGATCAGATTAGATAAATGAAATTATGCTATCTACGGCTTTAGTCATATTAATGGTGCCTGGAATAATTTAATCTTGAAAATGCCTGTCAACAAATGGATTTGTCCAAGGAAGTCTCTACATAATCTATTTCTGTCAATACAGTTAAATTGGGAGGATGAACTTGATCGCTGCTAGTGAAACTGTGTTATCTTGCGTGTGTGTCATGGATTAACCTCTCTGATGGTGCTTTAGACATCTTGATGGCTTGGATCCTTCAGATAAAGATTGGATCTAGGGATTTAAGTGCATTGATCTGACGAGTCTTAAAATCTGTCCCTTAATGATGTAGTTCAGCGAGGCGGTTTCTGCTTGGGATCCAAGATTCTTCTGTTGTGTGAGCTCACTTCTTGCCCTTGCCAAATACAACCTGGCGGATGTTCATTGCCTCAGGAACTGACTAATGTACCAGATGAAGAGTGCATGTGACAGCATGTCAGCTACGAGGAGAAGAAAAATAGAAAAGGAAATGATTTGGAATAAAGAATCATTTTCATTCAAGTGTATAGGAGAATGTGGCAGAGAATGAACAAATAGACATATTGTAAGGCAAACGAGAATGAGGGAAATTAGCTTTGATATTCCCATGTCAGTAATAATTTTCTGGAATATTTTATTGTTATTGTTTTGAACTCAGATAGGAATGTATTACAGAAAACTTGTGTAAGAGAGACAAGTATGCCAGATCTGGGAATCTGCCCACACCACAACTACTGAAGAAGGGCCCAAAAAATGCTCAAGGGTTTTGTTGTCAAAAATGAAGAGCATTGGCCTATGTTTGTTCCTGCTGATGCCAAGAAGCTCAGTGTTGCCGTGGCTGAGTTTATTCTGACATCTCAGAGATTATACATGTCAAGTAACAGTGATCATGTACTTAGAAAAGCCATACTTCTGCTTCAGAAGCACATTGCTTCATGAGAAGGAGGTTCTCTAAACAAGTGTTTAAAACTTGATCCTTCACGCAGAAGAGGAAAGCAAGGCCGTGTCTTCCAGTGTTTGCAGGATGTTATCAGCTATCTTTACCTTGCAGTGCAGTCAACTGTACAGACCAATAGATTATCATTATCCAAAGACTGAACAAGCACTGAATTAATTTCTCTGTAGGAGAGAGTTCCTGGAGAGATTTACATACCGAATTAGCAAATTCACTGATCTGGCAATCCAGTGTGTTTTGCATTTATATTAATTAGGCAGGTTTTCTTTCATTGTATTTATATTTTTGAAGTGAATGATTATAGCTTTGTCAGATTGTGAAACTTTTTTGTAAGCTAAGAAAGAGAATTTTGCTCAAGGAAGTAGTGAAAAGGACTGGGAGCAAAAAATATTGATTTTTTCCTGCCTGAAATAAACACCTCCATTAGAGTTTCTAGTTAAGGTTTTACTTGCTTCTTGCAAAGTCCAGAAGTTTCTCTAACTGTCTGTCCAAAATAACTTGAAAAGTAGCGGACTGAGAAAGGGAAGCGAATCTCGAGGAAACACACAGTAACTTCTTGGTTTCTTTGTAGCCAAGTACTTTAACACAGTTATAAAGGGAGATACTTAGTAATTTCCTCATGCCCTTTGTGGTGGTTTAGTTTTCATCTTTTACTTTTTGTGAGATAAGAATTAGAAGAAGGGCAAAGCAGGCTTAAAACTTCAAAGAATATAAAGAAGTTTATTACTAACAGAATTAAAGGTAATCAAAGAATAATAATAATAAAAAATTAAAGCAAACTCCCCCTTTCCCTTCGGCATTTCCCCCTTTCTTTCCAGCACCTCCCCCCCTTTATCTCCCAACTCGCACAAAGGATAACACACACGATTTTAGGTCAGGATTGCAGTTCTTAAGTCTCTTCCATATTTGAAGAAAAAGAGGTTTCTTCTGCTCAAGTGTGGTTCTCCAAACTGCCACTAGCAAACAGAACCTCCCGGAAAATCTGCTGCCATGAAATATATTTCTCTCATGAATTCTGCAGTCTTCTCACAACTGCTATCATGAGCCAAGAATGGGGTATTCTTTTTAAGGATAAACAAATTCCAGCCTGGAAAGCAACAACTCTTTTAAAAGTCTCTTACAGCTCCTAAGTGACCTGGCATGGCCACGCTTCTCCTCTGCAGGCTACACATGGAATTCTCTTCCCCCCATGTCTCTGACCGAGAAATAAAACGGTTTGTGACCTCCCAGTCTTACCGCAGCGTGCCAGAAGCCTTTTTAAGCTGCGCGCGAAAGACACGCTGCTGCCCTCTTTTCAGTCTCCATCTGGGCTCCGTTAACATGTGACTTGCTTTCTCTTTCTCTCTGACCTTGCAGCCTCCATGTTGAAAGGCTGATTTCTTTTCGAGCTTTGCGGTGGAAAGAAAA
>VWZT01013066.1:22352-33559 GCA_013397055.1 Pachycephala philippinensis
GCCCAGCGGGGCCCGGCGGGCCCGGGCCCACCACCCCTCCCGGTGAGGGACCGGAACTGAAGAGGCCTGACTTCCCTGCGCCAGTGCCTTTTATATGCAAAATTGCGAGAAGCGATTGGTCTAAAACCCTGTCCATCAACTCAGTCTCTTCAAACCACCACACCCTTTCACAGGAGTCTTCAGCAAAGAAAGCCGGATCCAGACTTGAAAAATTGGACTAACTTTGTGTGTTAGGTTGGCCTGGGCTGTCAGAAAGATGCCCACCAAGCTGCTCTATCACTCCACCTTCCTGCAGGACAGAGGAAAAAAATATAGTGAAAAAGCCCATGAGTCAAGATAAAGACATGGAAATCACTCACCAATTTCTGTCACAGGAAAACCAGACTTGACATCTTTGAGAGGATGAATCTAATTTAGTTAGAAACAAAAATAAAATTAAAAACACTTTCTCCTCACGCTACCCTTCTTCACACACTCAAATTCTCTCCCAACTCATCGACCTTGTCCCCTCCAAGCAGCACAGGGGTAAAGGGAACACTGGTTAGAGACAGTTTATAACATTTATCTCTGCTGCTCCTTCTTCCTCATGCTTTTCCACTGCTCCAGCTTGGGGTTCTTGCCAGGGGAGAGTGTCCTGCACAAACTGCTCCAGCACTGGCACTTCCCCTGGCTGCATTTCTTCACAAACCGCTCCAGCATGGGTCCATTCCATGGCGTGTGGTCCTTCACTAGTTTGACACCTTCCTCCTTCCTGTCTATTCATCTTTTAGCACCACTGTTTCTTCTTCCTGAACCTCAGTGATACAATGCCTTGCAGATAAAGCCCATCAAAGGATATAAACCAGAGAGATTTACATAAATCTTTTGGCTGAGAAAGCCACTAAGCCAAAGGATCCTGCAACTTGGAAATACAATTGTGAGAATGTACCACTGTATGCCCTGTTCTTACATCTTTTCTGAGTACCCACTACTGCTTATGCCCTTAGCTGGTGTCTCTGTGCTGTGTTCCTCCATGCCCTTCAGATTTGGGAAAAGACTGATTTGTGTGGCAGAAGGAAGAGAAAGTCAATGTGTCAGAGTGAGTCTGTGCTGACAGACTTTTTAATCTTAAATTACTGTTTGAATTGTATTTTTTGCCTGGTTTATGATACAAGTTCAGCCTATTCAAGTTTTAGAAACACAGGACACAGATGCTGCTGATCTTGAGCTAGAACTCCAAGATGTCAATAATTTAAGTCAATATAACCTTGGAAAGATGAACAGTAATTGTGGTATGGTAAAAGTTACATGGATAGTGAAACTACATTAAGACAGAAAGTAAAAGTCACAATAGAAAGTCTGATTACACACATCTGCTTTCTTCCTTCCCATCTGCTCATGGTAATTGTCTGCACTATGGATCTGTTTAGATGTGAAAATATCAATACAAGTAGAAAAGGCTGGACCAGATCTTTTGGTATTGCAAGCCGTTAAGGGATTCTGATATATTTTACCAACTCAGAGGCTACCTCACAGTCTTCATCTTTTGCTCTAATGTTGAACACTTGTCACAAAGATCAGTTCTCACTCTTACCAAACAATCTAGTGATTACATGGCACAGAAATGGAAAGATTAAAAGCAAATGATACTTTTGAGGATTCTGCTATGTGTCTGTGAAGCATTGAGAGATGTCCAGTGCACAGCTGACTTATTTTTAAGAAAATAAATGTCCCATGGGAGGCAAGGAGAAAAACAGATGAAGATCAAGATGTGATGTAGAGATGAATTGTTTATAAGTTATCATTTCATGCCAAGTGTTCATGTAATTCAAACACACAGAGCAAAGAAAGAAAAAATCACTGAGATCATTTCTTAACAGAAAGGAAGTAGGAGATATGGATATGAGAGGTGGAGGATTGGAAGGTTGTTACCCATTTCTCTTGCAATACCCGGAGAAAGGTCTGGCTGGATTTGGAACTAGATGAACAAGTGTGTGGAAAGATGTTTGGCATCCAGCACAAAGCATAAGATGTGATACAAGCTTGTCTTCAATCCCAAACAAGCATCTGCATCTGTATTTACTTAATTTTAACTGTTTACTGAAGTGAAAAGAGAATAATTTATTGAATACATTCAGCTTGAGATATCTAGATCACAAAATCATCACAGAATCACAGAATGGTTTGGGTTGGAAGGGATCTTAAAGAACATCTTTTTCCAACCCCTCTGCCACAGGCAGGGCCACCTTCCACTAGACCAGATTGCTGAAAGCCCCATCCAGCCTGGCCTGAATATTGTCAGGGACAGTTTCTCTGGGCAACCTGTTCCAGTGCTTCACCACCCTCTGAATAAAGAATTTCTTCCTAATATCTCTTCTAAAACATACTCTCAGTCAGTTTGAAACTATTGTCCCTTGTCCTGTCTCTACATGCTCTTGTACATAGATTTTTCTCCATCTTCTTGTAGGCTCCCTTTGGGTATGGAAGGATCCCAATCAAGTCACTCTCAACTCTTTTCTAAACTGAACAATCCCACTTCTCTTAGACTTTTCTTGTGGAGACCTGCTCCATCTCACTTATCATCATGGTTGTGCATGCTTATATTTGATCAAGAGCAGCCCTGCTGAGAAGGACTTAGGGGTGCTGGTGGATGAGAGGCTGGACATAAGCTGGCAATGTGCACTCTCAGGCCAGAAAGCCAGACATGTCCTGGGCTGCAGCAAAAACAGTGTGGCCAGCAAAGAGAGCCAAGTGCAACCTTTTTGATCTTTTGGACCTTCAAATAAAAGTCTCTATACAATGCCAATAAGGCAGTCAGCTTCTGCATTCCTCTGCCACCAGACAGTGTTCCAATTCCTACACAAGCTACCTCTCCTGTGAAGTCTTCTGACCCCTAAACATGATGGCATGAGAGATATTCAAAGATATGCTGGGAGCTGACAAATTAATGTCCACTTCTGCCCTTTGCTAATTCAGGTTAATTATCCAGGACCGGTACATTTCAAATGCATGGAATTCATCTTGTCTCATTTTAGCCACCTTTAAATTAGGTGGTGGAGTTATTAATCTAGTTGCTATACATAATCAGTAGAGGGTATGAGAGCTTCCATCAGAAAGTGATTCATGATGTCTGTCTGGAATGTCTTTTTCAGGAAATACTTCTTGTTCTCCATTGACTATAGAAAGAAGCTTAGGCAGCAAGTTCAGGAACAGCTGCCAATTTCTGAATGCTGAAATCAGGTGGCTCAGTCTGCTCACCACTTTGAAGGTGAGGCTGTACCACTGTGCCTCGCTATCTGGGGTGTGTGACAGTAACAGCAAGCACATTGCAATGCTGTAGAAAACTTTGTGAAATGAGTCCAAACTGTGGTTTAATAGCAACTTGAATTCCTAGTTGGTTGTTGGTTTACACAATTTTGTCTCTACTGTGTCAGTACAAATAACTTTTTGGTTTTTGTCCCAAGTATGCCACTCTCACACCTCAAACTCGCTGAGAAATTGTATCCCCTGTGGTATCCATCCCCTTACCCCTGCACTTTTCCTGCAATAATTGAATCTCACCAGAGCATCATAATATCATTGTTGAGATCAATAAACTCAGTTGAATGGCACATTAACTTCCTTGTGAACTGAATATTAAGCAAATAGTTGTATTAGCTGCATTTGACAGTAACTGATAACATAGATATTTGCATAATTGGTAGCTAAGTGATGCCATAATAATCTGCTCTGTTCTGCTTAGTCCTGCTTTTATATAGTAAAAGCAGAGTCAAACCCAACACTCCACATATAATTTGAGCAAAACCACTCCTGCAAGTGCTCCCAAGACTGCTTTTACACAGAGCACTTTGCATGGGGTATTTATCTTTGCACATAAGCATAAGGTTTTCTCCCCTCAAGTTGATGCCCAGTTTCTTTCCTGAAGAATAAACACTATAAAGTAGATGCAAATTCACACTGTGTGTCTCCAGTTAACAGGGGTCAAGCAGAAGTGTCACACATCCTGTCCCTGCAGGCTGCCTTCAGGACAACCTTTGGGAAGATCCAGAGAAGCACATTTCTGTGGACTCTCTCCACTGTGTCCGTGTCTCTCTTGCTCTGGAGATTCAAGAAACAGACACAGAACTCCATGGTCTCACCACTGCTAAGCAGAGGGGAAGTAAAGGACTGAATTAAATTTTGAGTAGATGCTGCTCCTGAGAGGAAGGATGAAAGAAACACGGAGAGAAATACAAATCAGAGGAAAAATGAGTCATCAAAGGTATCCTGAGCTGTTTGCACCTTAAAAGAAGCAACTCAGTTGAACAAATACAGAAGATGGACTAAAAAAAGCACCATTATGACAGAAAACTACAATGTATTCTGAAATTTGGTCAAAATTAGCCTGCTTGGTGCAATCCATTAACTGTTCTGCTTTTCAGGAGGGAAAAATACTATTGGTTAGCTGATTCACATGAACACCACAACCATATTTTGGATTTTATGTTGGCCTGGGTAAGTTGGATCAATACATGGAACCGGATTGGTTTTATTATAATTTCTCAATTAGACCGATACAGGACGAGGCAAGAGAGCAAAACTGCACATTAGACTTCTTATCAACACTGTAAACACAAACCCAGCTTTCAATCACAGTAGGATCCATCTAAGCATCCTCCCACCCAGATGAATTATTAGAACAATCTGATTGGTGAAATCTCAATACTCAGATTGATTATGGTTAAAGAAATCCAACAGCTGAAACTTCAAGAGTAGAATTAAAATGTAATGTAAACACAGCTCAAAAATTGCATAGCTATAATCATGACATTAATTTTGCTAATAAATAAAGATGACTGAAAATAAGATTCCAGTTTCACATGAAATTTTAATATTTTAACATTTAAGAGATTTATTTTCCATCCTGAACTGAGAAAAGAAGTGAAAATTTTGAGTTTGGTATGAAAATAAAATTTATCTTGCAGTGATATTCGTTTTTCTTCTGCCCCCCCCATCCGCTTTTCTCCTCTTTATTTTGCATTTTAGAAAGAAGTGAAGGAAAGAACGGGGCAAAGGAAGAAGGAAAAAAAGGAGGGGGGGGGGGAAGAGCTAAAAAGAGAGAATGGAAAGAAGAATGAGAATGAGAATGAGAATGAGAATGAGAATGAGAATGAGAATGAGAATGAGAATGAGAATGAGAATGAGAATGAAGAAAGGAGAGAGAAAGAGAAAATATTATTGCAAATTTTATTAGTTTCATTCATCACTGTTTCTTCTCAAAGTATAAATAACTCCACAGATGAAAAATGGTTAAGAAGTTTATGTGCTTTATTAGCTCACATGTACACACTGTATTTTGGGGTTATAAGCAGAAACAAATTATTTGGGACTAATGCACAATGGATTTGCTTGAAACATTCAGACTTCCAGCATCTTCTCAAAATCTGTGTCATCAGGATAACTTTTGATGGGAAAAAAATACCTGGTCATTCTGGATGCTAATGTGAAATAGTATTGGGATGGATAAAAACTACTTACTAGGAAATTTGAGACTTGCTTTCTGTGAAAATTATGGAGGAGCTTATACACACATATATCTATGTATCAATATATCCAAGTTTCCGTTGCTTGGCAAAAGTGTTGTACAACTTAATGACAACCTGGAGTTCAAGGTTTCAGGTTACAGCTTTATTATTGCCCTCTTCACTTGGAGTGCTTGTTTCCAGATTGGTCATCTATTCCGCAATAAACAGCAGGCCAGGATAAAGTATTAATCAAATATATTGAGGTTTTTTTGGTTTTTTTTTTCATGAGTCCCCATATAGTTTTAAATATATGTGCAAGCCTCTCCGTCTTCGTGCACAGAGACAGATTATAAATTCATGTTGATATGTATTTCTGGGAAAGCATAGTTGGAAACGCAACAGTTTTTAAATTAGGCATTTAAATTAGATTAAATCAGTGCTGTTCTTCATTTAGGTACGGTTATAGAGAACACTTCTGAAAAAAAAAAGAGATAAGTCTTTGTTCTATTTGTATTGCACTGGCCTTTGATATAGATATCAGATTCCTGGAGGGTATAAATCAGCACAATGCACTGCTGCCGTTCTGTCATATATAACCTAAAGTTCTGATTCACCTCGTGTACTGTCCTGCTATACTTCTATGCATCCACATGGTTCGTAGTCCCATTTCTTGATTGAATTTAGAAAGTATTTCCTGTTATGATTTTTAAAAAATATATTCTTACTTCAACTCAGCATTTAAATAAACTCAGAACTTTTAGTTAGTCCTTTGTGTATTTTATACCATTCAATGGCTTTCTACACTGCACACAAGAGATTTGTGATATTAAGAAAACACTATAATTACTTCTATCAGTTAACGATGTTACAGTTAATGCCAGCTAAATTATTGAGAGATACTGCTTAGTGCTGTGGGGATAATCCAAACTGAAATACTAGAAGATGCTGTTCCCACCTATTCTTCACTGACAGATTTGTTCTTTTCCTAAAGAGATCCATTATACTCCTGATTCAAACTGAATGGCATTTCCTTCATCAAAGGAGGGTTGGAGATTTTAAAAGCAGGTAGAAATAGGTAAACATATCTAGATGAAACAGAAACCAGTCTGAGTCAAAGCTACTAGAAATCTAGAAGAGATCCAAGAAAATTTTGTGCTTTAGAACACAGCTAAAACAGTTTTAAGAAACTGAATGATCTTTCTAGGATTATGACTTAGTTAATATCCCAAATGCCACAAGTAAAGAGCTGCCTCAAGTAAAGTGCTGCCTCAATAGTAAGTGAGCTCTAGAACTAATGTGCCTATTTATGTCCTCTTCACTCTCTGAGCTCCTCTGTGGGTTTGCATATAAACCTCCATTACATAACATAACATTGTACATTCTTTGCTTCAATAGTTTTTCAAACACACTTTATCTGGTCTGGCTGGTACAATAAAAATATAGGTTCTTAAGGAAAACTATTATAGTTTAATATATTTGTTTACTAAATAATTTTATTACAAGATGATGGAGGGAAAAAAACCCTGCCAGTGAAATACAATAATAGGTTAAATCCAAGCCAACTCTATAATAAAATAGAACGGCATTTTATAGCCATTCACTGCTTTGGTCCAGCTGGTATAAATTGAGATAACTCCATTGATGCCAATTTATAGCAGATAATGAGCAATTTTAGTCTTTCAAGCAAAGAAGAAAAAGAAATGAGATGTGGAAAATGAAGGAAAGATGACTTTCAGGATGTAATATGTCAGAAAAAAAGAAAGGCAAAGTCCAGAAACTTGATACAGATGACAGTGGCATCTGTCAGTAAAAAGTTCTTATACTGTTTCAAGGTGTCCTACCAAGGTGCTTGGTGAGTGCCAAAAGCAGAACACCCAGGGTTAGCTGTCTTTTATCAAACACTACTCCTATCCCAAAAAAGAAACAATGACCATATGTTATTACATCTACAAAGCACTTCTCTGTGCATGCAGATGTGTGGGTATGTGTGTTTGTGTTATTCCTATTTAATGGCAGAGATTTTGTTAACCACTTGTACTAGTTTGAAAGCAAACCAGTCGGAGATCCCAAGTCAGAATTACAGTTTAATAGGAAAAGTAAGATAAAGGCAATAATACAGAAAACACTGGCTTAAACTGACAGAGTCAGGGTATGACCTGACACCCTGCCAGGCAAGGGGGTCGTAGCAGTCCGATTAAATGGTGGCTGCAGTCCTGTTGAAGTGATAGATGTGGTTCTGTTGAAGAGGTGAGCCTGTAGAAGGGTCTGGTCTTCCTCTGAAGGTCCAGTGGTGGTTATGTAGCTCCTGTCCTCTCGGAATCCAGTAGGAAAGGCTGGCTGTGGTGTTCCAAACCCCAGATTATATCCAGGTAGGAATGTTTGGTTCCTCCCCCTGGGCGGAGCATCTCACAATTGGATGATGTAACTTTATGAGCCATGCAGTGAAGCTGGATGGCCCATTAGCAGAAGATATTCCTCTGGAGGGAGTTATCGGGGATGTGTCATGGAAGAGATAAAGAACATTGCCCAACCTGGTTTTAACAGTTTATGAAGATGATGATAGAATACATACTTTTGGTTATATCTTACATTGTAACCTAAGACACCACTCTCTCAAAGAGAGACACAATTTGGTAGCCAGTCTTCAGCACAGATCATCATCAGACAACAGCATAACTTTTGTCAGACTGAGAGCTCAACCTAAATGGAAACTTGCCATAAGGCACTCAACTTATATTAAACGGCATAGGTTTCCATCTAAAGTAAATACTCTTATTTAAACCATTTGAGGATAAGAAATGCTGTCTCTAGAAGTGGCAGCTACTTTCCAGACTGATAACGTTTTAAAGTCTGTGCATGAAAGGGAAGACCAAGGAAGCTCTAAGGTAAATTTGAATCTTCAACACTTCCTTTTGATAAACTGGTGGAACAAAAGACTGCTGAAATATAAAACCACATCAAAATCTATTATTTTTGTATCTTGTTGGGGATTTTTCTTAATGATTACTTATTTTTGAAGCATACTTTCAAATAATTCTACTAATTGCAAATAGTTTCTAACTAAATACTAAAATACATAATCTGTGTTCATGAGTGTGCTGTAATTGTCCCACCACTGCATTCTCATTGCATGTGATGGAAATTATAAGTGAAGGCAAACAACAAAGTACTTCAAGCAGTTATTAGAAATTCAAAGAAAATTTGTCTTTGATTATTACAGGGAATTGCAAGTCACCTATGGCCATGGACTTCCAGTGATAAAATTTTCCCTGGGCAGCCCTTATTATCCTTCATATTAAGTTTAATAATGATCTGTGAGTACTAAGTTATGAGATTTATTTGATTTAGGTGGACTTCCTAATTCACTTAGACTTATGTACTCATTGGTCATTAGAATATTTCACAGCGGATGAGGCTCAGTCTGGCACTTAGCAATTTTAGAACATATTACCAGGGTAATGAACATTATTTTATTTCAGCCCTGTCTTTTTACCCATTCATTATGATTTCACCCATCATGATCTGTCTGATGTTGCATTTTCCACAGTGTCCCCCACCCACACCTGGCAGCTTTGTGACCACGGAGAGAAAACCTTTGTGTTGTAGCACAACAAATTTAAAACTTCCTAGTTCACTTCAGCTTTTTAAAAGTAACTACTAGTACATAATAAAATACCAAATTATTTTTAGTGTTAACTTCAATAGTGCAATGTAGAGTTTTTATGAGGTGATTTGCACAAAAATGGAATATCTGCTTTATAGTAGAACTGGCTTCAAAAGATCCCAAACCAACAAATCTTGTTACCCAATCATCTCCTGAGTACTCATGTTAAGTTTCAGGAAGCTGAGAAATATGTCAGAGGTTAGAATAAGTGATTATTTATCTATAATATCATAACAGGAAATTAGTTCTTCATCATTTTATACTTATTTTCATGTTAATACTTTCTTGTTCATCCCATTAGGAAACAGAAAAAATCTAGCAAAAAATGATCAAACCTTTCCTTTATCATGGTCTTCTCTTAACTAATACATCTTGAATAGGTAAAATAACCACATCTAGCAAAAATTGTGAAAATAATCTGGAGTTTAAAGAAAATAAATGGTATAAAAAAGTATGCAAAGAAAAAAACTACAAAGGAAATTCTCCAACAAGACAGACTATTGAAAACAGCATATAGAAAATATACATGTGATATGACAAACTGAAGTTTACACTTTGACAGATATTAGTTGAACAAAAATCAATTTAAAAAAACCTAAAATAAGACAAAAAGAGGGTCAGATCACAAATAATTAATTAAGAGCGTGAAAGAGAACCCAGATCAAATCCCAAAGCAAGCTCTCTCTAATTAATTCAATCAGACATGTTCATGACAGAGGAAACATGGATTTCATTACTCGAGGGCAGTGAAGGCTTAATTTCCAATCCAGTGAAATCAGTGAAACCTTTGTTATTAGCACGAGTAAAGAAGCGGGAATTTGGAGTTTACATCGATAAACTGCATAACCCTTTTTCCTTACAGAAGGGCTCAAACCCCCAGTTTTTTAACAGTGTGTAGGAAGATTGAGATCTGGCAAAAAGGGTTGAAAGCAATTCGGTCCATGCAGAAGGAAATCTCAGAACATGCCCAGAGGCCAGCATCAGGAGATGTTACCTGAGTGTCTACAGTTCTGCAGTGCTACGTTGGGCATTCATTGAGAGATGTAAAGTGCTTCTCGATCCATTTACAACATGATATCTGGAAGGTATGTATGGATGCATTTTATTTCAGGATTTTCCAGCCAGGGATTGATTCTCTTTTCTTAAATACCTAAGGCAGAAGTTAATGGTAAATGCAAACTCTCCCCACGTTTTTTGGTGGGTTTTTTTTGTTGTTTTTTTTTTGTTTTGTTTTGTTTTTTTGTTAGAGAAAGGAAAAAAAACTGCACAAACACAATCAAAAACACTGCAAAATCCCAAAACCCCCAAATCAAACACCCCACAAAGTTTAAAACATTCATCAAAGTCAAGGAACCAAAATTTCTATTGAACAGTAATGGGGCAAAAGGTATAAAAAGTTCAGGAAAACACCTACCTGGCAAGCAGAAAAATAATTCCCAATGACACAGCCCCTCATTCCCAAACTATCTAGTTCCAATCTTCCTGCTGTGGACAAGGATAAGGTGAACATTTTTGTTTATGAAAAGAGTTTTTATGGGTCATAATTAATTTTGATCTGTAGCTTGTGGAAATAGAAAAAGAAACACGAAGGTGAAAGCAGCTGTGTACTTTAAGATCAGGGATACTTGCTTAAACAAATAAGAAAACTAAATTTTCTAGCATCAGAAACAGTCAAAATCTCTGGAATAGAATTTCCATAAAAAGAATTACTAAGAATAAATCAAACAAAGGTGCAAATAAAATATGTGGGGCTCTTTACTTCAACACATCAGATTAATGAGATTAATTTTAGAACCAGCAGCCTTTGATTCTGTGCTTCTGTGATATAGTGACCATTGATATAACTTTTTCTCATACTACTCTGATGCCATTTCACTGATTGTACTGCTCTGTTCTTCACTGCTTTTCCTGATCTTTGCATTTTCATTGAATAAGTGTGGTTAAAGAGTTATAAAGTGGAACGATATTACAATTTTATTATCATGAACTGTGCATTATTGAATAAAAGTCTGAGCTTCATAGTGATAATTAATTACTCCCTGACCACTTTCTGCATTCTT
>VWZT01013066.1:33574-67048 GCA_013397055.1 Pachycephala philippinensis
CCCCTTTTGTTATTTTTTTTTTTTTTTTTTTTTTTTTTTTTTTTTTTTTTTTTTTTTTTTTACATTTATTTGCAAAAGATTAGATATAATGGGTGACTACTTCAGAGTGCTTTTCTACTTTGCTACACTCTTAAAGGGATTTCCTTTCTCTTCCATTAAATGAAATTAAATGAAAGAATACTTTGCATTTCAGTGACTGGGACTTAAATCTGTGCATTTTTAATATGTATATATATACACACACACANATACAATAGAAGAAAAAATATAAAATATTAAATACTTTGTTATTCTGTAAGAAACACCTTCCACCAGATGGCCTCTAAACACAACTGCAAGGATTAGTGAATTCAAGCATTTATCATTTATGTGAAAAAGAAATGTTAGTACTCAATTTTTTTGGTAAGAAGGGTAAACTGAGTCAGTGGAAAATAAATGAAAAACAAACCTACCAATCTCTGCCTTAAAACGGAGCTGCATCAGATGTGAGACCAGTTTTTAAAAGTGGTGGATCGTGTGGAGTGTCTGTGAACAGGGCAGGTTCCTTCTGGTCTGAAGAAGATGAAAGATGGTTTTACCACTGCAGAGATATTTTGAGCCTCCAAATGGAGCTACTGTTGTGGCAGACACAAAGGCTGAGTTTGGTCCCTCTGCACGGGAGGCACCTGACTAAAAAGTAAAATTAGAATCTTATTTGGTGTCATTGTTTTCCTGACATTATAGAGAAAGAAGCCTCCAAAATTCAAATAAACTTCATATTTTATTTGCATCACGAGATCTGTCTCTACTGACTAGCAAAGAAGAGCAGTGAATCGCCAAGCCTATAAACCTCATTTCCATGTCTTGAATTAATTAAGATCTATCCAGAGAAAGACACAAGAGGTGTGACTCAAGGGACAGCTAAATGAAATAAACAGGCGATAATTTTCAGATACTGATCAGCATGATAAAAATATCCACGGGCTTTGTGACAGAGGGAAAAATTTAACCATACAACTCATTTTAAATCTCCAACAATTTATTTGTCTATTTTGTGTATTTTCTGTGATATAACAGTCATTGTAAATCAATGTAACTGTCAATTTCTGTAAAGTTATGTTAATCCTAATTTACATCGGTTGAATTTTATCAACTATTTTAATAAAGGCCAAAGTAAAATACTATATTCAAATAATTTTGGTCAATATAGTTTGGTAGGATATTTTCTTTGGTTAGATCCACCTTCTTAAGATTTTCTTTGCATTTCATGTCCAAACTCAGTATTTAGATACAAATGTCAATTGATCCTGAACAGTTTTTTAAATCAAGACCAGGTGTCGTATTCATCCTCTCCTGCTTTAAAAGGAAGAAGGTTAGGATCCCAGGAAAAGTCAATATTTGTCGCTCTCTGAGAGAACAGAGAGACCACAGTTCTGCCAAATTGTGACAAAACCTATCTAAAAATAAGAGCTTGAAGATGATGGGATAAATCCTACCCACTGAGGGGGAATCAGCTGCAAGAATTGACAGGGTAGAGATGTGTTTCTAAGCTCACTATCTAAATTCAAAATACAGTCCAGGAAGAATTTGGCACTTCAAATGTTTGTTCTATTTCATTGTGTAATGAACAGCTACAGCAGGGAGTTGGCTTGCTCCCTAAAAATGCCCATTTTTCTGCACTGTCCAGTGGAGCTGGATTCACATGTGGTAGCCAGGTAGGTTAGGTGTCTGCATTACAGGTGTCTGTGTTGGTCAGATGAGACTTATCCTTGGTTCTTTACAGTTCTGGAACTATGAAATTATAATAGTCTGATTTCAGATCTGATTCAAATAATAAATCAGAAAATTTTCTGGTTTCCAGCTGTGTTGCAGAAGCTTCCCAGCAGTCACTCCTTTGCTGTAGCACCCTTTCACGGTTCCCTGACAGCCACAAGTGTAGAAACACCTACTGGTGGAGTTGTGGATTTATGTGGAAGATTAAAAACATGTTTCCCTGACTTTGAGGAGAATCTGAACTGATAAGCAGTTACCTTGCTGCCATTTGCAAACAGGAGAGAAGTGGAGAGTTTTCTAGCCTAGAACATTTAACCCATGACACACCTGCCCTCTAACTGAACCACACATTGCTTAAAAACTCTTGCAAGTGCAGAAACTGTTGGGGGGGGGGGATTTATATGCTTTATATTTACTGATGAAAATCAACACTAGTTAATTAATAACACTTTGGGAACCAGAATTTTCAGGAAGGAAAATAGATTTCATATATTTTATTTCAGGAAAAGATGCCTGATTTATTTTCACACTAAATTCAAGTGATTAATCCTTAATGTTGAATAACCACTCAGTAGTTTCCAGTGTTGTCCTGGTTTTGGCTGGGATAGAGTTAGTTTTCTCTTAGTAGCTGGTACAGTGCTGTGTTTTGGATTTAGTATGAGAACAGCATTGATTAACTCACTGATGCTTTGGTTGTTGCCATAGAGAGCTACAACAAGTCAAGGACTGTTCAGCATCTCACGCTCTGCCAGTGGGCAGGTGCATGAGAAGCTGAGAGGGAGCATAGCCAGGACAGCTGACCCAAACTGGCCAAATTACACATAAGAAACATTTTCAGAGACTTTTGTATGTTGTAAATCAGAACCTGACAAAACAAGGAGCTTCTGAGAGCAGTGGTAAATCTCTGCACATAAATGAAGTGGCTAAGATGGAACTGAAGGATTTTCAGACATCAGTAAGCAATTCATGCACCTAGTAAGTGATAGAGGTCGAGTTAGCTCAAAAACATATTTTATATTGAGAAAGTAAACAAACAGCAAACAAACCAATCCCTCCTATCTCACATCTCTATGAATGTTCTTTTATAGTCTCCGGGCTTTGAGTATCCACAAATCTTCATGTCAGTTTAAATAGCACATAAAAGAATAAAAGTAGTTTAATATACTAAAGAGGCGTGTAGAGCAGTTCTGTATGGAGATGTATTTTATTAGAACTGCACATCACATACTCATGCTTATTTCAGTATGCTGCTTTCTCTGAAAAATAAAATTTAAAAACATCATTGACAAAAAATCCCATTGGTGGGGCTGACATCGAGGTACATTTTAAACAATGTTTAAATAAAGCTGCATTCACCCTAATAAAGAGTGAGGTAGCATAATAAACTTTTTTTTCTTTTTAATCTTGGCAATATGCATTGTGAATGCTGGTAACAGCCCAGAAGTTTTGAGTGTCCAAATGAGGACAACAGAGCTGGTGAAGGGTCTGGAGAACAATTCGTGTGAGGCTGAGACCCCAGACTGAGAGGGCTGGGGTCGTTTAATCTGGAGAAAAGAAGGCTCAGGAGAGACCTCATCTCTCTGTACAACTCCCTGAAAGGAGGTTGTAGACAGCTGGGGTTGGCCTCTTCTCCCAGTAGCAAGTGACAGGACAACAGGAAATGGCTTTAAGCTGTGACAGGGAGCTTTCCCCATATTCAGTGTCAGGGTAAATTTCTTCACTGAAAAAGTGGCCAGGCATTGGAACAGGCTGCCAAGGGAAGTTGTAGAGTCACGGTGTCTGGAAGTGTTCAAAAGGCATGTGGATGTGGCACTTGGGAACCTGGTTTAGGGGTAAACATGGGGCTGCTGGGTTAACAACTGGACTTGGCGATCTTTGAGGTCTTTTCTCACCCTAAAGATTTTAAGATTCTATTAATGTTAAACTCACCCAATATGTGGCTTCCAGAGTAGATTTCCTCTAAGCAGTTATCATGCCAGCAAAAAAAACCAAAAACATTAAAGTGTCCAGAATATCCAGGAGAGAACACAGACAGAACTGGCAAAGTGCCACTAAAGCAGAAATAAAGACTCTCTAATGGTGGTAGCACACATTGAAGCCAAATTTTCAACGCCACACGGGACCAGATGAAAAACTGAACACTTCAGAGACTCCTGGTTTTGACTTTTTACCCTTGCTCTCTCCTAATGAGTCTGCAAGGTAAGTTTAAAGTCTAGCTGAGGGGTCTAAGAACAAGGAAAAAGAGGATGGTGTTAAAAAGAATCTGCTATCATGAACAGCAGCAAAGGAGCCTGCAGTTGTGCTAATTTGTCATATTTCTCTTTTTTTCTTAGGTTGTGGTTTGTAATTTCCAGTGTAGAGTATGTGGGGATTTTGTGCAACATTTGCAACTTGCTTGCTGGTCAGTGAAGCCACGGACAGACAGTGGCTTCAGAAACTGTTACGCTGAAAGAGATTACAGTCTCTCCCCCTGCTTTGCTGGCTTTCCCCTTCATATTGCCAATTCCGTCACTTACCCTGAGAAAACTTTCATGAGCAGTACCTGG
The DNA here is from genome assembly GCA_013397055.1 of Pachycephala philippinensis. Lineage (NCBI taxonomy): Eukaryota > Metazoa > Chordata > Aves > Passeriformes > Pachycephala > Pachycephala philippinensis. The sequence goes on from VWZT01013066.1 coordinate 37,873, forward strand.
TTAAATTCAGGCAAAATGACTTAGGTTAACTGCAATGTCTTGTTAGTCTCAACAAAACTGGTAATTTTATCAATTAATTGGAAAGCACTTAAATAAGCTAGTCTGTAGATGTTGGAGGGCTGTAGCCTGCACCTCTTGAGCAGTAATGAGCAGTCAAGAATGATGAGTAAGCAAAAGTTGCAGGTAATATGAATATCTTCTCAGAACATTCTTATCCAAGTTTTGGTTGCACTGTCAAGAAATAATATATTACTAATAAAAACATACATATATCTATATAAAATATACTATTAAGAAATTTTAGAATCACTGCAGGATGGGGAGAAAAAAGAAGTGGAAGAAACAATCCCTTGTGATTAGAAATAGTGATGTGTAAGTAGTGACCTAAATGTAAAAGCCTTACGCTGACTGTTTCCTTGGGGTGCAGTCTTTGACTCACCAGAGGTGCCTTATTGCAATTTAAGAGGCCGTGGGGCAGTTCCTCATGGAGTTGATGGCAAGCTATGAGTGCATTGGGCTAAAAATTCATTTTCCATATTATTGTAAAAGCCTAGTTTCATTGAATCTGGGTCTCTTTAAGCACTGCTGGTTGTCAGCTTTTGATAATGGCTCACCAGTACCAATGAACGAGTGATGGCAAGAGTCTTTTGGCACCATAACTAATGCATTGTGTGTGTGGGATACCCCACATCTTGCACAAAGACAAATGGGGAGACTTTGTCTCACTGGAAAGCAGATGGAATAGTGAAGTGTGAACAGATAGAATTTAGATTAAAATTGCATAAAAGTGAAAAACTGTATGACTCAGACTAAATAGCTGTAATAAACACAATGGAACAAATTTTACCCTTTCCTTTAGTTGCCTGGATATCTGAAGTACAAAACTTGGGGCCAGACTTGGCTCTCCCACTCCTGAGAAAAGAGAGGTGCAAGTGGAGTGACTGTGATGTTGATGCTGGACTAATTTACAGAGCTGGAATTGCCAGCTCCACTTACAATGAGTTTTGCAAAAACAGAAAGGGTTGAACAAGGGAAAAGAAAGGGTGAAGAGGGGAAAAAATGGTGTCACTCACTAGCAGCAATGCCAATACCAGTTTTAACATCAATGGATCCACAGATCTCAATGTGAAAAGACCGAAGGGCTAAACAGCAAAGAATGGAAATGGAGTCTATTCAAGATTCTTATTTAAGGCAGAGAACAGAGGGTTTGCTTTTTAATATCTGTATGTAATAGAAAGAAAAACTGTGTTACTAAGGAGAATTTCAATTCTGGAGACATATTAAAGGTCTCACACAGACAGCAGTTAGTCATTAGAGGTCTTGAATACATGTACATACAGGTGGGTTCTTTTTTTCTTTTTTTTTCCTCACTGGAGGTGTCACGTTTAACACAAGCCAGCTCTATTTTGGACCTCATTATATGGATAAAGAAGAATTAATTGCTGGATTAGTATCTTTCTGTTGCTTAGAGACCAGTGATTATAACTGGCTTATATTTAATAAAAGAAGATAAAAGATAGTCCAAATCACTTTTATTTTGTTTCATTTATCATAAGATGGTCCTGACCATCACTTCCTAGGAAACCACCAACTTCCAAGCTAGTGATTAGCTTGTCTCTATGAATTATAGATGGCTTTTCAGACAAGCTCAGTTTCCAAGCTAAGGAGAATTTAATGGAAAATAGAAGAAAAAAAATTTAAAAAAAAGGAAGCAATAGTATCTGAGTATCTCTGAGCAACCTGGTCTAGTGGAAGGTGTCCCTGCCCATGGCAGGGGTGTTGAAATTAGATAATCTTTAAGGTCAATTCCATCCCGGACCATTCTATGGTTCTATAATTGCATGATCTTTGAAAAATAGAGCTTTATGAAAAGAATTTCTGAGACTATTTTACTATTTATTTGAGAAGTTCTGATTCAATATTTGTAAAGAAGATCATTTTTGTGTAGCTCTTAACCTGTCCTAGTGGATAAATTAAGGCAATACATGGAAAATAAAAATATCTATCAAAAGGAATAAAAGAAAAAAAGTATTAATTGATATAAATTAGAAACCACTAAGAGTAAACGTTGATACAAAAAGCCAAGCACAAAAAGAAAATTATTGGCTCAAATAATGAAGACTATGCAAATGAGAAACAAATTCTGAGAATAATTCTACCAGTATTATAAATAATTTTTAAGAAAAAAACTGATGTTTTCTTCTGTATTTAGAAAAAAAAAAAAACAAAACAAAATACCTGCTATTGAACCACAGGTGCAGAATAGGTAATTTTGAATTACTGATTACTGAAGAAGTCACTATGTGTCTTCATTAAAACATGATGCCTCCAAAATAATGTGCAAGTTTCTCAGGGAATTTTTTGAGCAGATCTCTGGATATAGAATTAGATATTTATTAAGGGATGTAATAATAGAACATCACAAAGCTCTGAAGAAAAACAATATTTGCCAAGTATTCAAAACAACAACAACAAAAAGAGTAGGATGACTTGGTGATTATAAGTTGGTTAAAGTAAGGGAAAGTATCACTTAATTTTCATATTCAATTAAGAGACAGAACAATTAAAAGACAGGAATGGAATTAATGAGAGTAAAAACAGCCTTCTAGAATATGGGTTTTGTGAAAAAGATACTGAGAGGAAGCTGCTTGACACAGTTAACTGCTCACAGCCTCTCCTGACAGAGCCCAACCCCAGAGCCTCCCGCCAACATCCTGACATGGACACATAGTACAACAGTCCACTGATTTTTGTGTTTCATTGGGTTTTATTTTTTTATTCTAGTGCAGAAAAACTTTAAATTAATTCCTGTCTGGAAGTTGGAAGCAGAGAAATAAAAAATAGAAATCCAGATCTAAGCTGCTAATGCCAAAAGATGATGAACATCCAGAAGGAACTGCCTAGTGTTGATTTTCTACCTGCTGATACCTTCAAAGCAAGCGTGGATAACTGCCTGGAAGTTAACTAAATTTTCCATTGGTCTAACACCAACTGTTAGACTCTGTCCATGGGTGAGTGAAACTTAGTGTCCTGTGTGGAGGATTTGAAATGGAAATGAGATTTCATTAAAATATCACACACTCTTTTCTAATGTTTGTATTTGCAAGTAATGAAATTAAACTTTCCTTGGTTTATTCTTTTAACTTTACAAAAAAAAGGGAGGAGAAATAAAATATAAGGGTACCAAAAGAGTGGAAAAAATAGTAAGTACTGTTTGAGTGGCCAGGCCAGGCTGTCTGCCTGTATGTGTGGCTTTCCCTTGTGCTCCCTCCTTCTGAGCCTTGTTTTGATAGATGAAAGTTCAAGCAGTGAAACACACTGTCAGACTAAAACCATTTGTCACCGAAAGCCAGCACTGGGCTGTGCACAGATACTGGGTTTGAGTCATGTCTTTTCTTTTGACAGCGATGTCGGTGCTATTTGTCACAGACTTGTTTATCTGCCAGATCTGCTACCCCGGGTCAGCGCGCGGGAGAAGCAGCTCACCCCCACTAACGCTGTCAAATTACCCTCAGCAGAAAGACGCCCAAGCTGGGGCCTTCATAATTTTTAACGTCAATGAGACAGGATCAGAAGGAGCAGTTTGGCAAGTCCTACAGGAACATTCAGAATGCTAAGGCATTTTAAGTGGTTTTAATCTTTGTTTCAAAGATGAGACATCAGAAATGACCATTTTGATCTTTCCTGTATTTTTATGTTTTGGCACATCTGATGATCAACTCATATTTGGCTGCTAAACCGTGCCTTTTGGGTCTGGAAACTAATCCTTTCTTTAATCTTCATGTTAACAGAGATCTGAATTGCAAATGTAGCCATAAGTGGTTGGACCTGGTCCCATTATTGGGTTTACAAACATTAATGCGGGGATTTTTTTTTAATCTAAAGATTGAAGGATTTAAGAAAGGATTTATGTAGTTCTCTTGTTCTCCGGAATCTTTTGTTGCGTTTCAAACATGAATTACACAGACAAGGGCAGAAGACATCAGAAACATACTGCAAAGTAGTATTACAAATGCTGTATTTGAACTGGAGAGACAGATTACTATGCTAATACTGGACGAGTGGGGTGAAGAGTAGATAAATATTTCAGATCCAGATTTGTTCCTGATAAACAGTATTATCACTAAGGATTAGTTTAATTTGTGAGTATACTGTAGCAACTACTCATACGTTCCAAAGTTTCCCAAATAGCCTGGAGTTTTGATGCCAGTAGAATCTGAAGATTAGAAATTATGAGTGTTGAATAGTACGAGTGAAGTGGATAAAACCAAAATGGCATTTCCTCCCTTCTCGCGCAAGTGTACGTTAAGTTTCGTATCAGATTTGAACTAGAAATATTTTAAAGCTCTAAATGCTCAGCATTTTGATGTCCAGAGTGGTTGTGGACTCCACATCCCTTAAAATGTTCAGGGTCAGGCTGGATGGGGCTCTGAGCAGCCTGGTCTAATAGAAGGTGTTCCTGTGCAGGGAATTTGGAACTAGAATATCTTTGAGGCCCCTTCCAACATAAACCATTCCATGACTCTATAGTTTTCCTTCTAATATCCCTTTTTTCCACATTCCCATAGACTTTTTGGCTCACTTTGCTCTTCTTTTTCTCCTGAATTACCAACAGAGACAAGTGGGAGAGGCAGGAGGTATATTACTTGAGCTAGCTGAAAGATGAGGTATATAGATCAGATATTCCTTTCCTACGAGCCCCAAATCCTCTTTTTGTGCATTGAAAAGACAGAACAGAGCACTGAAGTATTCCTATTTCAGTCCTCTGTGTTATGGTCTTAACGTTCCCCACAAGACTGAAGGAACAGAGCGCTATCTGTGGGAAATAAAGCCCGGGTGAGAATTTTGTAACTCTGAAAGGTCTAAGAGTCACTTTGTTCACACTCAGTGAAGTCAGGCAGACTGCATGGGTGGAACTCGAGGTACAGTTTTGCATAGATCTTAGATTCGTCTCAGTTTAACAACTGAGAATTTTGAAGTTTCACTACTCATTCTTGCCAGCCAGGCTGTGAAGAGGTGCAGGTGTTTCCTCAATTTTTTTCAGTCAGATGAATGTCTTTCATGTCTGTGTTGTTAAAAGAACACTTGATGTTTCTATACTTGCCATTTATTTTAATCTTTGTTCTTATTTTTTGCTTAACATCTCTCCCACTCACCCCTCTCTCTTAGCAATTCAGAAAAAAAAAGTAAGTTTTATGAACTTCCAAAGAAGTATGAACAAGTAACAACAGATCCCTTTTCCTATCCAGTATATTAACTGACTTAAGTTTAAGCACTTGTTTTCATATCATTCAGAATGCAGCCTAGTCCCTTTCTGTAAACATCAAACAAAAAACCAAACAAACCTGCCAGTGAGATTCATTATACAGGAGTAAAAAAAGATATTACAAAAATTAAAATTTTGCACTTATTCATAGGATAACTTCTGATGGGGAAATTTATGTTCCACTTTTATTGAACAGATCTTGATTGAGGTAAAGGAGGAACAAGGGATTTGGACTCTGTATGTGCCATAGTGATTTGGGCTATTCAGCAATGAAGGGAAAGTTCTCTGGTGCACATTTTCATCTTCAACCTCGGGAAATTCCCAAATGCAACCAAGACAAGGCATTCCCAGTTAAATTTTCCTTGGCCTGAATCAGCATCTTCTGATGAATGAGGAAAAAACCCCAAACCAAAATAAAGAACAGCAGCAAGAAAACAGTTGCTGAAAAGTTTTTCTCAGCAAACATTACTGCACTGGCCTTAAGTAGGCTAAAAATCCTGCTGACTTTTCTTGCAGGGGAAGGAAGGGAACAGGAAAGTGCCAAACGGAGATACAAAGAAATGCAGTGCTGATTAGCTCTTTAGCGCAGGGCAGAGCTTGCATGAGAGAATGGTAATGGATCTTCAGGCTTTTTTCTTCGTTTTCAGGGAGCAGCCCAGCCAACCTCAAGAGATAGTGCTAACACATATTAATGTCAGACACTTCTGATAGCACATTCCTGGCCTGAGCTGTCTCAGGAATTCCAGACATTGCTACTGATTACTAAGGACCTATAATAGATATCACCATATATCACAGGGGAACTATGATGATTCATAAGTCTTTTACACCATTGTTCTTAAAATCCATGTTGGTTAAATTCTGGTTTCAGTTCATAAGAGGGCAGCTGGGCATGACTCTTAACAGAGGAAAGAAGCATGAGGGACTGAGGAGGTGTGAAGCTTTGCAAGGCTCTGGATGGGACACATGCAGCTCATTCCTCATTTTTGGAATTGTTCAAGGCCAGGTTGGATGGGGCCTTGATCGATTTGTTCTAATGAGTGGCATCCTTGCCCATGGCAGGGGGATTGGAAACTAAATGATCTATAAGGTCCCTTCCAACCCAGAGCATTCTGTGATTCTGTGATTTCATATCAAGTATTCTGTTTTCATAAGCTCTTTGTAAGAGTAAAGCCAAGTAAAACAGAAACAATTTTAAGATCATTAACCTTTGACCACAGATTGGGACAGGAAGAAAAGGGGTATTATTTTCTTGAAGAAGTGCTGTGCTGAGCATTGCAGCCTTCTGATGCTCTGCCTTGTAAAGCATTGTTGGGTTTATACGAGGAGAAGTTAATGCTGTGTACTTATCTGAACCAGAAAGGTGTGGAAATGAAAAGCAACACAATTTATTCTTTGCTATATTTGTGTGGTATTGCATCTCTGCCAACAGAGAGGATTTGGGACACCATTCACAACAAACACAAGCAGGCTGCTTTTCCCAGCCAGGTGAAATCATAAGCACTGTGCAGAATCATATGGAATTTCTCGGGTTTCTACTGATTCAAAAATCTCTGCATTACACTCGTTTACTCCACATGGATTTGTTCACAGTCAGAAAGAAGGTATTTTTGATAGCATCATTCTGTGGCTCAGGGATGGGCTAAGATTATTCACGTCCTTTCTGAGCATCCTCAGTGCTCAGGAGATACTCCAAATTTGCAACATCTGCTGCTTCAACTGGTCTTCCAGTTCTCATGTTGTAGTTCTAGACTGTCCAGAGCTCTTTGCTGTCATCTTCAGCCAACAATGGTACATCCCATGCAATCTTCTATCCACATTGTTAATAAAATTAATAAATTCTGTAAGGAGGAGTGGGAAAAAAGTCAAAGAGGTCATAAAAGACAGATGACACATTAACTACAGTTGTGTGACACTGTACTGTAACAAAGTCGATAAAGTATAAAACCTGAGTGCTCATTTTATAAGCAAACTCTTCCTTGTAATTAAACCAATAGAGCAGAGAGACTCAGCTATGCTGATCTGTGCCTGTGGATACACAGGTACTGGGGACGTCAGTCAGCTGTACACAGCTGCAGAAAGCATTTCTGAATGAGGGCTCTGATGCTCCTTAACAACAACCTTCTGCTTGCCAAAGCCACAGTAGCTAGCAAATCCCAGCTAGCAGGAAAATCCTTTATATGAACTCAGGTCCACTGCAGTAGAAGGCTGTCCCTCACATACTGATTTGAAGAGGAAGAAATATCAGAAAGGAGGAAATCTAAACTGTTCTGAATGTACTGACACTGCTGTACTATTTACACCCATTCATCATAGACATAAGCAAGCACTCAGGGAGGAAGTCTGCCCTTACTGAGAACAGAGAGAAGGGCTCAAATCAATCATAGAATAACAGAGAGGTTTCGGTTGCAGGGACCTTAAAGATTCCCTCGTTCCAACCCCCTGCCATGGGCAGGGACACCTTCCACTATCCCAGGTTGCTCCAAGCCCCATCCAACCTGGCCTTGGACACTTCAAGGGATTGGACATCCACAGCAGCTCCAGCGTCTCACCACCCTCACAGTGGAATTAACAAAGAATTTCGTCCTAATATCCAAATGAAGTATCACAAAGTTTTCTCCCATAAGAATGACAGCCTAAACTTTGCTGATATTTGTTTCCGCACTAATGGGAGTGGGGGAACTTTCTGGCAAGAAGACCCAAGATTATGATTATGTCTCTATATCAGGTCAAGGAAATTAATTTGGAAATGCCAAGACCTGTTTATTATACCTGTTATATGCATCCCTTGGTATCAATTGAGTTCACCTGGGATGAATGTCAGTCATAAAAACAAAGTTATTAGGGATGTCTTTGTCATATTGCCAAAGTAAGGCTGTTCAGACTCAAAAACAGGCTCATAATAAAAAGTCATTTCTTTGTTAATATTCTATCTTTTGACGAAGGGACTTGTTTGGAAACCTGTTCTAACTATGAATTCAAGGAATGACTTTTTAGCTTTCATGCATTGCCTTAACAGTGAAAAGACGTGAATTTCCATAGAATGTTGAGTATAAGCTATGTAAGGAAATTAAGTTTCTGTCTAGAAACTATCTCATATTTAGTTATGTTTGCCAGGTCCCAAAGTAGCAGTGTGGTCCGTATAAGCCATGTTGGCCTGTTCTTGTGTTTAAGTTGCACTACAGACTACACTCCCTGAGGTCCCAAGGAAAAAGCAGATGGGTTCACCGGGCAGAAACAAAACAGGATAAAGGCTTTGCAAAGTTAAGTATTTCTGTGGGGGTTTTAAAAATTGATTCCCAAAGGTCTGAATCAATATCTCTCCTGTATCATTCATTAACTCTTAATGAATTGCAAAATACTGACATCATGTTTATAACCTTAAAGCATAGCTGAGAAGATGGCTATTTAAAAATTATACAGTATAAGATACACTGTGTTATGCTGGCTTAAAGAAGAGCACTATGCATTCAAAAGAAGTACTGGGATGGGTTTTTTTTGTTTGTGTGTTTTTAAATCTTTTTAACCAAATGCATAATTGAATTGTGGTAGCTATTTTCAGAAGACAACATATTAATCCAGAAAGGGCATAGAAAAATTAATGGAGGACTAGTTAATTAAAGAAATATTGAACATATTTGGCCCAGGAATTTCCTAAATTTCAGGCTGCTAACGAGCAGGGTGGCAGTCAGGGGCAGGAGCTATTCCCTATTTCCCCATGTCCTTTACTCTTTCCTTATTCAGCCACTGTCTCTAGAGAGGGAGTGTCTTGGTCACATTTCTGGATCAAAAGAAATACACCTTACATACAGATCTGAGAATTTATGGTTACTGCAATTGACTTTGAGGTTGTATATTCAAACACAATAGTTATCACAGGCCAGTTTGGATGACACAACATTTTTAGCTAGTAACAGAGTTAAGACTGATAAACAAAAGCTTTCTAGGATCTATACATTCTTCTGTGGTGTTATGCTCACCTCTGCAGTGTTCATTTGCCTCTGAAGATTGTCAACTTCAGTCCCTCTCTAGATGGATATTCTCTTTCATTCTTCCAGTGAATCACCCAGTACTTCATTGTTTTCCAGTACAACAGTAGACTTGCTTTCCTGTTTTCTTGCTTCCTCTGAAACCTCTTTCACCTGAGTCACACCTGTTTATTTATGTGTTTGTTTATACCTTTGGTCACCGGTGTCTGGCCACCATGATTTGTGTGTAAAGCCCGACTATTTGTGTCCTTTTGTTCCTGTCCTCACCTAACCCTACATTTTTATTCTGGGGCTGTGAGATAGTTCTTCAGCCTGTGAAGAGTACCTGTTTTACTACTGATCCATGAACAAGAGGCAATGCACCACACAAAGCTAAACTAAAGCTTAAACAAATTTAGATGACGCTTACTTGATGGCTAGACAATTGTCACAACTGAAAGGAGATAAAATCAACACAGGCTAAGCCAAGCCCAGACAAGCCATGCAATCTTGGTTTTCTCTATTTCTATTTTCTTCCCTGTAAGACTAAAATGACTTTGTTTGGATCAATATAGATATCTTGCTTGTGCAGTTGGACTGCTTATGCTGTTCAACAATGCATGCCTTTGGAATTGTTTTCATTGTTTTCCAATGAAGCGCATTTAAATGGCAGCACAGATTCTCCTGTTATTCACATGACATAAATCAGAGACAGTTCTACTATGTCAAGCAAAATCTGCTCTGAGCAAGTGCTGAAGAATGTGGCCACATCATTTAAAATTAATATGTTCAGCATAAGCTCTGTTTGTATTCCCTGCTTTCTGTTCACTAAACATTTCTTTTGTTATTTGGGATATGAGCCATATCTCTCAAGGGTAATGCTTTATTCTCTAAAACAGTAAACATATTGACCACTGCTAAGAATCTTGTAAGACAATTTGCACTGCATTAGCAGGCCATGAATCTCCCCAAGAATCCATATTAGAAAGCAGAAGTTTAAGCAAGAACATGGCATTATATTGATTTCTTGGGAAGTAATATACATAAATGTGTGTTTTCACATAAAGATACGTGTGCACATGCAAACACATACATGGAGTTGCATGAACAGCATGTATTGCACAAAACAGATCAGTGGTTTCTTGGCTGAGTTGTCATTCTCTTAGGTTTGATACTAATTGCACTTGTATGAAATATTGATTCTTAATCAATTCAAAAAGAATATGGGCCTCAGATTGCTGTTACCAGCCATAAGTATCTTTTTTCCCTCTTCTCAGTTGATTGTCATCTTTGATTTTTCCACATTTTCCTGCAGCTTGTAATGTTTTCATGATGTTTTCTTTCCCTCAGAGGATGCTGCATTGCCAGTTGCTAACTGTTCTCTTACTGAATTACAAGGATTTTCATGGGATTCGTTTGTTCTTGCAGCGAGTTCAGTGCACAGCCACTCAGAACAAGCTGATATTGACATTTACCAGTAACACACTGGAGTAAAAGGAATCAAGACAGATGATTTGAAAGGATTGTCTCTTTCTCTTATGCAATATTAACAGCATTTTGGACCTGTACCAAGGCAGAGATCTTCCTATATTTGCTGGTCATTATTAGCCTTGAGCTGTGTGATTAACACCAAGAAAAGATTTACTTGAGGTGGGAGAACTTATATTTTATTTTTGCAAATATAAAAAAAAACACCTTTATTATTTTTGAAGAGACTGTGCACTGTGGACATTTTGGAGTGCACTGTACACAAGTTTTTTTGGAGGGGGGGGCAATTTGAGTAATTTTTATGAATTTTCTTTCTCTCCTCTTCCATATTTTCCTGGAAACAAAGACACAAAGTCTCCAAAAAACCCAAACCAAATTCACCTACTTTTATTTTTTTTTTTTTAAGGTGGAAGACAAAGCATTTAGAATGTGTAAAGCTGGAGGATTTTAGCAAATAATTCACTCTGTAGAACAGATTGTTTAAAATATCTCCTTGATTATGACCTTCAGTTGATCTGAGATATGCCTCAAATGAAATTAAAAGCCTGAGGTTATTTAAATGTTGTTCAAATTTTCTTTCTTTATAGCTTATTCCTCAGGTAGTAGCTGTGCATGAAAAATGGGAAAAATTATGATGAGACTAGCTCATATTTTACTTACTCAAATGAACTCTCAAATCAGGCACCCTCATCTAGAAATAATTACACTATTTCCTCTAAATACAACAAAAAGAAAAAAAAAAAGAATAAAAGAAAAAATTCTGTAAGTGCTATTAAATTCGAAGTATATTTTCCATCATTCTTACAAATTTTATAAAATATATTTTCTCCTGCCAAAATCCTCAGTTTTTGCTGGGTGTCTGAAGACAGTTCCTTCCCTGCTATTCTGTTCTGCATCTTACTTCTTGAAGGGTAAATGATACTTGAAACAGAATAATACAGCTTTCACACTGAACTTCTGGTACGACAAATCTTTGTGTTACACTGCACAAGGGCAAGAAGTGAGAGCAGGTTCCAACGATCTTCTTCACCAAAATACAATGCCATGCTCTGGTCTTTGCTTTTGTTTTTGGATTTTTTTCTTATTCTACGGTTTCTTCTAGTAGTCACTAAATAAAAGGTGTTAATTTGTATTTCATATTATTGGCTGTTGATTGTACTGCTCGTAGAAGCAATGAAATCTGGATATGGTACGTAGGTAAAGTTAAGCTTTTTTTTCTCAAGCCCTTGGTTTTTGAATGTGGAAGCCAGGCTTGTGAAACACTGAGGGTCCCTTGAAAATATTACCAGCATGTTATCTAATAACAGACGAAAGTGCAAATGTTTATTTCTTAATTAGAATTCTGAGCTGTAAACTTCAGTACTTAGTCAGGGGTTTTTAGTACCAGGTTATCCCTAAGGTCACTGCAAAAGATAGATATATTTTATTTATTTAGGCAGAGTAGCTGAAGATTTTTTCCATGCAAGTCGATAAATAAAGATGTAAATGTAATGTTATTCAGCAGTTGCAAACCAAATTTCCATGACTTTCCACTGAAGTTTTAGCAAATGGCGCCTGGCATGGCATGGCTTCCTTGCTTTAAAACTTCACGGCAATGAATGCACTTGTCTCTTCCATGCAGTTACAGAACATTTTTACTGGTTTGCCCAAAACATTGGCTCTAAAAGCTGCTTGAGCACTCCTAAAGTTAACTTGGTGCTTTCATATTAGCTTGATCCATCAGCTTGAATTGAGGCCCTACCTGGAAGTAAATATTGAGCCGGTGTCCTCGAGATCATCCTCACAAAGAGAAGGACATGTTTCAACACAATCTAAACCTGTAGGATTTTTCTCCAGCCTGATTTCACTCTAAACAATAAGACAGGAACAACTGACATGTCAGTTTTGTGGATGATCACAAATTGAGTCTTAAACCCATACACAGATGTCTTGAATGTCAGTAGCTGGGTTTATGCAAGAGAAAAATACTCCTGCAGGGCTGCACAAAATCAGTGTCAGCTGCTCCTGTGCCTCTTACAGAATGGCAAAAGTAGGCAACTGCAGTTCCAATTTTAAATCAAATTAAGTAGCACCTTTTTACAATCACAATAAAATTCTCTCCAACTATTTCAGGTATTTGAATAACATTCTCAATTATACCAACACAAAGCTATAATGAGAATGAGTTAGGCTTGTATCTTTTGCAATCATCTTCAGAATGGATTCCATTTAATGCCATTTTCTGTTCTCATTACAATCTTTGTCAGGCAAAGGCATCAGAATTTTAATGGCCAGTAAAATCTGTTTTAAAACTATAAACTCTTAATGGACTTACAAACAGACTTCAACCTTTTAAATATTCTGGACTCATCTCATTCCCTTCTTACAGAGTTCAGAAGACGCAAACAGGGGACAATAGAGAAGGCAAAAGCAGGACACCACCCATTTTAGAAGGAAAACTAGGGTAACTGAAATGAAAAACACATAGGAATGAGGATCCAGAAGTCACATTCCTTGAGATCCGTGTTGACCTTGGATAAACTTAAATTAATATTTTCAAAAAAAAACAATGAAATTCCTGAAAAAACAGAAGGCAGTAGTCAAAATTGACCTGGCATTCTGAGTAACTAAATTTTTTTCAGCTGTTTGATGTACATGTGGATTTCTTATTCAAAGAAAGCAACAGCCTTTTCCTGGCTTGTGCTGAATTTATATCCATCAGAAACCAAGGCATCAACAAAGGGTAGCCAAGGATCTGGGAACAGGTCCACTGATACAAGATGAACCAGAACATACCATGCTATTTTGGACTGCTCTTTTCCTTCAAAATGACATCTCAATGAATCCTGGCATGTCTGTTTAAAATTGAAATATCCACAGGAAAGGAATTGCCAAATATAAATTTGCAACTAATTTGTGGATTTATCACTGAAAAAAACAAATATTTGTGTAATGATGCATAGATTTCAGAGACCATGAGTTAGGGCAGCTCACCCTGGTATGTCTATAAAGCTCAGAGCAGTACTAAGTGGAGACAAGATTGTGGTAGTGTGTTAATTGCAGTTGTGTGGTATTGCATCCAAGTTAATCCATTTTCTTATTGGATAAGTTCTCTAGAGACAGGACTTATTTAAGCAAGTGTGTCTGTCTTAACCTGATTTAGTCATAGGGATAAATAGGTACTTCTCAATGAAATCATTTGAAGATGTGCATCTAAAACTGCTTAGATAAAATGTGTGAATTTCAGAGCCTGCGTTTAACTCCACTCATGGTGCTTCACAACCAGCTCAGGTGGTTTGAGCTTCCCTCACTGCTCTGCCCAGTGCACAGCGAGAGGCTCTTGACCTTTTTGCTGCCAGGGAACACTGCTCATGTGCCATTTGGTGTCCCCCATGACCTTCATCTCTTTCTCTATGGACCTGGACCCCACTCTGTACTGGTGCATGGGGTTATTCCTCCTTTGGTCCAGGACTTGGCTCTTCCCTTTGTGGAACTTCACAAGGGTCTGTCAGCCCATTTCTCCAGCCTGGCAAGGTCCTCCTGAACAGCAGCACAACCATCTGGTGAACAAACCACTCTTCCCAGTTCTGAGTTATCTGCAATTGAGCCTTGCCTTTTGTTAAGGAGCCTTGTAGTTTTAACATCACCAATTAAAATCAGTGATTCCAGAAAACATCAGATGTCCAGCCAAAACCCAGTGATTGTTACATCCTTGAAAAAATATACACAAGGTGGGGTAGTTTGGCTACAGCTGAAAAGTCTGGGCTTTTCAGCAGATTTGCTAATTTCAGGCTGGTTTCCAGAAGAGAAATGCTTTATTGTTCTGACATTTCACAAAATAAATCAGAGATATTTTTGAGCAAAACATGTTGATCATAGCAGTCAGTTGTTTTTGGAAAAGACCTGTCACCTGGAAAAAAACAGCAACTGCATTATTTTTTTTTTTTACTCTTTCATCTGTAAATGTCAGAGGCATAAAAAAATAACCACTGCACTAAAAGTCTCCTCTAATTCTGGACAAATTGTTCCTTTATTCTTCTTGAATCTGTTGCAACATTTCTAGTGCAAGAGATAAAGTAAGTATACTTCAGCCTGTATCCTGTGAGGATTAAATCAAGTTATTGGTAATTGAACACATTCATTTACTCATTCAGGTATGGCTTATTGATCTAGAACAGTCTTATAGCTATCAGATCACCCTTATTCATCAATGTGTCTTAAGAATATATATCCTTAAAGAAGAAAATCCAAATAACCCAAAGAAGCATTTCAAAAGGAACATGGTGTGTTGGGTTTGCATGGTCAGTGTTTGGTAGGGGGGGTGAGCTGCAGGGGTGGCTTCTGTGAGGTGCCAGAAGCTTCTCCCCATGTTTGATAGAGGCAGTGCCAGCTGGTTCCAAGATTGACCTGCTGCTGGCCGAGGCTGAGACCATCAGTGATGCTGGTGGTGCCTCTGGGGTAAAATGTTTAATAAGGGGAAGAAAACCCTGCTGTGCAACACCAACTGGGAGAAAGGAGTGAACGTGTGAGAGAAACAGCTCTGCGGACACCGAGGTGAGCACAGAAGGAGGGGCAGGAGGTGCTGCAGGCACCAGAGCTGGGGATCCCCTGGTGCAGCCCATGGTGAGGCAGCTGTGCCCCTGCAGCCCATGGGGGTTCATGGGGGAGCAGAGATCCACCCACAGCCCCTGCAGGACCCCACACCGGAGCAGGGGGATGCCCAAAGGAGGCTGTGACCCCGTGGGAAGCTCGTGTTGGAGCAGGGGGAGAGAGGGCAGAAGAAGGAGCAGTAACAGCAATGTATGTGATGAACTGAGTGAATCTGACACTGGAAAGAAGTGAGGGGTGGGGGGAAGGTGTTTTTCGGATTTTGTTTTATTTTTCAGCATACTCTAAGGTGATTTGTAATACATTCAATTAATTTCCCCAGATAAAGTCTGTTTTGCTCATAAAGGTAATTGGTGAGTGATCTCTGCCTGTCCTTATCTGGACCCATGAGTCTTTCATTATATTATTTTTTCTCCCCTGCTCAGATGAGGAGGGGAAGGGCAGAGGGGCTTAGTGGGCACCTGGCATCCAGCCAGGGTCAACCCATCACACATACATCTACCTGTTTTATGAGCAAATTTTACCTTATATATTCCATTTAGTGCTCTTTTGAAGTACAGACAGAAAGTTTGTCTGAGAACTTAAAATATCTTCTAAGCAGCAAGTGTTGAATGTGCTGCCACTGACTTCAGTATTGTAATGGAAACAGAGAACACTTGGTCTTGGGCATTTCCATGTTCCTCATAAGTTTGAACACTTGTTTTTATTCCTGTTTTTCAGACAAAAATTTAGATACTTGTTTTTACTGCTTGGGAGATATTCTGTATTTCATGTAACTGCTAATTCTGTTTGTTAAATTTTAGGTCTTTTGAATACATTCTATGCTTAGCTAATAAAAATAGCTTGTTTAGTCTGGTCTTAAACAGAGTTCTACTAAACTAGGAAGTTGGACCTTAAAATTTTTTAATTACTGAGCTAGTTCCAGCTACAGACAATTAGCTAAAACTCTCTTTATTAGTATTCAACTGAGCCTAAAAGCAGATTGCATAGAACCTTGCACTACCGGTAAGAGGTCAAGGCAGAAAAAAACCCATAAAATCATTCCTTAAAAAGTTTTTAAAAACTTAATTAAAAGGGAGAGAAATGACAGTCCATTTTTTACTTTTTTTTCTTTTTAATTAATGAATTAAAACTGGGGTCACCTTCCCAACTAATCAGTTTGCAAATAAAATTTTTAACTCATTTCAACAAGCCTTTTGAAAAAGCTTGAAGACATACCAAATAAGAAATAATCCTGCTTCTAACCTTGAACACAAAATACTATAACACACAATATGGACTACCAGTAAAGCAAAAGCCGTTTGCAGTCCCATTTTTCTGGCCTTCAAATACCAGCTTGAAAAATACCAGTGTGGCAAGAGCTATGGAATTTTAGTCATAAGTTTGAATCTTATGTTTTCTTAATACATATGGGAGATCTTGTGTGCACTCAGTGCACTTACCTCATTAATGCTTAGGGCGGCCCAGGAACTCCTCAGCTTGTCTTTGTTGTGAGCTCCTCATTGTCTTCTCAGTATGGGTGAGACAATGGATGGGTGTAAGACAATAAATGGACCTGAACAAGGATGATTGGCCAAACTCCCAACCTGCTTCATAACGAAGTGCTTGATTCACGTGCTCGAAAGGTGTGAATTTCAGAACATCCCAGACTTCCCCCAGGGAGCTCAGGCTGTGCCTAGACCTATTTTTGTATTGCAATATGTGATTAATATTCCAGGTGGACAAGATGGACATTACACAGATTTGATTATTCTGCATAAATATTGTTGCATATTCTTCAATAAGCCTTACTTTCTAACAATGTTGTTTTCTAACTAAAGGAACCTCTGATAACCTATTTACAGAAACAGAAGATGTCAAGGGACATGGCTTATCTTAATGGGCTGTAAACATCATAAAATGTAGTGAAAAAAAGTGACCAAACAGAAGGTTATGGTAGATAGCAATTTGCTATGAGCTGGAAATTATTCAAATCAATGCATATGAAAGATTCCTTCTGTTTCATACCTTCTTGTTTGTTAATGATGTCTTGGCTTGCATTGCCTTTTTTTAGACACACACATTTCTCTTATTATTGTATCTAACTGTTGTATCTTATCACATGTATCAAAATAAGAAAATTAATTTTCCTCATGATTTAGCTGTTGAATTAGATTAACAGGTGAATTCTCAATCCTTAAAAGTGCTCGAGTATCTTGACAACACAGTATTTAGAGATGCCTGTAAGAAAGGTTCAGTCCTTATATATAGAATCAATACCTCTGCACTGGGAATTGGAACTGAAGGCAAAGTCTTGCAGGTAGAGTAGTGCAAATTTCCATGGAATTCATTATAGCTACCACTACAAGTGTGGAATTTCCTTTTGTTGTCTCAGCTTGTTTTCATTAACTAAATTACATTTGTTTTAAAATAGAAAGCTGCATACAAATAAGATCTGTTGATTAAGCACCAATAAACTCTAGGCATGCAGGCTGGGATTTTTATAGCTGAACTTATGCCATCTAAAAGTCAAATCTAAGCTAACCACCGAGGCTCCCTCTACAGTCCACAGAGTTTAAAGGGCAGTTCTCTTTTAAAATTAGCATACATCTTACATCAAATGGCTCCCTGGGGTACCTATTTCAATCAGCTGTAGAACAAGTCAAACTTGCATTATATGCCCAACTTTAAAATAAATTTCTTTGGGACTGACTTCCAGGGCAACTGTTGGTTTTGAAAGAATTGCAGATGCTAATGTCTGTATCAGCAAAACTCAGCAGTTTAACTGATGAGCAGCTGGTACTAGACTGATGAGCAGGATGATTGCAATTCATCAAAGGACTGATGACGTTCTATGTAAGACAC
The DNA here is from genome assembly GCA_013397055.1 of Pachycephala philippinensis. Taxonomy (NCBI): domain Eukaryota; kingdom Metazoa; phylum Chordata; class Aves; order Passeriformes; genus Pachycephala; species Pachycephala philippinensis. The sequence continues at coordinate 56,026 of VWZT01013066.1, forward strand.
CTCTGGTACTTTCTGGAGGAGAATATGAAACCCAGGAAATAGCTAAATACAGCATTTCGAAATACACAAATGAACAGAATGTGCTGCAAATGACTGGAAGTCGTGTGCAAGCTCATTGTGTGGGTAACCAAATCATCATGGGAGCAGTTCATCCCGAGTGCCACCGCATGGCACACAGAGGACGGGCAGGGATCAGGCCTGGCCTGATGAATTTGTGAAAGGCAGGTCCTGATTGACTGACCTGATCTCCTTCTATGACAAAGTGGTTCCCCCAGGGGGTGAGGGAAAGGTTGTGGATGTGTCTCCGTGGACTTCAGCAAAGCCTTTGACACTTTCCCACAGCATTCTCCTGGAGACACCAGCTGTTCATGGCTTGAATGGGTGCACTGCTCTCTGAGTTAAGAACCCTTTGTCTTTATAGGCCATTCTGGTTTTAACATCAATTAATTGATGAATAAATGCAGTAAACAGCTGTGAGCAAACATTTCGCACATTATATTTACTTGAAGAAATGTTATTTTAATCATTTAATGCAGCAAATTCCACTACAGCTCACATGCAATGTAAAAGGCTAATTTAAGAGTATTTCCTGGGTTTTAGCGGTAATATATTTCACAAGTATAAATACAAATTGAAGAACTCAGGCCTGGATGACCTAGACCTCATAGGACTAAGTGCTACAAAGCGCCATGAAGGATTGGTCACAGTCCTCAAATTTTATTGACGAAAGTAAATTGATCTTACTTTCTCACAGTTTTGCTAAAGAATAATATAAAGTCACAATGTATCCTCGACTGAGATGTATGCAAGTGGCACTCATTGCTCCTTGATGAAAGCGATGTGCTGGATTGTAATATTTTTTTTATTTCTCAGCTCTGTTTTGAAGTAGAATATTATTTCTGTGACTAAGCAATCAGTCTCCAGCAGAAGGAGCACTGGCAATACAACTAGGTAAACCACAGCGCTAGGGATTTTATTTTGATGAAAGAGTTTTAAGAATTACATGTGATGCTTATTCTCTGCTACAGGACATTTTCTTCAATGTTCATTCCAGAGGAAAAATGACACCAGTTTAACCGGGGACATTAGCAGCTGTGTGCTGGTCCTGCCTCTCTTTCTACCACACACTCCTGAGTTCAGTCCAGCTTTAGCTGACTGTTGGAATGTGACAGACTTGCACCACAGACATGGATATTGCAAAAGAAAGGAGAGGAAATTTAATTGTCTTTACCCCTGTAAAGACAGCTGTAAATGCAACCTATGCTTAAGTTTTCTATCTTATTTCTTTTCAAAATATAATGCAGCTGTGCAATAGCTATATGTTAGAGATTCCTTTATTTTGATAGTTTCGTGACATCTTTCTGTTGTCCACAGCACCATTTAGCTCTTGATCTTACAGATGATCACAGTGGGGACACTGAGGTTTCTGATCTCTGATAACTTTAGGAGAACTCAAAGGTAAGAACAAACCAATCTGGGATAACTGGAGGTTTTAGGAACTCCAATTTCTTCGGGGATTTGTGAAAGACAAAGAAAAGGAGACATTTCGTCTATTTTGTCATATTGCCACCCTCAGTATGATCACATGACTCAGCTAAATGGAAGCACTGATGCCCTCACAGAGCTAGCAAGTGTTCCCTTGCAAATTTTGAAATGAACATGTCAGCTTTCATGGCCAGACCTCCAATTTCTGATACAAAACAATAACAGCAGTTTATGAGCTATATGTGCCTTATGTGCAAAACCACTTAAATGGAAGTTTGACTATTTACTGTAATCTATAAATACCATTTCAGGAATAAACAGATTTTTCATTCTTGTTACTGAAGCCTGAACAGTTAATGTATCTTCTTCATTGACACATTAAAGAAATCACAATGACGCTAAATGTGGGATGGCAGATAATTAAAATACCTTTATTTTAAGTAGCTGGTTACTCACAACTCACAAACTCATTCTGATAGACCTTTTTCTTTTCCTCTCTCCTCTCAAACAATTTATCACTATTTATCACTGGTTTTGCTGTTTGTTTTTCTTCTTGTGTGTTTTTTTAAATATTATATCTTCATTATAAAATGCCATTCTTAGCCTCCCTGTAAACAAATGACTAAGACACTTAATTGTATTCCAGAAAAGCTCTAATCAGTAAAGACTTCTTTTCTCTGGAAAAATCAAATATCTTTTTTTTTTTTTTCCCCACTGAAATTTCACATAAATGCAAGTCCAAGGCAATCTCAAGCTCGCAAAATTACATTTAATATCCTGAACTTGATATAATCTAGTTTTAGACCAGCACATGAAAGGTCTTGGTGACATGACAGATGGTTTGCTACCATCAGGGATGATTAACAGGGAGACATTCTTATCTTTGACCTCCCTGAGTCATTTGACACATCTGTCAAATTTCCAAGGCAATGTTTTCATACTGAAGTACATTCAAAGAACGCGTTGGAAAAGGGTTCCAAAGGTCAACATCTCCCTGGTGCTGCGTGGCATTTAAATGAAGTCATAAAATGATATAGACTCACATCAGCAACCTCTCACCGTGTATAGCCTGCACCACTTCAGCACACATGGCACACAACTTGGAAAGCAGGTCCAGGTCCGAGTTGAAAAACAGCTTGTTGAAATTAAACCCAAAGGGGCCAGTGGCGATGCTGATGAGGAAAGAAAAACACTTTAAGAGGCTTCTACATAGAAACAGCTCTTGTCTGAAGATTTACATTGGATCTGGTGCGTCCAGGAGACATAACAAACACAATTGTCTGTTTTTATCATTGCTTGCTGTTGACACCAAATCAAATTCAGAATCTTGAGCCTTATTTACGGTCCTCAAGGGAGAGAGTTTATATTCCTCTTGTCTAACAGTAAAATTTGCGTCATATATATGTGTGTACGTGCTTCATGTGTCTCTATAGCCTTTGGAGAGGAACAGGCTTCTGTAGAAAACACAGGCTGTGAGACTGTGATCAACTGCTCTGGTCTGGTGTCAGCACTAAAGTTTTTAAATAACTGTGAATTTCATGGAGTTTCATGGGATTATTCCTAAGTAACACAGTGAGCTCCCCTAAAAGTAGAGAAAAAAGATAGAATCATAGGATGGTTTGGATTGGAAGGAATCTTAGAGATCGTTTATTTCCAACCCCTCTCTCATGGGCAGGGGTCCCACTCACTAATCAGGCTGCTCAGGGCCCCATCCAGCCTGGCTCTGAACACTTCCAGGGATGGGGCATCCACAGCCTGTCAGGGCAATAATGAACCTGTCCATCTCCTACTGCCTCTGTTGGACCTACCATCTCTTTCATAAATACATTTTTTAGAAAATCTCCCAATCAAAACACTTCACTGCATCCCCAATTCTCTCCCCTGGGAGAGGATGAACAAGAAAATGATCTACAGCTGACACATGTGAGTGACTTTACTCAAGGTGCTAATGGAAGATACTCCCACCTTGTGGGTGATGAGGGCTGCATATGAATTGATACGGGAGAACAGACAGTGCTTGCTTGCAATGGGCAGAGAGGAGACATTCTGGACAGGACTAGATTTATTTTATCAACCACACAGCAGTCAAAGCTGTTTCAATGAAGATAAATGAAGAACTCTATCATCTTACTTTGTAGACTTATTTAACCAACAGACTGTCTTCTCTATGATTGGTGATGGCTTTACACATTAGAAACTAACTGAGATATATCATGACTGTCAAATCCTGGTATTCCTGTGGGTTTCACGTAAGGTACAATAGAACCACTTTCATTATCTTTGTGTTACAGATAATGGATAATAAACCATCTTACAGTACCCAAAGGAAAGCCTCTTGGAGTATAGAAACACTCTTAATACACGGAATACATTTTAAACCTTTTTTTTTTTTTTCTGAAAAATTGTTTGAATCAAAATGAAGATGCCTTTATCTTTTAAAAGCTACACTTTTACTTTTTTCCTTTTTTTTTAATGGAAAGAATACTTAAGCTACCCTGCTATCAGTAACTGTGCAGTTATTCTTGCTTACCAAAGCACACACTTTTCAGTAGTTGGAAAAGGTTGAGGGTTTCAGATTCCAAATAAATCGCTCAAAAATTCCAACAATCAACAGCAAAAAATTATTTTCTACTTCCCCCATTTGAGCTCTACATCAGTGGTTCCCCTTTGCATGTAAAGTCCTTATATTTTTTGTTCTTCCAAGGGCTGAAGGATTACAGCTCTTTATTCCCTTTTCCCACAGTCATTCCCATGTCTCTCCCACTTTCATACTCCTCCCTATATCTTCTTCACTTGACTCCCAAAATTCAAAATGAAAAGGATTCACATTGAGCCTTTTACCCCTCCAAAAAAGGCAACCTCCAGAGTAAGCAGCCACATCTATGAAATGGAGCAACACCACTCAGTCATGAGACAGCATTTCAGTTTGCTGAAAATCGAAACCTTGGGCTGTCTCAGAGCTCACCAGAGCCTGCAAATGACTGTTCAGACAGATATTAACCTCCCATAAGTTCTGTGTCATTTTGCCAGTCACATGTGGCAACCTTAGATACTTTTGGGCAACCCAAGTGACACTAGATGTCTGTGTTTCTTCCTAGCTCTCATTTTCTTTGATATCTGTTGTGAAGTGACTGTCACACCAAGCTAGAAAAGATATTTTTGCTGAGATTTGTATATTCCTGCAAGGCATTGCTCCTTCGAGGTTTCCTGGCTGCCAGGGCAGCTCTTTAAAAGACAAACATAGCTTTATTACCACTCTGTCATGCTTTTTATCCCTATTTTATTCATTAATTTCACCATTTAGAGTAGGTGCCTTGGTGGCACACGAGATATAACAGAGGCAAGGTTTGTAGGGAGTGGTGCTATTTTTAATGACATCAATTCACACAGTGAGGGCAAGCAGACACTGAAGAGCACAAGGGTTTTACAAAATCATCTGCAGGTCACAAGAAGGAACAGCAATTCTCAAGTCCAAAAATAAACTGAGGATAAAAACTCCAGGCTGAGATAACTATGTCAGCTGACTGACCTCTGAGGGAAGAGTATTCCCATTCCTTGTACAACATATGGAGCTGTAGCTACAGTATTTGTTAATCCTGCAACTGGTTTTCATGGCAAGGTTTTGGTAGCAGGGGAGATACAGGAGTGGTTTCTGTGAGAAGATTGACGAGGTCGAATTCCCTGGGTGCAGGAAGAAGTGTCCCTTTCTGCAAAGACTGTTCAGTGTACTATTAAAATGGCTTTACCTGCGCATGAATATCTTATATAAAACATCAAACTCTCCTGGGAAGGTGCACCTTATAGACTTGCAAGTTGCCTAGCTCAATTTGAGCATCCAGTTACGGCCATGATGATAAAAAATCTCACGTGCATATTAGTTGGTTCACTACAGTGTGCATTTAACGGTATTTGATAAATATTTAACTGTCTACTGTGTAATAATTAATCACTTCAGCTTTCCTTCTAAATGGTCTTCTGTTAAAGCTGTAAGGCAGTTTTATCTCCACAATAAATTTTCCTCTCCAAAAAGCAAGCTGTGTCAGACAGTTCCTCTATCTCCACTGTAATCCAGCCCTACCATATGTATTTGTGCAGAGTTCACAAATAATTGCTTGACAGGAGGAAAACAAAGAATTTGAGATATTCAGGAAAAATAAAACCCAGCCAAAAAAGAAAGGCAGACAGTAGTTGAAACAGGATCAGAGGTGCAGTTTAAAAGAGTATCTTGAGGGTATAATGAACTTCTAACTAGACCTTCACCAATGACACCAAAAACCTCAGCTTTTTGGTCTTAGTGATGGTTCTGCTCTGCTGTGTGGCATTTCCTTTCAGCCTTTTGTGACCCTGTGTCACTGTATCTACCAGGAAGATAAGGTTGCTGTTAGATTCAAAGAATATACAAAAGCCATGGAAATTACACCCACATTCTGGACCTGCAGTGTGGAATTCAATAGTGCTTGGAAAATACAGAATATCTGCACAAAGGATTGCACACACTTAGAAGCTTAAAAGAAGTATCTCTATTGCTTGCATAGTCCTTCATAAAATACGTAGAGACAAAACCCTTTATCTTTGGGCATCCTCTCTACTTCCTAAGAAAAACAGAAAAATGTGTTTAAGCCAGCTATCTATCACTATAGGAATTGCAAAGAATAGATAGACATTTTCTTATATATTCTGCCTCTGGAGTTCAAGTCTTTCCACTTTTTGTTTGCTAGCCTAAACTGGGGTCAAGTAAAAATCATAATATTTTTTACAGAACAATGCAAAAGATGGTGGCTTCCACCTTCCAGTTCTATCATGGAAGGTATATGTTCAGTTCTGTAGATTGCTTCTCAGTTTTTATTTCATTTTCCATCTAAGAGTTATTTGAAGTAGAAGAGCTCTAATAGGAGGGAATGGGATTCCCCAGCTTCCAGTCAGCCATGACACCCTATACTCAGTCTGTTTTAACATTCTCCTGAGATGTTTGGCTGAAAATGTCTTCATGCTTCAAAGTTATCTCTTCCACCTATGGGTTCACTGCCCAGAGTCCCAGGACACATCATGGGATACAGAGGAAGAGCTTCCTGGGAGTGTGAATGACTTGTTATGTGGGTTTAGCAGGGGAAACAAAGGTACCAAAACAGATAGGCCTACATGATCCAAGGAGTATGGAAAAACCAAGGGATAAGAGGGTAAAAGTGTCACATGTTAACAAGTTCCTTGTCAGTGAGTTTGTCTGACTGTGTCTGGAAGTTTTATTGTCTTATTAAATTTCTCTCTGATGTTTTTTTCTGGATGAAGGACTCTCTATTCTGTGTGCGTTTATGAGACCTTGGCTGGCAGTCAGAAACCCCACTAAGCTGCACCCTCACTCCCTCTCCTTACAGTACACAGGGAGAAAACAGGAGGAGAAAGCTCGTGGGTTGAGATACAGGGAGACCACGCACCAGTGAGCATCACGGGTAAAACAGACTAGACCTAGGGAAATCAATTGTTTTTATCACCAATCAAAATAGATTTGACTAGTAGGAAACAAAGTAAAAATTAAAATATCTCCATCCCCCTTTCCCATTTCTATGTTCCCTGCTTTTCTCCCAAGCCCTCTCCCCCAAGGGGTGCAGACATGGAGATGGGGTTGTGGTTGGTTCCTTAATAAAACACGGCTTCTTAATGCATGAAAAGAAAGGCAAGGAAAGAACTGCTGGGGCAGAAAGTATTTAGATTCTTTCCTTGATTGTAACTGATGAAATTAAAAAAATAAGACTACAGATGTCTAACAAAGAGGGATTTGGGGGATTTTTTTTTGCATGTTTGTTTTGGATTTTTTTAATCCTATTGTCAGTTAACTACGCAGTTGGTTCTACCTTATAGATGCATTTTAAGTATAAACTTTCTGCCAATATAGCTCATGATCTCATTAGAAAAGCCCAGTGGAGGGAATCAGAAATTAATCCAAAATTAGATGTTAATTAGAAATGTGTGTGAACTGATGTGCTGTACACTGTGGGTTTGAGTAGCACTTTATACCCTGCCCTGAGCAGAGCCTTGTGCAGAAGCTAAACACTCAGCAGAGATGTGCGCCTCCCTGTAAATTCAGAGCACATAAACAAGTTTGCCCCAAAGTGTTTACAAATTAAAAAAGAGAGAAAACAAACAAAAAAAACCTTTCTTTTTTTTCCCCTATTCTTTATTTTCATGCCTGCATGTTCCAATAACCAGTCTTCAGATGGCACAAACTAGAGTAAAAAAAACAGGTTAATTCAGAGATTAATCTGTAGGGGTTTTTGCAGCGGGTTTCTGTAATATCTGGTGTGGGTGCAGAGCTGAAAATCATTGGAAAAACAGAGATGTGTCACTGTGTGGAGATGTGTGGAGGGTTTAGGCAGGGTGTGAAACACTAAAACACACGTGAGTGGTCTTAGAGAACGGATACCTGCAGGGAAACGAGATTGGTGAGGGAGAAGGACAAGTTGGTTGATACTTAATTGATCAAGGCAAATGTCCTTTCATTAGGTCATCAACTATGGGCAATTCTTTGCTGGACAAGTGACAACTGGTGGGTAGGACTTAGGCTACAGCCAGGGCACTGACAGCTCTTAGCATGGCACCAGACAAGGATTTACTGAAAACATCAACTACTATGAAAAAAACCAACTGTGTGAGATTTAGGAAAAAAAAACCAAAAACCAAACAACATTCCAGATAACTGAGAAAAAGCTTTTAATGTTATTATTTTATAAACCAGGAGTCTTATTTTTGAGCATATAACAGTCGATTACTGAACCTCTACTGCCAGTAATAAACTATTCACTCACTTCTCATTTAACACCTGCTCCACCAAAATGAGCATTTCTTTATTCTGAAACCACAGAAATTACAAACAGATAAATTCCAGGAAGAAAATTACTATTACTAAGAAATCACTGTTTTTTATATCTAATGCTCTGTCTGCTATCTAGTGTACTGTTATCACTGCAAACATTAAACAAATATAGCAGATCTGCTAGAATTTTTTCTTAACATTAAAACTCTTGGTTTTCTCTCACGGCAGGATATCTCCTCACAGAGGCAAGTGAAAAAACTCCTCCTCCTGAGGTAGAAAAACTTGCCTTAAAAACACCTTTGTAAGAAACTGTAAGAATTTGTGGATTTAGTGTGGAATTTGCTAGAGAAAAACAGACAAACTAACAAAGCTAGGCTTTACTAGCAGTTTTGTGGCTTTGTATTCATGGCCAGGGGTCATTTTGCCTGGTAATAGAAGATTCTTTGCCCTGAAGTAAAATATATTCCAGAAAGGAAAATTCTCTCCTGTCTTTTCCTTGCTCACTTTCTATCTTTGTTCACATCACATGACTTGTTAGATCAAAGTTTCCATTTTAGCTTCATATACATATTGCATGAGTGTCGTGTCCTGACTTTTTTTGCTTCAAAAGTTAATGGGAAAAATCATTCTTCAAGTGTCTAGGGCACATACAAATTGTGATCCCAAGAGGAAATATCCAGACACAGATGCCTGTTGGACTTTCAGAAATGAGCTATTCAGCTTTTCAAAGGGATTTGGATAGCAAATCATGTATAAAATTAATGAGAATTGGGCATACTCAGCCCTAAGTGGCTTTGAAAAGCTTGTCCTTAAAATCCATACTGGTAAATAATGATGGCTTTTAGCTAGGGAGTTTCTAACTAATCTCAGCACATATATCATAACAGCATCCTTTGCTGGGGACTTATTTTATTACAGGAATTAATTTCTATTTTAAAAGACTACTGCTCTCTGAATTGTTTCTGGAGCACTAAAGCTGTTTGATTTACAGATATCTGTTCATAATATACTTTAATACCTGATTAACACTTAGCTCCCTAAACCCAGCATTTTGAACATTGCTTTCCAAAGAGAGCTTTCAAAATACATAATTTAAGTTGAAGAAGGGCTAATAAAATAGTAATCACTCAGCCTTCATTTGCAGGGACATTCTCATCTTGATAACCTATGGCTTTTGCAGACCTGTCACTATCACTGAGGCCCTGTGCATCCTCTCTGGTACATCCTGAATGGCAAAAACATTTAGAACAGTCACTTGTCTCTCTTGAAATAATATTCTTTCACTTGATAAATTGTTCCGAGTACTAAACGTGACCTAAAGTAGTTTTTGATACACAGAATTCTCCATGTACAAGAAATTGAAAGATGAAAACCAGCTCTAATTTAAATAAACAACTAATGAATAAATACACAGCAAGCATTTTTTATCTTTTTATGCAGTATGAAAAGTTAAAGATGCCTACAAGCCAAATTAGTGAAATGAAGATATAATTTTGCTCTCAGTGAATCCAAAGTAAGTCTGGGATAATTCTGTTCTTTGTGTATCTCTGCCAATAAACTGATAATGAATGATAATTTTATGTAGTTACATAATGCTTGTCATTAGAAGTACAAATAGAATACTCCCATTATTTTTCTTCACATTTCTTTCCTCAAAAGCTTTTAAAATAGTAGTCTAATCCAAACTGCACTGCTGCTGGCAGTGATTTGGGATTATAAGAAAATGAGAGAAGCTGTGTTGTATCACCCATTTAATACCACAGCCCATTGCTGACAATGCCCCCAAACAAAAGCTTAGAGAACAAAGGTGATATCACAGAAAGGATAAAATTGCTCAGTTCGTGGTACAACTTCTTGACTTCCAGCAATTTGTAGCTCAGTTGTTCCTGAAACTGTGAAGAAAACAGAGCAGGTGTGTGGCAGAAAAGGATTAGGAGGTGTTTTCATCCCCAGTGCACCGCTGGGAACTGATGTCATAAGGAAATCAAATAATTTTCCTGGTTCCCAACACGTAGTTGCAGCAACCAAAGCTATTAAAGAGGAGGGCAGGACTTGGCTTGTAGCAGCTGCTAATTTTAATACTAAGAAGATTAAATTGGGTGGTGGATCGCTTGAAACTCATGTATAGAAATACCAGTTAAGCAGAGTTTAAACTGTTTGTAGACATCAAAAAGCAACATATCTTAGGTGAAAATATAAATATTTTAAATAATAGGAAGGGATTTAACTTTTCAACATTTATTCATAGTCACATCTCTAAATGTGACTTTGGGACCTGTTTTATAGGTTTAATAATTACAAACCAACTCTAAACCATGGATATTTTTCCCCCCAGCTTTTCTCTCAGAAATATGTAGTGGAGGACTGAATACTTTCTTTGGCATCTTGGTCAAAATAATTCTTCATTGTAGTTGTTTTGCTGATAGATATGACAGACAATAGTCCAAAGAAACAAATCATCATGACCCTAATTAGATGACTGTATTTTTTTTTTTTTGAAAACACAGCTAATAATTATGTCACAAATGTATTATATCATGGTTTCAGTGTTAATGTTTTGTCTTTCACCAAGAAAGTTTTCAATTATAATAAAATAGTACATGATAGTTCATGGAAATATTTTTTCTTTTTAAATTAACTTAGTCAAGTCAAAGTAACATTTTTTAGGAAGTGTTGAAATGGCCAACTCCCTGTTGGGGGGGGGGGGGGGGGGGGAGTGATGTGGGGTTA